>JAOWBW010000613.1:147285-678275 GCA_026119855.1 Campanula takesimana | reverse complement strand
ACCAATCACTCCTTGATCATTTGGTCTAGGAACTAGAGTCAAACCTTACATCGTTCAAATTGATTGAGTTCTCTTGCATTGCAACAACCCAAATTAGGATCTTGGAGCGCTTCATCAGCCTTCTTCGGTTCAATTTTGAGAGATAAAAGCAGTGTAAGCATCAAAGTTTGTAGCTCTCCTTGTACGAACACCAACTGTAGATCACCGATGATATTAGCAATTGGATGACTCTAACTTCACGGATTTCTGGTAGGTAAGTTAGATTGAGTCGTAGAAATTTGAAGGTCTTCAATTGTTACATCTTCACAGATTCAAAGTCATTGAAATTTGGGGGTTGAACTGGCTCAGAATGAAATTTGGGTTTACACCAGATGCAGCAGTAGAAATAGGCGCGTGAGAGGAATCATGAGGCGCATCAATTGAGTGAGGCGCAATAGAGGATTTACCAGGCGCATTATACATTGAATTAGGCGCATTTGATGTAGATGGATTTCCTTGTGTTGATAGATTCTGATCTTGAGTGGGCGCAACATAAATAGGAGCCCTGTATCATTTAGCTCAATAGAATCATCAGCAACATTTGGAGCCAAATGTGGCTCAAGGAGAGAATGTTCATCAAATGTAACATGTACAGATTCAACTATCACTAATGTAGTTCTATTAAAAACTCGAAAAGCGTTAGAGTGTTTGGCATACCCAACAAAAATACCTTCGTCGGCTTTGGCATCGAATTTACCTCTATGTTCGTTTCCGTTGTAGAGGATATAACATTTGCAACCAAAGATCTTGAAGAATGCAATGTTGGGAGTTCTACCACGCCAAAGTTCATACGGAGTCTTGTTGTGAAGTTTGTTGATGAGGGAAACGATTTTGAGTAAAACATGCAGTGTTGATAGCTTCTTCCAAAAGTACTTAGGCAATTTAGCTTCAGCTATCATCGTCTTTCCCGCTTCAATCAACGTTCTATTCTTTCGTTCAACAACGCCATTTTGTTGAGGGACTCCGTGCGGTTGAAAAGTTGTGATCTATCCCATGATCGTCGCAATATCGAGCAACACCGTTGTTTTTTAATTCTGTTCCATTGTCGGATCAAACACTAACGATGTCATCTTCTTTTTGGGTTTGGAGCAGTTGAAATAAGGTAGTGAGAATATCATAACAATCATCTTTTGTAATCATCATCTCCACCCATGTATATCTTGAATAATCATCCACCACAACTAGAGTATACTTGTTTCTTCTAATACTTGCGGTGGAAACTGGTCCAAATAGATCAATGTGAAGCAGTTGCAAACATCTTGTCGTTGAAGGATTGACTTGCTTGAAAATGATGCTTCGGTTGTTTGCAAGTTGACATGCGGCGCACTTTTTGTCAAGATGATCAGCAACCTTGGGAAGTCCTTTGACATGATTATTCCTGCTGAGTTTAGATAGATACTTGAAGTTCAAGTGACTTAAGCGCTTGTGCCACAGCCAACTATTTTCGTTCACACTTTTTGCTACAAAACAAAGATTAGTACTAGAGTTCATACTATGGAAATCAATAATATAAATATTTGTCTTACGATATCCCGTGAGTAAGATAGCTCCAGTTTTTCCATTCTTGATAAGACATTGCGTTGAAGTGAAATGGCATTCTAATCCTTTGTCGCAGAATTGAGATATGGATAATAAGTTGTGCTTGAGCCCTTCGACGAGTGAGACTCTTTCAATGCACACTTTGTCTTTCTTGAGCTTTCCATATGCTACAACTTGACCTTTGTTATTATCGTCAAATGTTACGGAGGGACCTCTTTCTTCATGGACATCTTCTAATAAGGATTCATCTCCAGTCATGTGTCTTGAACACCCACTATCGAGAATCCATTCATAATTTCTAGCTTTTGAAGATCCAGCCATGAAACAAAGAACCTGAAATATAGACATTTAAGCAGGTCCCCTTTATTCCTTTTGGGTCCTAGGGTTAGCAACTTTTGACAACCCACTCTTGCTTGACCTTAGGATTTTTACGTCCTTTGGCATTGGAGTGAATCGCAAAAGGCATTCCACGGCCTTGTGTCCTGAACAATCAAAAATGGAACAATGATGAAAGCCACCAATCACGTGAGTTTTCACAAACTCTTTACTTTTCTTGGGGATGGCATTCTTCTTTGGGTCAGATGGACTAGCCTTAACAAAATCTTTCTTTTGAATTTTGGAGCGCTTGTTCTTGGAGGGCGCATAGGGCTTGGAGGCGCACGGCGATGAGGCGCGTGGCTCTTAGGCGCATAATGAGCACTCGGAGAAGGAGCGCGCCTATTTTCAAGAATGATTTTGCTAGGAGATGGTTCATCTGTAGCTATATCTTTCCCATTAGCTTTCCCAAATTGCTTCGTTGGGTAGACATAATGGAATGTTTGTCTCTTGACTTTTTCCTGTCCTTTACCCATTGAATTAGAGTGTTTTTCCTTGGGAATTTCAAAAGTTTGTTGGTTGGTAAATTCACTATCTCTTTCAGCACAGACATCACATTTAAAGTTGTCACTAGTTGATGAGAATCCCAAGCCACTTTTATCACCACTGACTTTTTGGGACTCAAATATATTCTCCATAGTGACACGAGAATTGGACCACTCATTTGTAATCTTTTTAAGATCAGTAATTTGAGCAACCAATTCATCGTTTTGAACTTTAAGAAGTGAGTTCTGTTCTGTTAGAAAAGTGTTTTTAACAGTAAGAGGAGTCATGCTCTTTATCTGCTCCTTAAGGAGGGTGAGTTCAGATTTAAGTAGAGATTTCTCGGTCTTAAGCTGGGAAATTTCATCACATGATAGTGCTAAAGCTTCCTTCATACTATCAAATCTAGTGATTACCTTTTCAGCTTCTTGAACAATTTTTCTTGTTCAGCAATCACTTCATCATCATTGATTTTGGAAATTGGAGCAGTTGGTTCAACCTGTGGTCTAATGTATGCTCCTTTTCTCAATTTGTTCCTTGCTCCAAGATCACATCGTGAGAATAACAATCCACCATCGTTTTGAGCTGGAGTGAGAAATCCTTGTTCAACGAGCTCGCTGATGGTTGGTCCTTTCTTCTTTTTCACTTCTTGAAAAACTGCAGATTTCTTGATAGGTTTATTCAAGGCATTCATATCGGGGACATCCTTGGAGAAGTCATCATCAGAATCATAAGTATCAACTTCATCATCATTTGCCATCAAACAAACGAGTCCATCATCGGAATCTTCATCGCTCTCATCGGAGTCTGTTTCAATCCAAGTGTTGTGCTCATTTGCTGGTGCTTCTTCTTCAGCAACCATTCCCTTGTGACGAGTGAACTTGGGAGTGAATTTGGGAGTATGGCTGCTCTTTCTTCTGCATATATTCAAATTTGGGGATCGGGCAGCTTGATGCAAAATGTCCGGGTTTCCTGCAATTAAAACAGACAAGATCTTCTTTCCTTTTTGAATCACTGCTCCTAGAAAACTTTTGAGGAGCTTTGCTGGTAGATCCTTGAAATTTGTTGGTTGAGCCGGATCTTGAGAATTTTCTGAACTTTGAAATTTCTTCACAAATAAAGCGAAGTCTTCATCATCCATGTCTAATAGCTCAGAAGTGGAAATTTTGGGATCCGAACTTTTCTCATCTTGTACAGGCGCAGGAACAGGCGCAGGTGTAGGCGCGATTTCTTGTGCGCCACCATAGCCATAGATTTTGACTTTCCTTCAGTTTCGCTGATTCGTTGGAGTTTGAGTTCGTAAACTTTGAGATTTGCATAAAGGTTCCTTAATGTCCATACATCTAAAGTTCCAGCGTCTTCAAGAGCGCTAGATTTATGTAGTATCTTGATCCAAAAGCTTGTAGAAAATTTACATTCAAATCTTTGTTGGTAAACTTCATGCCAAGTGAAATACATAGATTGATAATTTCACAGTAACGTTCATAAGTTTGCCTCAAGTTTCACCGGGGAGTTGAGAGAAATTGTTGAATCTCTTTTGTACTTCGTATTTCTTGTTCTCCTTGCAAACCGTGTCTCCTTCAATATGCTCTTCAATAGCATCCCATAGCTCATTAGCGGTAGCATAATGCATGACTTGTTGTTTCATAGCCGTGCTTAGAGTGCTTAGAAGAATGTTTCTTGCTTTGCCATCATTTGCAACTCTTCTAATTTCTTCCTCGGTCCATTCTTCCCTTGGTTTTAGAACTGTAGGTTGAGCAGCGTTGGTGCGTGGATTAGGATTCGCCTTCATCGGAATATAAGGTCCATAAACGACGGTGTCATGGAGCCTTTCATCGATTGAGTTGAGATGAGTCAATATGCTGAATTTCCACACGTCAAAATGATCTTCATCAAAGACCGGAACGTGAGTGTAGTTTGCAGTTGCCATAGGTTTTGAGTTTGCCATTTAGAATCGGCACCCAAGCTATTAAGCTTGAAAAACGAAAAATGTTTTATAAAGGTGTTTGCTCTGATACCACTTGTTGGTCCCAAAGGGCAACAAGGGTATGAAAAATAGCTAGAGGGGGGGGGGGTGAATAGCTGTTTTAAAAATTCTTTTCGTACCCTTGATAAACTCAATTACAAATGCGCACTTTATCAAGTAAGCGTAATGAAATGCGCCTAAGTGAGTGAGTGAAATGCACAGCGGAATTTAGTAATGAAAGTAGGCGCAAAGTGATAAAGGGAGCGCAACACACACACTAAGTATTTTGGCTCAAAGTGAGTGAAATAAGGAACTAAGGCAAATGATATAACAAACACAACACAATTTAGTTCAATCAATCTACAATGAGTAAACAAGCAAATAGTGAGTGAAGATAATAACTTGAAAGAAAATGACAAGATAATAACACAAGCTATTTGGAGAGGTTCGATCAATGAAAGATCTACGTCCTCTACCAAGATGGTTAGTCTTGGATTTCTAATGGAGATCTTATATAATGAGGAGTGTTACAAATTACAATGTTTGAGCTTATACACTAACTCAAGATCTATTACTATGAAGAGCAAATCCAAAACAATAACCGGTGTATCTCTTAAAGAAGAATCTAAATGATCAATCTTAAAGAGGTGCGTGTGTGTTCTTAGTATCAAGGCTCTTTAGATCTTTGAGATGGAGAGCACAAGAAACTAAAGTGTTATAGCTTGAAGATCTGGGCTAAGGATGAAGGTATGAAGATGTTCTTGAGAAATCTGGAAAAACGAAGGCAATCTTCAAATCTTCAACAAATGCTTAGAGAGAGAAATTCTTGAAATTCTTAGCAAAACTCAGCAACTTCAAAATGTTGAAGTTATGGGGTATTTATAGTGAACTTCAAAAAACTAGCCGTTGGAAATCCTTGTGGATAAGATGAGCTGTCGCTTGTTGATTGGAGCATGCATATATTATGGTCACTTTGACACTCAACATAAATATGACCGTTGTGGACACGTGTCAATAGATTAGGCGCATATGCATCTTTTAACCACCGTTGGATCATTGGCGTAATTTGAATTTTCTTCAAGTCTTTGAATCTTCAATAAATCACTGAGTGTTGAATAAACACTTTGAGGCGCGTTTGAGCCAAGAGGCGCACATGATGTGCGCTAAAACAAGGGGCGCATAGGCGCATAGCATAGCTAGTAATAAGTCCTTGCGCGCGCTATGAAGGGCGCAGGGCGCAAATGAAGAGAGGCGCATGGCACGTATGCGCGGCTCAAACTTACTGAGTGATTTTTCTTTGAATCTTGATTTTCTGCCCTATTTCTAAGCCTATTCTATAACAATGGACATCTTAAAAAATGAAGTATAAATACTTCTTACATGTGGGTCTAAAGTCCATGAAATAAAGCTTAGGTGATGGATCAATCAAATCTAATAAATCCTATTACATTAAAACTGAGATATATAGGCATACCCAACACTTACTAATCAGAGGAAGGGGCTCCAGCATGTATTATCTATAATACAATACAGGAAGAAAATAACTGCCTCTTATCTTGGGATAAAGAGAGGCTAGGATTGATTTGTAACTTCTCTCATCCGACGGCCTCTAATCAGTTTCCCTCCCACGATCCCTCTTACGGCGTTGAACTCGGTTGCTACTTGCTAGCGGTTCCTTTGCAGGTTTCTTCCCACTTCGTCTCTCCTCTCTCTAATGACGAAGGTTCTCCCGCACAAGGATTACTTCTTACCCACCATAAAGAATGGCTGAGATTTAATCTCGAGGGTTTCGCAAACAACAGCACGAGGAGGGTTTCGCCACAAAGAGAGTTGACATTTCAAATGGCGCAGTCATTGGTGGTGAAGCTTTCACTGAAGAACAGAACGGAGACCAGATTTGATGTGAGTAATTCCTTTTTTTTTTTCAATTGTTGTAATTCATATGAAATTGATAGATTAATCTGTTTGTGGCAAATCAATAGATTTATGTTATCGGTTTTCTCCCTTGACGACGAGAGAGACACGAACCCGACGCTGTTCACGATTCAAACAGGAGGCCAGTCTCTGGATATCTAAGCCAATCATCAAGAAAAGTAAGTTGGTTAAAAAAAAAATCGACTTTACTCATTCACATTTTAGAAATTTGGGATTTGACGGGCATTAGATTTGTTAGGAAATTTTGATTTTTGAATTATCATTCAATGTCAGTTGTCTGTTTCATAAATTAACACCATCTCCTGCTTTGATTTTGATTGGGTTTTTGAAGCTAGAAAGGGGCTTGCATGATTGAACCATTTGTCGACATTTTCAATTGCTGTCATGCGATCGAAGAAACATTAATTTGTTAGAAAGGGGCTTGCATGATTGAACCATTTGTCGACATTTTCAATTGCTGTCATGCGATCGAAGAAACATTAATTTGGGGAGATTCCCGGAGGAAAAGCATTTAAATTGGTGCGTGTAGTGTGTTATGTGTATATGTTAAATTGGTGAGTGTAGTGTGTTATGTGTATATGTATGAAATGAAAGAGGGTGGGAGTTCTGGTGATAATTAGGGGTGGTTTTGAAGAATTTTTGTGTGGTTGTTTGATTATTAAGAAAGGTGGGAAATGGAGTATGGATAGGAGGGTTTAGTGGTGGTCCTTCTAGACAAACTAGATGTGTTTGGGATTGATGAGTATGAATGGTTTGATGAGAAGATCATATGGGATTTTTATGATCATGGGATGAAGCTGTACATGCATAATTTTGAGAATGTAAAAGCGAGTAAAGAATCAACGATAAAATGTGGCTTGCCAAATTAGGTGATCTTAATTTTTGGGATGGTGGGAGTACTTTTTCAGTCAACTACAGAACATGAATATAAGAAAATAGAAGTGACTAAGAATATAGAAGTGGCTGATAGCTTCTCATTCTCCTTCTCCTTCTCCTTCTCCTTCTCCTTCTCTTGACTATTTTCATGTGGGGTTTCTTAATGTAATGCATCAAATGATAATGGGAATGTCTTGAGTACAAGTCTGCATATCAGTTTTTCAAGTCTCAAAATACCCCTGGGTTGTGTAGTAGTAGCTGATATTGCCAGTTTTTATTCAAGAATACAAATGGGGTAAACTAAGAGTTCATCTAATCTTTTTTAGTTATTTCATTATCCCATTGCATGCCAACTCAGGTGTTGAAAATTTCTTATGACCTCTGATCAAATATATTGATCCTAATTGATAGATTGAAGTAATAGTTTTGTGTTTGATTTTGGTGTAATCATATTTTTTGCATTGGTTGTGGGTTTCACTGGGGGTGGAAGAGAGGAGTAAATTTGTGCTATTACAAACCGAAAGGTAATTTATTTGGAAAGGGTTATGATATGGATTACATAACCACATATAGTTTCAACGAAGGGTCATGAACACATGCATGATCAAAACAGGGCATCAAATTTTTAGGTATGTTTAATACAATATATATCGTCAAATATCATGTGGATACTGCTTTATTTATACACTTTTTCAACTCAAGTTATGTTTTTGTAGAAGTTTTTAAATAAGCTTTCTTGAGAAAATATACCGTAAAAGATCAAGTTCTTAGCCTGGGTATAAGTGGTGGCTCGGATTAAAAGTTGGAAAACTAATCCTACGACCTACAATCCCTTTCGCTCTCCTCTCGGGACGACTTCCGTTCCTCTCCCTCCCACTATCGCTTCTCTCTCTCTCTCCAACATCAACCTCCTGTCGTTTTTTGTGCTTCCTCCGTTTCCAATTCCTTTGCTTCTGATTTCTTCTTCGACTCCCTTCATCGACTCCCCCGTCTAACCGTGTCAAAATCAAATTCCTTCTCTGAATTTGATTTTGATTCCTACTTTGTATGATTCCCTTGCACTTTGATCCTTTCACCCAGTCGTAATCCTAATTCAACTCTTATTTTGTGCTTTCTCCGGACGTTGTCTACCTCACCTGCTGATAACTGCAATCAATTGAGCAGTTACCCTCCTCTTCCTTTAACGACGCAACTGTAGTCCTTCTCCAACCCAGACCCACGATGATAGACAGAAACAGAGCCGGCGCGAGGGAGGCATTCGACGCGTACACCCGGTATTCCCTCTAAATCAACCGGATTCACACAACATTTGAGCAGAGGCACTTCGAAGGTTTCGTCTTTAGAGGGTTTCGCAAACAACGTTAATTGGCGTATTTGATGGTACAATCAATCGATGTTTTTAAGTTTCATTTTTCTGAAACCTAAAGATGTTGATTTTATTGTTGAGTCGTTACTCAATTTGGTTGGGTTATTCATTAATTAGTTTTTGTTGTTTGATGACGATTTCCGTTTTCCCTCAACTTTCTCCTCTTCCTACTAGCGAATCTAAGAAAACGGGGAAAAGGTGAGATTCTTTTTTTCATAATTTCTGGTTGGTTATCATTTGGTTTTTCTTCAATTTCAGCCTTTATTATAATCTTTTTGGTACATTTGGTGGGTTTCTACTCCTACAATTTCGATGTTATTGATCAGATACATTTTTTTCATTTCAATTAGATTTTCCAGCCTTAATTGTTTTGCCTTTGTTCTCCTAACCAATTTTGTTATATAGGTACTACGACTAAAGCAAGCAATTTAGAATGGTGAAATCCTGTAACATGGAGTGGACAGTTTGCTCAAATGTCATATAGATGAATGTACACCTTTGTTCTAATTCTCAACCCCTTTTTGCCCCTACTATTCAGAAACTGTTCAATTTTTTGTTGATTTCCCCTTATCCTTTTTGTAAGGAATAGCTATATTTTGGAAACTTGAGGCTCTTTGACCTTTTCTATTGTTTGGAGAAAAAATCCCATCGATGGCTTCGAGCATTGAAAATAAAAGTCTAAGATATCCTTCTTTGCATGAGAATTACTTACAAAATAGGTTAACTGTTGTTTTGTTTATCGAACTTCTGCATTTTAGATTAGGTCGACTTTCTGCATTTTGATTATGGATTCCCCTTAATGCTTTCATATATAACACTACCTGTTTTTAAGTCGTTTTGTTGATTGCAGAGAGTCAAGGGTGCAGGTAATTGAAGGGAGACGACAATTGTGCAAAGCATCGTCATTGGCTACTGATTGTGAATAGAGTGCCCCTAATCAACTGCTACTGCAAGGCCTGCAATCAGAAGGTGATTCTAAATTTGTGAAGTTGTTTTTTTTTTCTGATTTTAACCCAAGATAGTCGTTTTGTATTTTTGGGTTAATGCAGGTATTTTGGTAGAAGAATCTAGATTTGAGGTTTCCCTATTTTTGTTTTTTTTACCGCTATTCAATTGTCTTTATGCTTTACGCTTTCGTCATTATGTGCTCATTATCCTGCACTTCGTTTGATATTTTCCTGCAATCCATTTGATTTTCATCATTTGATTTTCATTTTATTTATTTGGATTTGAGGCCAACTCAGGTATTGAAGGAATAGTTTTGTGCTTGAATTTCTTTTCTATTTGACACAAAGGCTTTGGCGGAGAAACTTCAGGAGGAGAAACTGCAGATGTTTGAGATTGTGCAGTTGAGGAAATAAGGTGGGGGTAGTGGAAAATTTGATGGAAAATTCTATTGTGATTGACGTTGAGATCTTTATAACATTGATAATGCTCATCTACGTTCTGCAGTAGGCACATGAAATAATCAAAACACAACTGAAGGTCTTTCCATTGATAATTGGACATTCCTTCAGCTTCAGAGACTTATTGTTCACTATTACATTGCATAATATTTACAAAGTAAACATTTGTCACGTAAAGTTCTTACTTTTGATTTCCAATTTTCTTTGAATTTTAGAAAAGTGCCTTAAAGTGTGTACATTCAAGATGCTACTAAATTGTGTTAGTAAATTGAAGTCTTTAGAGAGAAATATGGGACTTTTTTGGTTGTTCATTATGTGAGAAGGGAGTAAGGCATAATTGATGTACCTTCATAGTCAAGCATTGAAGTAGCATAGGACACCTTATAGATGGAGAAGCTGTTTTTTCCTACTTATCATTTTTATGTTACTAACCTTTTTATACTGACCCGTGCCATTGGCACGGGCTTTTGAATACTAGTCTATATTACAAATAGAAGGGGAGAATAACCGTTTTATAAAGAGAAGTCCAGATTTGTTCTTAACTACCATATCTGACGGCTGAGATCAACTCTTAAAAACAACCTCTCTTTTTAACTCCCCACTACCGTCACATACTAACCTAAAACCGTCCGAACAATACATAGAAAAAAAGGCTTGGACCTCTCCCCCAAAACGTGTTTATCAGCAAACATTGTATGAGTAACAAAGGACAAGATAGTAGTCCCAAATACTCAACGGTTCGATAATTATGTGGACATTTTTTTTTTGGCGTTTCATTGATAAGTTACATTTTTCTAAAATGACAAAGAAAATGATCTAACGGCCTAAAATTAGTTTAAAGTAACCCACTATCCCACTACCCACGGTAGTTATGTAACCTCTCCACTCTAAAAAGAGAAACTTTCAGTGATTCGGATTGTTACAAGAGCGTTTCATTGATAAGTTATATTTTTCTAAAATGACAAAGAAAATGATCTAACGGCCTAAAATTAGTTTAAAGTAACCCACTATCCCACTACCCACGGTAGTTATGTAACCTCTCCACTCTAAAAAGAGAAACTTTCAGTGATTCGGATTGTTACAAGAGCGTTTCATTGATAAGTTATATTTTTCTAAAATGACAAAGAAAATGATCTAACGGCCTAAAATTAGTTTAAAGTAACCCACTATCCCACTACCCACGGTAGTTATGTAACCTCTTCCACTCTAAAAAGAGAAACTTTCAGTGATTCGGATTGTTACAAGAGATTATTTTTTGAAAAAAAAAAGACGGGTACAAATATGATAGAAATACAAAAAAAAAAAAAAAAAAAAAAAAAAAAAAACGTGATTTTGGGTTATGAAAAAGAGGAAATTGAGTTGAGGTTAAAGGGTTTTATGTGAGAGGACAAAATTAAATGGGATTCTTTCTTCCTTTTCATACTGTCACCGTGCCAGTGGCACGGGTAAGAATACTAGTGTAAAACAAAAGGGATTAGGGCAACAACTTTTGTTTCAAAATGGAGTAAAACATGAGAGCAATAGGCGGAGAGATGTGATTGATACATGGAATTACTGATGGTGGTCAATGAGACGGCCGGTGTGAAATCGAATGAATGTGCCGGTAAGGACGATAATTAGACGGAGTAGCGGCCGACGGCCGACGGTGTTGGGGATGGAGACAAGAGTTGAAGAAAGGAGGAGAGAGGCGTTCAAGGTGAGTGGAAACTGAACCCTTCTCTATTTTTCTCATTAGTACTCCCTCCGTCCCGGAGTAAGAGTCCTGATGCTACAATAATAAAATCATTTTTGACCAAGTCTATGGTAAATGGCTCTTGACTATGTAATTGACCAAAAAGAAGTGTAATTGGACAAAAATGGCTTATGAGCCTTTATTTATGAAAGGAGTTTATCCAAATGGGATGGGCCTAGAATAAATCTTGGCTTAGGGCTCAAGATATGGGGGGTCACATGCTTGGCACATGGGGAGGAAACTATATAAGCAACATCCCTAATCCAAAAAAGCAAGTTCACATGCACACTGATAACCACCATTTCCATACTTGTTGATTATACAGAGATATGGTACTGATTCTCACGCCGGAGGGGTTTCCGCTGGAGTCGCCCCCGGCCCTAGTTTACGTGTGCTCGTGTGTGTAGATCGAGACGGAGAAGAAGGCCGACGTCCATTGTAGACTACAAGCTTGGAACCGATTGCAGCCCAGAAAATTGAGGTCGCATCAATTGGTTCCGTTGCCGGGACTGAAATCTCTTCTCCGTTTTGATTCTCGATGTGTGTTCTTCTTCGGTTCTGGTTATGGAAGTGAACTTCCAGACCTCGATGGTGCTCGATGGTGGGAGTATCAATTGAGCGTGAGGTCAGATCAGAGGAAAAAGAGGAGAGGAGGACCAGATTTGGGGACAAAGTGAGAGTGTTCGGATTAACACAATCTGGGGACAAGATCTGTCAAGGCAGCGTATGAATTGATCGGAGAAATTCGATGGAAAAATTCAAGGTTGAAGGGGTCATCTGGGTGAAGATGGAGCATCTCGGATCTGGATTGGGGAGCTCTCGTTGATGAAATATTGAGGAGGTTCATGGGCATAGGAAGCAGGAAAATCACAAAACAGAGTAGATCTGGGTTTCCTCTTAATAAGACGAAGTGAACGGTGCAAAAATCACCGTCAAACGCCACCGTAGACGACGGCAGAACCCACACCCAGCTAACTATTGTCGGCCGCACAATGAGGTCGCGTCAACGAACTCGCAGCGACAAAACCCCAAAAGCAGGATCCGAATTGAAATCGGTGGAAGGCAAGGAACCGTCCGGGAAGCAGATCTAAGAGAGAGTAGTGGAGGAATAGGGAACTCGCCAAACCCAAAATCGCAAGTCTCGCCGGAAATCAAGTAGCTCGTCGGGAAAAATGGAAGACGCCGGTAAGCACTCGCCGGAAGCCCAGGTCATCAAAAATTGTCAAATGGGTTCGAACAGGAAGTGGGAAAGTTGATGTTACTTGAAACTTGAAATCGGGAAATGGTTTCAAGGTCCCGCGAGATCATGCACTCTAAAAAAAAAATGGGGAAGTTTTGGAAAGAAGGGGAAGGAAAAGAAAAATGAAGGAAGAAGACTTCATTTGTTCATAGAAGGGGGCTACCCATTTTCATTGACTACTGCCTCCATTTGAGAATGGATACAAACTTCAAAAAAGTGGGCTTCTCAATTATCATGTGGACATTTAAACGACCCACCTCGCTCAAAACCACAAAAAAACACGACCCAAAGCACAAAAATCAGGTGTTCTCCTTCCATTTATTTTTTGCTAAGTGTTTTGGTACAAGTATACTCTGTTTGATAATTTGAAATCATGCTTATTCTATTAAAATACCCAAGGCATTAATGTTGATGGTTATTTAAGTATGAAATGGAAAGGACTCATATGATTTATCTTAGTGGGATGATAAGCAAAAATAAAAATGAAGTGGGTAATTACAAGCAAAGTGAGAATCTCTATTTTTCTGTGAATGATTCTTGGAACTACTATGCATATGCATGATTAGAAAATGTCTTGTAATGCCCTATGCTAACTTGAATGTATCTTGTTTTGGAATGTGTACACGTGTGTGGCTCATTCACAAAATGGAGTTGCATGCTTAGTAATTTTGTGTCTTGCTTGTTGGAACTAATTGACTTGACAAATTTGTTGTTTGCCCAAATGTTGTGGCTTAAGAGGGGTATATGACATCTTGTTAAAAACATGCTCTGTGCTCATACTGATAGTGGAATGAATGGGGTATACTTGTTCTGATATCGACAGTGGTCTGTATTAACTTGGTGATCTATGTTGTTATAAGGAAAGCATGTGAATTAGAACCTAAGCTACTGGAATGTACGGAGTAGGTGCCCATCACATGATTGTAATGGAACAATGAAGTAACAATGTGTTTGTTTTCTCTTAAAAATGATATGACATGCCTGCTCTTTTAACTTCAAAAAGCGTGCATCCCAATTTTCCTATTCGAAGATGGAAACCCATGCGACTTACTTATGCTGAGGTTCTTGATTAAAATACGAAAAATATGATTAAGGGTGAAAATGGCATGCTAATGTATATAATTATATGGGGGTGTCAGTCAGTACGCTGATCTGGATATTCAATTGGACATAAAAAATACTTGTTACTGTGAATGGATAAAGTATTTGGGGAAAGCATGTTCTGTGGCCATAGTTCAACTGTAATTTTGATCATGGAAAGTTGCTAAGTTAGCAAATGGCATGCAATATTGATTGTGTATGAATGAAAAGGAAATTATGAAATGGCAAAAATTGGTGCTCAACTCAAATGAATAAATGAATGTACGATCCGCATGCTTTGATAATGAAAGTGGCTTGTGTAACTTACTTATTTATGTGATACAAAGGAAAGTATGAAATACATTGAGAATTTAAGTATTGGAGTATAAGGGATATGCGCCTAATTGTATCTTGGCATGATTCAATATACACTTGCTTTCTTTTACAAATGGGATTATCTTGTACTTGAAAGTAAAAACTGGGACGGAGGGAATATACGATATATTAGCAAGTTGAATGAAATGTTGTGCAATGAAGTATTTTATGCTTTGAATTTACAGTGGAAAATTATTATTGGAAATGTTTGAATTAAGTAACAGGCTTTTGTTAAAATGCCGAAGGATATGTATAATCTGACACACTTGCACACAGTTGGCACATAGTATTATTAAATGGAAGAAAACTATTTTCTACTTGATTTACAAATGATGGCTCGTTATGACTTGTAGGTATTATATCAAGGAATTTTATTCGGTTCCTCGAGAATTAAAAGAGTGTTGATCGAAGGGACGGGGAACTAAACGAATCAATGACAAGGCTGTCTAAAGACAAGCCTTCTTTTTTGAAGGGGTATGAAAGATTATCTTGATATCAATGATTTTCGTTCAAATTCGCCAATTCCCATCAGGTCACTTCTCTCCATTCTTGTTATTTATGCTTGAGGTATTTTTATGGCTTTATTATTTGATAACATGAATGCATGCTTAGAAGGATGAGCAATGGTAAAAATTGTACATGTGTATCATTATGCGTATTGAGTTAAGGAATGATATTTTTACAACTTTGTTATTAGTGATGATATGGAAGGGTAAATGCTATGACTATTGAAATTGGGGTGGATGGTTATATTGAAACCTAAGTCACGGGAATATATAAAATGTATGATCATTAAATATGATAAACAAGGGGTATGCTTGTCGGTTTGCATAATGGGTTATATGTTTATTGATAAAAAGGCAAGACTGTTTATATGATGCGAAACATGTCCTTGGAAATATATTGGGCTAATATGGAAATACTTGTCGAAAGTGAAAAAATCTGATAGCTTGTTACTGGAACATGTTCCCTGTTTCGTGCCAATATTACAGTTATATATAAATCTAATAGCTTAATTTCGAAAAGTGATACATTAGTAAATCATTTGCTAAATACTTGGATCGGAACAAGTAAAAGGAAATGCGGCACATGAACATTAGTATTTAGCGGTTATAAATGTGCAAAGGGGATGTTATTTAAATGTGCAAAGTGGATGTTATTTGTTTATATGAGAAATTCTGAAGGATTTTATGAGAATGTCACCAATGGAAAGGAAAAATGGCTAGATTTAAAAAATAATGGCCTGCTTTATGCTTGGGATCATGGGATGATTTAAATTATGGCGACATGCTTAGGATAATTGTCATGTTTTGTGTTAAAAAAGTGAAAAGTACAGGTGATAGTCCTTGAGTATTTTCTCATTTTATGTGAAGTAAAAAACCATTTATTTTGGAAATTTTTGAAAATGAGGCTATCTTGTTATGTGGGACACTTGGATATGTGACTATCTCTTATGAAACTCGGAATACCCTTTAAGAAAGACAATTTATTTTTGCATTGACGAATATATATGATTATCTATTATGAATCTCAGACTTTAATGTCGCTTTTCATAGGTTGAATGGAAATTTCGTAATGTTGGAATTATATGTTTGGGAAAGTTGTAAGGAAAGTTTCTTTTAATATAAGAATGTTAAAGTCTGGAACCTTATGACATAATGCGAAATGATTACATTTGCAAAGTTTGTATTGTACCTTTTATAATGTTAGGGTAAAAATTGGGAAAACAAGATATATACTCGACTAAGGACTAATATCGCAATCAAACAAATGCAGAAATCACCCTACTAAAAAGTGAATATTTGTCAAACATTTTTTAGTTATAACGGATATGGTGGTATCATTTGGTAACAGAAAGAAATTTTGGGGTAACAAAACGAATTGCGAAAACACAATCATTTAATTATGACAAATGTAAGAGTAACAAGGTTTAATACCGCTTTACGGCGGACATCGTGGACCCGATGTCAGGCATCATGGAAACGATGCCAGGTTTTAATGCCGCTTTACGGCGACATCGTGGACCCGATGTCAGGCATCATGGAAACGATGCCAAGGTTTAATGCCGCTTTGCGGCGACATCGTGGACCCGATGTCAGGCATCATGGAAACGATGCCAAGGTTTAATGCCGCTTTGCGGCGACATCGTGGACCCGATGTCAGGCATCATGGAAACGATGCAAGGTTTAATGCCGCTTTACGGCGACATCGTGGACCCGATGTCAGGCATCATGGAAACGATGCCAAGGTTTAATGCCGCTTTACGGCGACATCGTGGACCCGATGTCAGGCATCATGGAAACGATGCCAAGATTAATGCCGTTTACGGCGACATCGTGGACCCGATGTCAGGCATCATGGAAACGATGCCAAGGTTTAATGCCGCTTTGCGGCGACATCATGGAAACGATGTCGGCCTCATGGAAACGAGGTCAAGGTTTTTTAAAATGCTGCTTTGCAGCGACATCATGGAAACGATGTCGGCCTCATGGAAACGAGGTCAAGTTTTTTTTAAAAAAATGCTGCTTTGCAGCGACATCATGGAAACGATGTCGGCCTCATGGAAACGAGGTCAAGGTTTTTAAAAAAATGCTGCTTTGCAGCGACATCATGGAAACGATGTCGGCCTCATGGAAACGAGGTCAAGGTTTTTAAAAAAAATGCTGCTTTGCAGCGACATCATGGAAACGATGTCGGCCTCATGGAAACGAGGTCAAGGTTTTTTAAAAAATGCTGCTTGTGCAGCGACATCATGGAACGATTGTGACACATGGGAAACGAGGTCATGATAATAAGCCTGTGATGAGTAACAGGAACATATAAAGGGAGTATACAAATATGGGCCTAGAAAGGCCTAAAATAACTTGCGAAAATACTAAAAAGGCGACATAAACCAGATGACAGAATAAAGAAAGAATTGGATTTCATAAAGGCTTAGACAGTTGGAATGGCGACATGAAGCGGTGCTCATGTCGGGATGGACGAAAGAATTTTCACAATAAAAAAAACCTTTGATTTGAAGTTATGTTTATGCGTGCGGGAAAAATACCTTGGAGTAGGTTGCCTAAAGACAACCTCATTTTTTCAAAGGGAGTCGGGGGCTACATGGAAATAAGGGTTCATCCCGCCAGAAACAAGGTTTTTTGACAGAATTATCAAAACAAATAATAAGCTTGGGGGCTTCATAGGTATAAAGCGATATAAAGAGATTTGTGAAAAGGATATTTTCCACAAACATCAATCTTGTGAAAAAATATGAAATTTTGTGTGACATTCTTGGACAAGGGGAGTCTTAACTTGAATTGATATTATGCATATGCTTGTTTGTTACACTCGTGAGATATGTGTTTGCATGACTATCTACATAATTGCTTAGTGTTTGGCAAAGGTCGTTGTGGTCCATTATGAGTATTGAATTCATAATTCCCGTGATACCCAAAATTGATCAAGGGATAAAATATGTTTTCTCGCCATAGTATGTACGGCAAAAAAAATTGTGGGAAACATGGCAAAAATGTTCTCTGGATAATGTTTTGGTAATATGATAACGAGTGAAAATATGAGGCATGAGGGCGCGACATGGTGGATCCTAGAGTGTGTCGTCAAAATATATATAGTGAATTTTGACTTGTTTTGTCAGGATAATGATAAATCTATAACATAAATTATGGATGATAAAATCAGGTCTCTAGATAATATGCATGGCATAGATTTTAAATATCGTAAAGTGACGGTGGTTTATGATTGTTGTGGAAAGTAAAAATGGTGGGTTTTGGTATTATATTCCCATAAATGAATGCCGGCTCAGATATGGTTTATGCGTGAGAAATGAAAAGGATGGTCGTGCTTATTGTTTACCGAAATACACATACAAGTTATGACTATTTGTTTGGTTACCCGTAACTGGTTAAATGGATAAATGGTTAAATGGATAATTGGTTAAATGGTGAAAGAATGCGTGAGTAACAGAAATAACAGAAAGGAGGGATGCGTTTATTTTTTACCGAAATGCGAGAAATGGCTTTATTTGATAGGTATGTCGTTGTGCGAATGTTTTATAGTATAAATATAATCTTTTATATTTGAAAGTGATATTTGCATCATTGAATGAATCTAGCACCTTGTTTATTGGGATGCTTTCCCAATTATTACATCGTGATTTGTGGACCTTCATATATATTTATCAAGGTTCTATTATGATCGAAGAAATCATCTAGGCAGGATCAAGAATTTCTATTATGTATACTGTTTACTCTTTAACTCGATCATGAATGATCAAGCTAAAGAGTAGGGGGCTTCTGATGCTACAATAATAAATCATGTTGAATTAAGTTTATGGTAAATGGCTCTTGACTAGATAATTGCCCCAAAGTATAATTGGACAAAAAGGCTTATGGGCCTTTATTTATGAAAAGAGTTTATCCAAATGGGATGGGCCTAAAATAAATCTTGGCTTAGGGCTCAAGATATGTGAGGTCACATGCTTGTCACAGGGGAAGGACTATATAAACACATCCCTAATCCAAAAAAGGGAGTTCACATGCACACTGATAACCATTTTTTCATACTGGTTGATTATACAGAGATATGGTACTGATTCTCACGCCGGAGGGGTTTCCGCCGGAGTCGCCCCGCCTAGTTTACGTGTGCTCGTGTGTGTAGATCGAGACGGAGAAGAAGGCCGACGTCCATTGTAGACTACAAGCTTGGAACCGATTGCAGCCCAGAAAATTGAGGTCGCATCAAGTTGGGAATAATTTGTCTCACCAACCGTGAGAGTTCTCCATTGCATTAGGTATTTTATACAAGACTAATCACAAGAGTCCTAACTAAATAAGGATAAATATCTTTACAATATTAACATATATCTAGTCTAACAATAACTATATATTCTGTCGTAAAAACATATTGTACATATATTTAGTCTAATATTATTTATCGTTTACATGTCTATCATGTTCTTCATCTTCTATTTTGGGAGAAGCCTCGTCGTTAATGGTATCGAAGAACACTTTGGACATAACAGAAACTACTTAGATACGATATGATGCTCACCATAGAAGAACTCCGGTCTATCTCCCCTTCCTACAATATCTGCAAATATAAGCATGGGAATGGACAGTGATGTGTTAACCATCTTTTAGACTATCTGCAAATATATATCATCCTGATCAGCAACACACAGGCAGGTATTCTTCTAATTATTTTTATTAGTATTCTTGGCAAATTAATCTTGTTCTTTAATTAATTAAAGTTGGCTACATGATCACCTAATGCCATCAAGAAAACATCCTCCTCCTAGTGATCATCAAGAAAAAGCCATGGGAATGGACAGTGATCGATGTTATCCATCGTTTACACTATCTAGACTTTCCTTCCTGCACCCCTAATTGATTTATAAGGATGGACAACTTCGATTCGAGGACCAAAGCTGAAGATTCTCTTTTTTTCTTTTTATACCTATTTTTGTACAATTTGTTTAATATTAATTAGTATTACGAATTACACTTTAATCTTTTTTTTTTAATTAATTCATAATACCATGAAAGCTAGAACGAGACCTATAAATAGGCTAACACAAATGTCCCTAACGGGATTCGAACAAGTGCCTCCACAAGGGAAGCTAACACCGGATACCGCTTGAGCTAGAGCTCTTTGGTCACTTTAATAAGAATCAGAAAACTGTTTCAATAAATTAGATTTTAAGTAATCATCAAATCCAATTTTCTTGTATTCTGAATTTGTTATTAGTCTCTTTATTGTATTATAGTAGATGGTATTAAAGTTATTCAGGATCTTACAGAAGACAAGGGCAAGGTCAACAAGGATAATTTACAAAAGTTGGTTGTTATGTTTGTTAGTTGATTTAGACTCTTATTAGACCAAAAATAAATTTGGTGTACAAATTAAGGTGGAACATCCTCTACACCTTTTTCTTGTTCCATCTTGGGCGAATCTTGCTCTTGCTCTTGCTGATCAATGTCAAATCTTTTCCTTGCCACGAAGAAATTGAATTTAACATTGTTATAAAATGATCTTGAGAAAATTTTGGGGGAAACTAGTTTCTCCATAAGTTATAAAAAGTCTTGTTTTTATAGGGGTTAAAGTTTAGGGTTTAGGGTTTAGGGTTTATGGTTTAGGGTTTAGGCCTTTTAGGGTTTAAGAAGGGTTAAAAAAACAGGACTTTTTATAACTTATAGAGGAAACTAGTTTCCCCCGAAACCAACTCAATGATCTTCTCATTTGCCATTTCTCGTTGTCCCAAAAAGTTCTTCACCTTTCTACAATTTAGGCTTAAAAGTGCATAAACAAAACATGGCTAGCAAAGCAAGTGTTCATATCCTTAAAAGTTTGAATAGTCAAACGCGAAGATCATTTTGGGACGGAGGGTGTATATAAGTTGTTCGCTATATCAATTTGTGGATTTTGGTATTGTTTCAACAATATTTTTTTTAAACATATGTGATAGTGGAAATTGTTGGTGGCAGTTTGGTGGTTGTAATGGTGGTGATGGGGCGTTGAATGATGGTGGTGGTGGTCGGTGGTGATTTTGAATAGTGAAGAGTGATATTGACGATAAGATGGAAGTCATTTTCTAAATTGATGATGGTAGTGGAGTAATGGTTGTGGGTAGGGTTGCACGATTCGTAGTTCGTCCGATTCGAATTCGCGATACGAATTCTCGATTCGCTCAACCCATGGAATCCAATACGTAGAGTATTACAATTATTACGATTCGCGAGGGTATTACAATTATTTGATTTTTGGAAATGATTGGTTTGTGGAATAGTCTTTGGCAAACATGTATTTGTAGTGAGGACTGAGGGTTAGCAGCTACTTGATACGACGTTGTGGCTTTTCAATTTTCTAGAGTTGTTTGAAGTTATCCTTGGAAACCTATCACTAGTTAATGTACGATATTTATTTATTGCAACAATGACTTTTCAAATTTAGAGGACATTAATTGTGAATTCAAAGAGATTTTACAAGGTATTGGAACACGAATCGATACGCGATTCGATGCTATGGGGAGAGAATCCTGCAACCATGGGTAGTGGTGGGTAGTGGTGATTGCCGTAGTGGGGTGATGATTGTGGGTGGTGGCTATGGCAGCAGTGGGGTGGTTTGACTTACGCTTGGGTGAAAGATGAATGTAACTAAGTCCTTTACAATTTGACTGAATATATTGTTATTTTATTTGTTAAATATTTAACGGGCATTAGTTTCTGTAATTTTTCCGTTAAAAAATAAAAATGTTAAATTTTGGGTATAAAATGACTCCATTTTTTTAGGACGATTGTAAAAATGAAAAAATAAAGATCAATGGTAAAAGTGAATCACGAGTACATGACCCAAACTACAATGGATTAAAACGGAGTTTTCCCTATAAAAATATTTCATTACACATGGAATGTTTATAATGCTATATAAAACCTTGAGAAATTTTTTGGGGAAACTAGTTTCTCCATAAGTTATAAAAAGTCATGTTTTATAGGGGTTAAAGTTTAGGGTTTAGGATTTAGGATTTAAGGTTTAGGCCTTTTAGGGTTTAAGAAGGGTTAAAAAACAGGATTTTTTATAACTTATAGAGCAACTAGTTTCCCCCAAAACCAACTCTAAAACCTTATTTCTCATGGTTTTTTTATTAGTATGTTAATTTTAATAAAAATATTTAAATTAAAAATGAAATCAAATTACTTTCATGTAATTACATGCTTTGTAAAAAATTTAAACATATTATAAATGTGAGTGTGGGGAAAAGTTTTTAAAAATAATAGAGACGACATTTTGGTCTCTAAATAGTAAATAGTGATCAAAAAGTAGTCGCTAAATTCCATAAGGTAACCATTAAAGCACTACTATATATTGGAGTACTATACAAATAAAGGGACCTCTGTTCAGTCTTTCTTTCTCTCCTTCTGCGCCTCTCTCTCTCTCTCTTTTTTTTTTTTTTGGCGTATCAAAGTATTCTCTGTCAAGTCTATCTCGTTCTTGCTGTTCTTCATCTTCCATCTTGCCATCTTGGGAGAAGTCTCATCCTCAATGATGATTGGGGCTCGAGATATCGAAGAGCGAGTTAGACTTAACATAAACTACTTAGATACGATGCGAACAACTCCCGTCTCCATACAACAATCTCCAAATATCTATCATCCAGGTATTCTTCTTCTAGTTATTTTCAATTTTTTTTTTTTTTTTTTAGTATTCTTGGCAAATCTTCAATATTATTTTACACCATCTCGACTTTCCTGCACCTCTTGATTATAAGGATCGATGGACAACTTCGACCAAGATTCTCTTTTTTTCTTATACCTATTTTTTGTACAATTATATTAATTAGTACTATTAGGAACCGACAATGGTGGAACATCCTCTACACCTTTTTCTTGTTCCATCTTGGTCCAATCTTGCTCTTGCTTATTAATGTCAAGTCTTTTTCTGTTGAATCTTGTAAGTCGGTTGCAAAAGTTGGCCGATGGATGGAGTATACATAGTTCGTCATATCCAGACCACATACTAGCATTTATCAAAATTGGAATTCTATTTACTTTTTTTTTTATATATATATATTACTATCTTTTTAAAAATTTATAAATGTTAAAATAAAATTTTAAATGTGATCTTTGATTAAAAAAAATAATAATAAAAAAAACAAGTGTTTTTGCCTTAAGCAAAACCAAACAAGGCCACATGGTTTCCTTTTCAAACAAAATATATAAATGTTGAAATAAAATTTTAAATTTGATATTTGATCAAGAATAAGTGAGTTTTTTTGGCTTAGGCAAAACCAAACAAGGCCACGTGGTTTCCTTTTCAAACAAAATATATAAATGTTAAAATAAAGTTTTAAATTTACATAGGTTGGTTGTTATTTTTGTTAGTTACGTTGTTGATTCAGTGTAGACCCTTCGTAAACAAAATAGGGTTTGACTGGGAAAGGATACTTTGGACATCTGATTTTAAATCGTAACCTTAAGGTTGTGCGCGAGAATCAAAGAAAAAATGAAAAATGTGTTGTGTTGTGAGTATGGATAGTTGAGTATGACAAGTAAGTCCCATTGATTTAAAAACATTACTCTATACTTTCCATTATTTTGGTTTTGCAATTTTAAATAAAACTACCAAAATAACAAATATTGCAATTTGAAATAAATCGGAAGGAGTATACTATGTATTTCCCTACGCGGACACAACGGGAATAATGAAAATGGTCTAAGCATTTACAACTAAAGTGAATTGATTAGTATTAAGTATTGATTTTAGTTTATATAGTAATCCATCCGTCTCACTTAAATTTTTTAATGTTCTTACTTTTTTTTTTTGTTCTTAATTTAAGGTTTTAATTTGTTTTATTTTATAAATGACAAAGTATGAACAGTATTTTGAACACTCCTATCCTCATAAATTTCATTTCATTAAAAAAAATACCTAATTTACTTTTCACATACTTGTTTTATAAATAGTGTTTTGAACATGAACAGCAAGAAATCTTGACCTCACTCACGTGACCAATTTTTTTGAATAATATCAGCATGTATATCTTGTACTCCTTCCGTCCCACTCGAATTAGGACAAATTTCCATTTTAGGTGTCCCGTTCGAATTAGGACAACCAAAAAATGGAAGTGTTTTACTTAATGAGACCCATATTCAGTGGCGGATCTAGAATTTTTAGACAGGGGTCAGAATTTTGTATGTCGAGAGAAAAAAAAAGCACACAAGTAAAGACAATAAAATTTAACAAAACATATAAAGCCTATTTTTTGCCCTCACCTCAGGTTAGGAGCGGACTTTTAATTCATTCCTGTTTATAGTTCATGGCCACATTTTGATCATATTTAACTAGAAATCCTTAGAACACCTGACAAACTACATAATTAAAGTTTCAGGATACTTTTGATAGTTAGCGATTTACAAAGGATCCAAGTAGTTGTGACATCGCATATATTTCCTTGGTTGCTATATCTCGAGTACTGAACATCAAAAATCCTTGCTTGATTCGCCTAAAAGCCAATTGACAAGATAACTAAAAGCCAATTGACAAGATAACGCCACCAACAAAAACACAATGATATAGACTACTAGTTAGGAAACAATTTAGTGTACGAAATACATTGATGTTAAATTCAAAATTATTCTCATTTTAACTACACTAATCTTTATTGTGTCAAGATGATCATCTTCAAAATTTCAGTTTTCTTTTCTCAGCATGATCTAAACTGATCTTAAATACTATGTAAATATGAATCCCTACAGTTAAAAGGATATACTCCATCCAATTTATTTTATCACAATATTTAAAATTGAAATAACAGTCTAAATAAAGTAACACATGTTCCATTCAGATGTAAGAGTTTCATCTAGCCACTTAAGTCTGTAACATAGCAAACAACAAAACTTTAACTGAACATTGGAACATAACATAACCCAGACAACACAGCACCAGAACAACTGAACCTTCAAATATAGCTTGACACATGTAACTTATAATGTAGTCCATAGTCCTTGCAAATAAAATAGAGAACACACTAAGGAATTTCAACTTCCAGTTGAAGAAAACTAACCTGAATAAATCCATAATCTTGGTAGCCTCCAAGATTTTCCGGACAATCTTCGTATTGTTGCTGGAAAATCCCCTTTCAAGGTTAATCAATGGCTAAAAAATTAAGAAATATAAAAAGGGTTCGAATTTCAAAACCATAATTTTTTAGTGTTTCACAAATTGGGGGATTTGAGATTAGAATAGGAGGGAGAGATGATGAAGGGAGAGAAATAGGTACGTAAACTTAGTCTTCAGCCGCGGCCGGATGAACAGCGTGAGTGTGGTTCCCTTTGTCGGCGTCGTCGTCTTCGTAGCTGTAGTAGCAGAGTCTCTCGTTCTTTGGCGAATTGCGGATGAATTGATAGGCAGGGTGCATTGTGTAATTGTATTTTGAAGTGATTTTTGAATGCAAAATTTAAGGGAGGTCATGTGCAATTTTCCAGAGGGTCATGTTAAATAATTTTAGTATTTATAAAGGGGTAAAAGTGAATAAAGGAGAAAGTCAGGGCGTCAATCGACCCCCACGCTATAACGTAGATCCGCCCCTGCCCATATTTACACTCACAACAACTTTCCATTCATTATTCTCTAACCCACTTTCTCTCCTCTATTTTACTTTTCATACTCACAACACCTACTCCACTAACACTAATTCAGGTGGGACGGAGGGAGTATATCTTTTTCCATAATTTAGGCTTTGTGATTAGCATTAGTTTATTATGTAAATATTTACTTACCACAATATGAAACCTGAGTCAATCGATCACTGGAGTGAGACGCATGGAGAGACTGAGGGAGGAAAGAGATCGACAAGAGGGGGGAACGGGAGGCGCCCCATGCGAGAGGGAGACAGGAATGAGGGAGAAGCTGCTAGGGCAGCACTCACCACAATATGATACACTCCCACCGTCCCACCACAAGTGAGACTAATTTTCTTTTTGGTCCGTCCCACCACAAGTGAGACTGTCCAAAATGGAAATATTTTAATATATTTATATTCAACCAACCCTAATATTTAATTCCAATACTCATTCTCTTCTTCATTTTCCACCACACAATTTATTCAATCAATACTACTATTTACCCCACTCATTCTCTCTCTTCATTTTCTACCACACATTTACTACTTTTTCTTAATTATTGTGCCCACAATTCTAGTACCACTTGTGCTGGGAGAGACTGAGGGAGTATATCCCTAAGCTTCCCCAAAGAAATACTCCATCCTTTTTGAAATCCCGCCAATTGGCCGACGGTTTTGTTTGTGGGATACTCCCCGCTGTTTTATCCGTAAGATTATTCCTACGGTTTTGCAATCCTACTTACCGAAATTCTGTAAGAAAAATATTCAGATTTCCCGCCCCATAATCCGTGAGCAACTCTTAAGATCCGTCGGGAAGTACCCACGGTTTCCAATTTGTCGGCCTAATTCCGTCGCCAAAATTGTTAATTCTAGTAGTGTAATGGGTTGAATTATTATTTTTCAATACATATGTGTTACAATTATGTACAAACACTGTTACACATAAGTAACACGTTTGTTACATTTCAGTTATAGTAAGTATTACTTTTGCCAAAGGAAGAAAACATAAAAAAAAAAACACTGTTAATTTTCTGTATATATGTATTACTTTTATGTATACAAAATGTTACATATAAGTAACACGTTTGTTACATTTTAGTTATAGTAACTACTTCCTCCGTCCCGGTTTAAGGTTCTTAGTTTGACTTTATACGCTTATTAAGAAACCTATGCAAATTTGAGTCATGAAAGTAGTGTGTATAATTGTTCATAAAGCAAGTGAGTGAAAAGTAAATGAGTAAGTGGTGATTTTTTTTGTAATATATGAACTTTATGAGGACAAGAATGTCCAAAACACTATTCTTTGCCATTTAAGGAATAAAGCAACTAAGAACCTTAAACTGGGACATACAAAAAAGGAAAACAAGAACCTTAAACTGGGACGGAAGGAGTATTACTTTTGGCAAACGGAAAAAAAACACCAATATATATATAGGTGTTCAAATGAGAACCTAAATATCCAATGATGTGTCCAAATCAAGTAATGTATCCAATGATGTATCCAAGTGAACCATTGGATACATTAGTTTTTTACCTAATGTATCCAAGTTCTCACGGTTCTCACGATATTTAGGTTCTCACAGGAGTACGACTATATATATATATATATATATATATATAACTTTAAAAAATAAAAGAAAATGCTCGCGGGTCATGATCCGGATCGTGAGTCGAAAACACACTAATAGCCCAAATCCATGACCAGTGTCTACAATGAGACGAGTTTTGGTGCTCATTCAAATTTTTATCATCTTTTTTTACTAGACTGGGGTTTTGGTGCTCATTCAAATTTTTATCATCTTTTTTTACTAGACTGAGTGAGTAATCAAAGATAAGAAAATTAGTCCTACCAAAATAACTACCTCTCTGCACACACCGAAAAATACTCACAAGAAATAGCCTAGTCATGCTGATTACGTTAGTTAATACGGAAAAGTTGACGTAAGAATTGAGCTATCCGTATAAGGTCAATACATATCCGTTGAAGAATATCACACCCCAACTATAACTCTATTCCAACTAAATTAAAAACTAAAAAGTTCTATAAATCAATATTTACCCCCACTCTACCAATATGGTAACCCTTGTACTCTACATGCATTCCTATATATTGGAGTACTATAAAAAGTACTATAAAAGTTCTTTCTCTCCTTCTGCGCCTCTCTCTCTCTCTCTTTTTTTTTTTTTTTTTTTTTTTTTGACGTGTCAAAGTATTCTGTGTTAGGTCTATAGTGTTCTTCGTCTTCTTCATCTTCCATCTTGGGAGAAGCCTCGTCCTCAATGGTGATTGGGACTCGAGATATCGAAGAGCACTTTAGACTTAACATAAACTACTTAGATACGATACGAACTCCGGTCTCCATACAACAATCTCCAGCGAATTTGCCCATTCCTACCATATCATCCAGGTATTCTTCTTCTAATTACTTTCATTATTATTTTTAGTATTCTTGGCAAATCTTGTCCGTTACTTAAAGTTTGCTGCATGACCTAATGTCATCAAGAAAACATCCTCCTCCTATTGATATGATCATCAAGAAAAGCCATGGGAATGGGCAGTGATGTTAACATACTCTATCTGGACTTTCCTCCACTCGTTGATTATAAGGATGGGCAACTTCGTGGACCAAACGCCCATACTTACTTTTTTTTTTAATTATACGTACCTATTTTTAATTTGTACAATTTTTGTATATTAATTAGTATTACTAATTACACTCTAATAATCTATAAACTGTTTCAATAAATTAAATTTTAAATAATCATCAAATCCAATTTTGTTGTATTCTGAATTGTTGTTATTAGTCTCTTTATTACTGTATATTATAGTAGATGATGTTAAAGTTATTTAGGATCTTACAGAAGACAAGGGCACTGGGATAATTTGCGAAAGTTGGTTGTTATTTTTGTAATTAGTGTGCGTAGTTGATTCTTTGTAGACCAAAAATAAATTTTCTGCCGGCTAATAGGGTTTGACTGGGAAAGGACAAAGTATTATACTCCCTCTACTCAAGAAAGATAGTGCCTCTTTTTTTGTCTTTACTACGAAAGAAATGATTATGGCTACTTTTAATTATCCTAATGAAAATTTAAAAATTGTTATTGATATACTAATATACAACCATCCTCAACAATTCACAAGTTATTTTCTTCTAATTAATTACATTTTTTTAATTTTTCTTAGCAAGTTATATATATTGATGAACTGATTGTTGGCACTTGGCAAATCTAATTTGTTACTGTGTTATAAAATACTCTTTCTGCCCCAAACTAATCAATACTAAATATGAATATACAGGGCTTACGAAAATATGTTTAAAAGCAAGTGTTGTGAGTAGGTAAGAGAGAGAAAATAAGTTAGTGGAGAGATATTGTGAGTGAGTAGGAGAGAAAAATTGAACATTTTAGGTAAGTAGCAATTAGTATGAGATGCCCAAAATAGACATGGGTTTCGGCTCTAGGGTCCTCCAGTACTAACTTATATTCTAAATAAGGACCCAATAGCTCACTAATACCAGCGACACCTCTTGCTTATGGTGAGACTTAATAATTATTAGTAACTATAATTTCTTAATATTCTTTCATTCTCTAAATAAATGTGTATTTTTTGTTAAAATAATCCATAGTAATTATCCGATTTTTGGGAAGTTAATATATTTTCGCTTTTCATCAAGTTTTAATTCATATGATCATGATGCAGTATGGAGAGATCACAAAAAGATTTTATGTATATATGCTATTAAATTTACTTAAATCTTCATTAAATAAAAATTATAGATTTATCTAAAAATATTAAAACTAATAAAATTGTGAAAATCTTGAGAAAAACTTGTTTTACACTCGTTTTAGTGTAAAGCACGTTTTCATCTTTTAATGTAAAAAACAATCTCTTAATTTTGATAAAACCTTGCATCGCACGGGTATTAATCTAGTTGTATATATTTTCTTTATAATACAACATTTTTCATAGTACTCTCCTATCCCTCAATGTTAGTCTATTTTTTTTCATTATTAGTTTAAATTAACTTTGAGTAATCAATAAGGTAGTTTTTAATTATCTACATGAGAATCTAAACATTAGTATTTATAGTATTTATAATGTTATATCAATAACAAATTGTAAATTTTCATTACGATAACTAAAAATAATCTAGATTATTGTTCAAAGTTCATTCATAGTAACAACCGAAAACGATGGACTAACTTTTTAAAACAGAAGGAGTAGTATTCATTAGGGTTAGTCTCCTGAAAAATGCGTTTTTCCCAGTGATAGGAAAAACGTGTATACAAAATAATGCACGGTGGAATTCTTGTAAATAATCGAAACTTGTCAACACCATTTGGCGCTCCTTAACACACTATCTGGACCTTTGTAACACATCAAGTGGTCATCCTAAACATTGTCACTGGCTATCTGGTGCTCTCAAAATTTTCTTTCAAAAAAACTTTTTGGCTATCAATTTCAAAGGTTCTAGCTATCAGTCCAAAGGTTCTGGCTATCAGTCTTAAAGGTTCTTTTCAGTCAGTTCTTTCAAAATGCTTACTGGCTGATGGATCGATTTTATCATATGTTATCTCTACATTTTCGTTCTCATTTTATTGACTTTTTGATGTAATTTAGAATAGTTTAATGTAATTTTGGTTTAATTGTGTTTGAGGAACTTTGTGAGATTATTTGTGTTTTGAGACATTTTTTTAGTTTAATGTTGATGTATTACAAAGTCTTAGAGAGTTAAAGATTTGAAGACCAAGATTTGATCGTGACAAAGTCAAAGTCAAAAGTCAACAGTGGTCAATCTATTCAAGGAGGTGAAGAAAAGAAGAAAAGATAAAGAAAGGCAGAAAAGTGCACCAGGCGCCCGCCCGACCAAGAACCAGGCGCTCGCTCGTTATGCGTTTTGAAGGACCAAAGCTACTGGGCAAATGAGCGCCCGCCTGGGTACCTCCAGGCGCCCGCTTGGGTGTTCCGTACGGTTTTCGGGTTTTCCTTGCCAGACGGGTTTTAACCTAATTTTCCCTACTTTTGGCCCTAGTTTTCTCTCTGTATAAATATTAGACTGCAGTACTATATTTCTTTATGCTTTGTTTTAGGTTTTATTCAAGTTTCAAGGTGTAAACAAGATTTTGGGAATTATTCATCATCAAGCGTTTATCCAGGTTTATGATTTTTAATTATATTCTTGTGTTTATTGATATGTCGATGAATAGCTAATTTTATTGTTCATGGATTGGGAGTAATAACTATCAAATCTCTATGCTAAATTGGGCTTAATTAAATATTAATCTTGTTCTTGTTCATAAGAATAGAACTTAATTAATTTAAAGATTTCATTAATATGACTTGATATTTTTGGTCTTTAAATCATCTTGGTTTAGATTGTTTCATTAGCGTGGACAATTTATATATTGAATCATATTCTTGTGATTAGATTTAATTGAGGACTTCGCGGAAATCAAAAGAATTTAAGATCAAGTGTTCTTAAGAACTTAATAAATTGTTTTTGTGTGTTGTTGACCTAGTGGAATATTTCACATAGAGATAATAATAGGGTTGCAATCCGGTGACCAGACCGTCCCAACTCTTAAATAAGTGAACGATTTCTTGAACAAGTTTAATAATCTTTTTAATAAAATAGCATAGAGAGGAGATAGTTGTGAACCCCAATCTGTGAATCTTCGTAATCTTGAATTAAATCTTTGTTTGCTTAGTGATCTTTAATTTAGTAATTTATTTTCATTGTTTAGTAGTTAAGTTAGTTTAATCAAAATCAATCAAAAACCCCTTTGGTTCGTTTACACTAATTAAATTTACTCGTTTGTCCAACAAGTCTCTGTGGGATCGACCCTCGCTTTCGCGCGTTACTACCACGGTAACTAGTGCGCTTGCTAGGTATTTATTACTTGAAATTTTATCCATCAAGTTTTTGGCAGAGAGTGGATAAATTGCCTCATGTGATTCATTACGCAAGTAGAACTTTAAATGATGCACAACTGAATTATACTACCACTGAAAAAGAATTTTTAGCAGTTGTGTTTGCTCTTGAAAAGTTTCGTTCTTACTTGCTTGGGTCTAAAGTGATTATCTACTCTGATCATGCTGCACTTAAATATTTGCTGAATAAAAATGATGCTAAACCTAGACTTCTTAGGTGGATGCTCCTACTGCAGGAGTTTGACATTGAAATAAAAGACAAAAAGGGGACCGAGAATGTAGTGGCTGATCACTTATCTAGGCTAGAGAACTTTACATTTACTAATGTGATAGATGGTGCGATTCCGGTTAATGAAAATTTTCTGGATGAACAACTATTTGCTTTACATGTTCATGAGCCTTGGTATGCGGATCTGGTGAATTTCATTGTTTCTAATATTATGCCACCTAACTTCACTTACGATCAAAAACGAAAGTTTAGATCGGATGTGAAGCACTACATTTGGGATGACCCTTATTTGTGGAAAGTTTGCCCGGACAAGATAATTAGGAGATGCATTCCGGAGCATGAGCAAGCTAGTGTGTTGAGATTTTGCCACGAACTCCAATGTGGGGGTCACTTTAGTGGGCAAAAGACCGCTAGAAAAGTATTGCAAGCGGGTCTATATTGGCCCACCTTATTTAAAGATGCTCATGATTTTTGTGTGAGGTGTGATAGATGCCAAAGTACCGGCAACATAGGAAAGAGAGATGAAATGCCCCTACAACATAATTTAATTGTTGATATTTTTGATGTGTGGGGTATTGATTTTATGGGTCCTTTTCCCCCTTCCCAAGGCTATTTGTACATTCTTGTTGCTGTAGATTATGTGTCTAAATGGGTGGAAGCAATTCCTACCCGGACTAATGATGCTAATATTGTTTGCAAGTTTGTGCGTGAAAATATCTTTGGCAGGTATGGAGTGCCGCGCGTCATTATCAGTGACCAAGGGATGCACTTCACAAACAGAATGTTCAATCAAGTGCTAAAAAGATATGGGGTGGGTCACAAGTTGGCTACGGCGTATCACCCTCAAACCTCGGGCCAAGTGGAGGTGAGTAATCGCCAAATCAAGGCGGTGCTTGAGAAAACGGTGCGTCCAAATCGTAAGGACTGGGCTGACAAATTGTGTGATGCACTGTGGGCTTATCGGACTGCATACAAAATGCCCATTGAAATGAGCCCGTACTGGATTGTGTATGGAAAAGAGTGTCATCTGCCAGTGGAATTAGAGCACAAAACATATTGGGCAACTAAGCAGCTAAACATGGAGTTGACTCTAGCAGGGGAGAAAAGATTGCTTGACTTGGATGAGCTTACGGAAATGAGGCAGGATAGTTATGAGAGTGCCAAGTTATACAAAGAGAGGACAAAAAGGTATCATGATAAAAACCTTAAACCCAAGTTTCTCAAACCGGGTATGAAAGTCCTGCTCTTTAACTCTCGCCTCAAACTTTTTCCCGGAAAACTGCGTTCAAGGTAGACGGGTCCTTATGAATTGGTTCGAGTGTTTCCCCATGGAGCTATAGAGCTTAAAGATTTGAAAGATGGGACAACATTTAAAGTGAATGGACACCGAGTGAAGCCTTATTATGAGGGGCTGTCTATTTTGGAAGACATCAATGAAATTGATGTAATTGATTTGACAGACCCGGAGGGAGCCACTTAATATTCATGTGGCATTATGTCGAGCCAAAGACTTAAAACAAAGACGCTTGTTGGGAGGCAACCTAACTAGGTATCATTTTATTTGCTTTCTTTTAATTCAGTCTATCTTCATTCTTAGCTTGGGAGCATGTTTACTTTTGATGCAATGAGGACATAGCATGTTCTAAGTTTGGGGGTGGTGGTATTCATAAATTCAAAAAAAAATAAAAAAATTTATTATTTATGTATTGCTTTCGTGTCTTTTATTTCTGGGTCGGTTCGAACTACGGTGACCTGAGCTCCTTATTGTCTTAGGGAGAACGTAGGCAACGAAAGTGCGGTCAAAAGTTTAGTCCGTGTCATCCTTCATGGATCTCTCCGAGTTTGTGGGTTTATAGGGGAGTGTAAATAGTGTCACTCTCCAAAAAGATTTTCATTTTTGTTTTTGAGTCGTTTTTATTATCATAATGGATATTACGCTTGTTATGTTTGTTTGTGGTGATGTGCAGGAAATCAATTCAACCAGTGGTGGAGCGATCAAACCAGCAAAAAAAAAAAAAAATATATATATATATATTGCTGGAAAAATATACCGAGCGCCCGCTTGGTATGAAGGGGGCGCGCGCCTGTTCATGAACGCCCAAAATATGAAGTTACTTCCCAAATAAGCGGGCGCCTGGTACTAGGTAAGCGGGCGCCTAGTTGCCGGGTTGAGAGACTCCAAGTTGGCTAAAAACGGGATTTTGGGGGGATTTTAACCTAAATAACCCATCTTCTCCAATTTCTCTCCCTCTCTAAACCCTCTCCCTCTCGCCCCTTTCCCTCTCTCCCTACAAATCTATCACCCACACCACCTACAAACCATCAAAATCATCTCCCACCATAACCCTCTTCAAGAATTACTAAAGATTTAGCCTCCATCCATCCTAAAAGCAAGGGTTTGTGCAAGAAATTTTCAAGGTTGAAGGAAGGAGAATTTTGAGTAATTGGGACTTCGTGATTAAGAATTGGGGGTAGTTGCAGAAGAAGAAAGTGTTTGCAAGGTTGAAGGTCATCTTCTCGGATCATCTTCTCCGTCTCCGGTGAGATTTTCTGGCGACCTCCGGCGAGATTTTCCGGCAAGTCCGGGTAAGAGCAAATTACTGATTTAAACTTTGTTAGGGATTGTTGAGGTTGTTATCATGCCACCTAGACCAAGAGGTCGAGGACGTGGTCGTGGTGTCCCCCCACCCCAAATTGAGCCGGATTTCGATAACACCCGTTTTGTATCCCGAGACTCACAAAATTACTTCGAGAATAAGCAAAATAATGGGGTAACGGTGGAGAGGGGATTTAACTTGACAAATTGTGGGTTAGATGCTATCATAGAATATTATAACTTGAGAAGATTGTTGGCCGTGCCGGCCCAGATGGGGTCGAAGTTGCTTGTGCAAGAATTCTATGCTAACTTTCATGCAGCGACTGAGGCCCCCAATGTCTGGGTTTGGGGATTTAATGTTGATGTGACTGCGACGGCTATAAATAATTTTTATGGGTTGTCAGATGCGGTGGCGGAAGGGGACTGTGTGTATTAGGAGTTGAAAATGAACCTTCAGAATATGGACCGGATTGATGAGACATTAGCTCTATTTGCAGAAGAGTTTGGAGTGAATATAGATAGAGGGAACATCCGGAGTGGCTACTTGTTTCATATTAGTGAGTTGAGGCTGGACCTAAAGGCATTGTATCGCTTTATTTGCGAGAGGATCATGCCTTCTGCTCACTATCAGGAGGTTCATTGGTACAGGGCCCCTTTGCTCTATGCCATGATAAGGAGGATGCCGATAAATATTGGGGGCATCATGCGTAGTGAGATGGGGGTACGAGCGAGGTATTTGGAGAACAAGAATTATTTGTTCCCCATTATGATCACTATGATGGCACAGAGGGAAGGGGTGCCTATGGAGGGGTTCCCCAGACTGTTAGCTCCAGGCACTACCGTGACTAAAGCAACCATAGAAAGTGGGAGAGTGCATAGAGCCCGGGTCCCAGCTCCAGCTCAGGCTGCTGGCGGTCAGGCCATTGATGATGAGGAGGTTGAGGATGATATCCCGGCAGAGATGACTCAGAGAGAGATGAATTACTATCTGTCGGGACAGATTCAGGGATTAGATGATATGTTCAGAGCTTTTCAACAGCAACAATTCATGGCGAACTATCAGAGAGAGCGGAGGGAGGAGGAGAATGATCAGAGGATTCAGAGGATGGAGGAAGCAATGTACGCCAACATTCGGGAGGATCAGTACTTCCAACAAAGAATGATGGCGCATCATTTTCCTGGTGAGTGGTACCCACCGTTGAACTACCCTCCACCACCTGAGTATGTACCACCTCCGCCACCGCCTCAGCATGGATGGAATTCTTGGGATGATATCTTTGGACCGCCACCGCAGTGAGGAGCTCGAGGTATTTCCACTCCCCATGTTTTTTATGCTTAGTTGTGACGAGCATTGGGGGCAATGCTCTATTTAGTTTAGGGGGTGGGAATTTTGGTTGGATTGGTTGTTGATTGATGCACATATTATCACCTGTTTTGATGTATAGTTGTTAGTTAAAAAAAATTGAAAAAGAAAAGAGAGGCTAGGTGAAAACCCGAAAGGGCGCCTAGGCAAAAGGAGAGAAATTGAGTGATTTATTGTTTTTGCTTGGCGTGGCGTCCTAAGGGAGGTTCAGAGAATTGGGTAGGATTTCTGTTTGGTGTAGGAGGTTTGGTTAGAGGCGAATAGGATAGAAAATCCTCATATTTCTTGTTGGAGTCATAAGGGGGCGTTGGAGCTTATCATGAGGTAAGTCATTGCTATTTATTATGGCTTTGATTTCTGTTTGAGGGATGATGTAGTGTAAGATAAGCGTGGGGGAAACGTAGGGCGTTTTAGATCCCCCTAGCTTTTTGAGTGGGCCCTAGTTGGATATGCGTATTATTTTCTTATTATTGGAGTGCTATCAATTAGGGCCATTTGTTATTGATTATTTGTTGTTTCGGGGAGTTATAAGGAGCGGAGTCCTTTACACTCCGGTTGATTTTCTTTATTTTGTTTTGGCTTTGTTTGATGGGAGTTGTAGAGGAGATATGTGTCATTTTCCTCTATGCTACGCTAATAGACGGGAGTTTAGATGTGGGGTTAGGAATATTACTCTGGGACGAGTAATGGTCTAAGCGTGGGGAATTTGATGGATCGATTTTATCATATGTTATCTCTACATTTTCGTTCTCATTTTATTGACTTTTTGATGTAATTTAGAATAGTTTAATGTAATTTTGGTTTAATTGTGTTTGAGGAACTTTGTGAGATTATTTGTGTTTTGAGACATTTTTTAGTTTAATGTTGATGTATTACAAAGTCTTAGAGAGTTAAAGATTTGAAGACCAAGATTTGATCGTGACAAAGTCAAAGTCAAAAGTCAACAGTGGTCAATCTATTCAAGGAGGTGAAGAAAAGAAGAAAAGATAAAGAAAGGCAGAAAAGTGCACCAGGCGCCCGCCCGACCAAGAACCAGGCGCCCGCTCGTTATGCGTTTTGAAGGACCAAAGCTACTGGGCAAATGAGCGCCCGCCTGAGTACCTCCAGGCGCCCGCTTGGGTGTTCCGTACGGTTTTCGGGTTTTCCTTGCCAGACGGGTTTTAACCCAATTTTCCCTACTTTTGGCCCTAGTTTTCTCTCTGTATAAATATTAGACTGCAGTACTATATTTCTTTATGCTTTGTTTTAGGTTTTATTCAAGTTTCAAGGTGTAAACAAGATTTTGGGAATTATTCATCATCAAGCGTTTATCCAGGTTTATGATTTTTAATTATATTCTTGTGTTTATTGCTATGTCGATGAGTAGCTAATTTTATTATTCATGGATTGGGAGTAATAACTATCAAATCTCTATGCTAAATTGGGCTTAATTAAATATTAATCTTGTTCTTGTTCATAAGAATAGAACTTAATTAATTTAAAGATTTCATTAATATGACTTGATATTTTTGGTCTTTAAATCATCTTGGTTTAGATTGTTTCACTAGCGTGAATAATTTATATATTGAATCATATTCTTGTGATTAGATTTAATTGAGGACCTCGCGGAAATCAAAAGAATTTAAGATCAAGTGTTCTTAAGAACTTAATAAATTGTTTTTGTGTGTTGTTGACCTAGTGGAATATTTCACATAGAGATAATAATAGGGTTGCAATCCGGTGACCAGACCGTCCCAACTCTTAAATAAGTGAACGATTTCTTGAACAAGTTTAATAATCTTTTTAATAAAATAGCATAGAGAGGAGACAGTTGTGAACCCCAATCTGTGAATCTTCGTAATCTTGAATTAAATCTTTGTTTGCTTAGTGATCTTTAATTTAGTAATTTATTTTCATTGTTTAGTAGTTAAGTTAGTTTAATCAAAATCAATCAAAAACCCCTTTGGTTCGTTTACACTAATTAAATTTACTCGTTTGTCCAACAAGTCTCTGTGGGATCGACCCTCGCTTTCGCACGTTACTACCACGGTAACTAGTGCGCTTGCTAGGTATTTATTACTTGGAATTTTATCCATCACTGGCTATCAAAAACACTAGAACTGGCTATCCAGAACCTCTTGAGCTTGATATCCAGAAGGTTTGTTAGTCATGACTTTGTTCAAATGTGTTTGAAATCATATCTAGAATGCTTTATTATTGATGTCCAGAAAGTTTCTAGTCCATGACCTTCAAATGTGCTTAGAAGGATTTATATTCATATCCAGAACCGTTTGAGAAGTTCCGATTATTTACAAAAATGTCACCGCGCGTTTTTAAAAGAAGTTCCACGTATTTATTAATATGACACCGCGCTTTTTAAAAGCACGTCTTTCATAGGAGTTAGGAAAAACATGTTTTTCCCAAGGTTTTGTGTATTCATTATGGTCCAAAATATTGATTTAATTAATATTCTATATCAACTGTATCTTACTTTCAAAAACACATAGTAATGGTCGACTATGATGAAGCATAATGGCTTTTTTATACAATTAAAATGACCTAGAATACATAAAAAAAAAAAAAAAAAAAAAAAAAAAGAGTTACTCTAATTGTGCTAAAAAGAATATTTCATATTATTTGTAAAAGTATATTGTGTTTTAATTGAAATGAAAATTTTATATTTGCTAATTTTGTATTAATTTTTTTTTTCTTTTTTGAAAAACACATACTTTCAAACGTGGGGGGACTCAATCAAAAAGATTCCCTAGCGCCCCAAATTTTGGTTGACTAACCCTAATTCTATAAGTTAATTTCTAGTGGGGTTTTTTTTTTTTTTTTAATTCAAACAAAATTTTGTGAGGGTGATTCATAAGTTGGAACAGCGGTTGAACCGTAGGTTGAACTGAAGTTGATGGATGAATCGTAGATGGCAAGACTGGAGACGGCAGGACCGAAGCAGCATAAGGCAAATCTGGAGAAGAGGAAGGAGATGACAAAACCGGAGAAGGAGTGTGCTCAAGAGAGTCAAAGTCCAGTTTGCGCTTGAGTTTTGGAGGAGAGTCCTCAGTTGACATTGGGTCAATTCCTGCTCTCCTCATTTCAGCCCTTTTTCTCAATTCCTTTGCAAAACTACCTTCAAGAGGTGAGTGATCCTTCTTGTCATAGACCTCTGTGAAATCAACTGCACCAGGTGGCCTTGACTGCCAATGTTCAACAAAATCATATTTCTTGATCAATTTCCTCCTTTTCTTCGGCGGTTGAACCTCAAGAACTTCAACATCTTGCTCATGTTCATCTTGGATGGCCTTAGACAAGTCAGTCTACTCAGGCACAGCCGCAGCCTCAAACACATCGGTTTGCTCAGGCTGAACCGCAGCCTCAGACACTTGGGTCTGCTCAGGCTTGGTTTGAGAAGAGGGTTTAATATTAGGAAAGGCTTTGTAGATTTCAGCCAACTGTTCTTCAGTGAACTGAACAGAGGGCGGTTTTGAGGTTGGAGGTTTAGGAGGAGAGGAGGTAGGAATGAAAATATGTGGAGAAGGAATAAGTTCAGGAATAGATGGTTTAGAAGGAGATAAGGGTTTGGTTTGAATGGATTTGGCTTTGAGAGAGGAGGCATCCATTGCAAACTTAAGAGATTTCTCCACATTCTGATATAATGGAGAGAGGGGTTTAATTTGAGGTTTTGGAATTGAAGGTTTGGAAGAAGGAGGTTTGGGAAGAGTAGGTGAGAGTCTGATAGGGGGAAAAAAGGTTGAAGAAGAGGGTTTAGAGGTCGGTTTGGATGAGGGCTTAGAGGGCGGTTTGGCTAGGTCAGCCTTTGTAATAATTGAAGGAGTTTGAGCGGTTCCCTTTCTTTTCCTTGGAGCAGCGGTTTCCTTGGGACGAGCCGTAGGTCTAGACCAAACTGCAGGCTCCCCCTCAACTGCAGGCTCCCCCTCAGCCTGTACCGCGGTCTGAGCTAGATGACTCAACCCCATACGGTTCAAAGTTGCAGTCTGACCTTCATTCCTTAACATCGTAGCATGGGCCTGATCAGCAATGGCACCAGCATACAGTTTGTTTGACTTGTTGAGCCGAGCCTCAGGAAAAGGGCCACGTTCGGCTTTAGGCAATGGGTCGTCATTCTAAACTGCGTGTGCATACCGCCATCCAAAAGAGGTTCTGAAAGTATCAAACTTTGATAACCCAAAAATTGACTTCTCCACTGGATCTAACCAATACTCCTTGTTTTTAGTGGAGAATTTGAAGATGTCAATATCTTGGTGCAAGAACTTGGTCAACAGCCTGCAATGGGTTCTTATCTTTGACTTCCCAGCAGCTCTAGCAGCAGAGTGTCGGTTTAACGCGTTGATCATCTCCTTCATCACGACCTTGGGCCAGTGCAGTTTCTTCCCTTTGAGAGTAGCCACACAGTAGGCATATTGTTCACTGGTAAAATTGTTGTGGTTCCCATTTTTGCACATTACTCCAGTGTCAACTAGGTCACACAAATGGGCCATCACTTCTCCAAAATCCTTCTTGGCAGAATTCTTAGTAGAAAATGAAGTAACTCCAATTAACTCCTTAGATGTACTGTTCAGAAGCTCCGGTTTTATCCCCAAAACTCCAGAGTTCTCAAGACCAGCCAGTACTACAATCTTTGAGGCAGTTAAGACCACTTCTTTTCCAGAAACCGTGGACTTGATAGCATCCTCAAATATGATTGCTCCAGTTTCCATGTCTCTGATAGGTTCTCCTCTTACATCCAGCAGAGGCGCGTTGGTAGGAATTCCATTCTCAAAGAATTCAGCACAAATAAAGGTCACGAACTGGGGTTCATCCATGAGAAATAGAGGTAGAAGCTTAGCCTCTTCAAGCAGTGAGAGAACCTTCCTTCCAACTGTATCTTGCCTGAATTCCTCTTCTAGAATCCTAGAACCGGGGACAAAGTTTGATGGATCCTGAAAGATAATCAAAGTTAGAAATAATTTAGAGAGAAACAGTTTGAAACCTTAAGCAAACCGCAGTTCATACCATTTAATCAAACCGATCAGTTCAATAAAATGAATAAACATAGTGATTTGAATGAGACTTACAAATTGTAACAAGAAATCCTAACAATGATACAAAGCGGTTCAAGGAAAGTAAGGGGGTAAAAATGTAAAAACTAAAAATAAGTGAACAATAAAAATAGAACGGATCAAAGAGGGGAAATTTTGAAAAAGAGTTTGAATGCACGAAGAACACAAAGAACAGAGTATGAACATGCAAAACAAAATCTTAACCAAAATATGAAAGAATTATACCAAAACAACCACAACGGGCAGATTCTAACAAAGTTCTAAATAAGCTAAGGCAAATAACAACACTAGAACCCAGAATCTGCAAATATGCGCAAGAACACCAAATAACCCAAAAAATATTTTTGCTCAAAATTGAACACAAATCACAAAATAGAGTAATCAAACAGTATATCTAAGAAAATGCGAGTACAACCCAACCAAAAATTTGAAGAAAAAGCATAAAATGACTAAGGAAGATGAACAAGCGTTTTCAAGCAACAATGGCGGACAAGCATGATAAATACTGAGTTAGGGTTCAGAAATTCATACCATATCGGGCTTCGATGGTTTGGAAGATGTAGAAGTAGAAGCAAGATCGATTGTTTTCTTTGGTGCCATATGAAAATCGTTTAAGTAAGAAATTTTTAGAGAGAGAGTACAGAGTGTACGCAAAGAGTGCAGAGGAGAGAGAAGAGTTTTACCAAATAGAGAAAGAAGGTAAAAAGTTAAAATGAAAAATGATTTGTCTTTTATACTCAATTAACCACCTCGGGTAGTGGAAGATGTGGCAGAAATAATTGCACAATGGTCATTAAAGAATGAAGTGACATAAAGTAGGGACTAAATAGCAATTATTCTTACCTGAGCGGTTTGAGCAAACCGACTTACCTTTTCTTCATTATCGGTTTTGATGAAACTGATATCTCTCAGATCTGTCTTTGGTTTCAGTCAACCAAACCGAGTCTTTACTTTCACACTCTGGTTTGGATCAAACTGAGGGTATTCTTCCTGAATCTTTAGACTGGAACCTTTATAGATGCGGTTTTAATATTGATAGAACCGAAAGCTATTTTTGCATTTTCTAACAAGGGCCAAAATACTTAACAAAATTTATTAGAACAAGAAATCAAGACATGAAATAATTTAAGTTAGTTCCAGCATACCCATTTCTCCTCGTAAATGAAAGAACCTTGAATTTTCGAGCGGTTTGGTGAGGATGTCAGCAATTTGATCATCAGTTCCCACCTTTGCTAAGAATATGTTTTTCTTTTCAACATGATCTTTGAGGAAATGATATCTTATGTCAATGTGCTTTGTCTTTGAATGTTGAACTGGATTGTTGGAGAAAGAAATAGCTGCAGTACTATCACAGTAGATAGGGAAGTTCTTTTCAAATACTTCATAGTCTTCTAACTGCTGTTTCATCCAGAGAATTTGAGAGCAACAGCTTCCAGCCGCAATATATTCAGCTTCAGCGGTTGAGACTGAAACCGACGCTTGTTTCTTGCTGGACCATGATACAAGCCGAGATCCAAGGAACTGACATGTACCACTAGTGCTCTTTCTATCAATCTTACATGCTGCAAAGTCAGCATCTGAATAACCTAACAAATCAAATGAAGATTCTTTGGAGTACCAAAGTCCAAGGTTAACAGAGCCACATAAATATCTAATAATACGTTTAACAGCAATAAGATGAGATTGTCTAGGGTCAGCTTGAAATCTAGCACAAACACACACACTGAACATTATATCTGGCCTGCTTGCAGTTAAGTAAAGAAGAGAGCCAATCATACCTCGGTAGAGTGTCTGATTCACTTTTTTACCTTGTTCATCTCGATCCAAACTACAGGTCTTTTGCATAGGGGTATCTACTGGTTTAGCGGTTTCAAGCCCGAATTTCTTGATCAAATTCTTGGTGTATTTGGCTTGATTTATAAAGATTCCATCATGACATTGCTTTATTTGGAGTCCAAGAAAGAATGTCAACTCTCCCATCATACTCATCTCAAATTTACCTTTCATTAACTTCTCAAACTTAACACACATAGTTTCATTAGTAGAACCGAAAATAATATCATCAACATATGTTTGAACTAATAATGAATGACCTTTGTGTTTAGCAATAAATAAAGTTGTATCAATTTTACCTCGAGAGAAGCCTTGTTCAATAAGAAACTTAGATAGAGTGTCATACCATGCTCTTGGTGCTTGTTTGAGTCCATACAGGGGCTTCTTGAGCTTGAAGACAAGATTAGGTAATTTGTTATCTTCAAAACCTGGCGGTTGGGCTACATAGACTTCTTCTTGTAGTTCACCATTCAGAAATGCACTCTTCACATCCATTTGATATAACTTGAATTTCTTGAAGGAGGCATAAGCCAGGAACAATCTAATAGCTTCAAGTCTGGCTACAGGGGCAAAGGTTTCATCATAGTCAATCCCTTCTTCTTGCCTATAACCTTGAGCAACCAACCTTGCTTTGTTTCTTGTTATTGTACCATTTTCATCCATCTTGTTTCTGTATACCCATTTTGTTCCAATTACAGTGTGATTTCTGGGCCTTGGAACTAGAGTCCAAACTCTGCATCTTTCAAACTGATTAAGCTCTTCTTGCATTGCAGCTACCCAACTTGGATCACTTAGAGCTTCATCTACCTTCTTCGGTTCCATCTGAGATAACAGTACGGTTGAGAACAAACTGTGGTTATCTCTATGAGTTAAGCTTCCTCTTATTTGAACGCCAGAACTGATAGGACCTATAACATTGGTAGTTGGATGGTCTCTATGCTCATTGATTTCTGGAGGGAGGTCTTCATGAACCACTATTTATTGAAGATTTTCTGGAGGAGGCTCTTCTTGATAATCATTGAGATCTTCATTGAAGGTGATGTTTGGAACAGGATCAACGGTTTGAATGGGGACAGAAGATAGCGGTTCAGCAGCAACACCACTTGCGGTTTGACTGGATGCGGCTGGAGAACCTGATGGAGCGGTTTGCGTAGGTTGGTCATCTGCGGCTGAATGATGTGGATAAGATGTACCTGTCTCAAAACCACTAAAATCATCAGCAACATTTGGAGCCATATGTGGCTCAAGAAGATCATGTTCATCAAATGTAACATGGACAGACTCTACAATTTTTAATGAAGTCTTATTGAAACAATGAAAAGCTTTGGAATGTTTAGAATAACCAACAAAGATACCTTTATCGGCTTTAGCATCAAATTTACCTCTATGCTCTCTGCCATTATACAAGATGTAACACTTGCATCCAAAAATCTTAAAGAAGGCAATGTTGGGTGATCTGCCTCTCCAAAATTCATAAGGAGTCTTGTTGTGGACTTTGATGATGAGGGAGCGGTTCTGGGTGAAACAGGCGGTATTGACAGCTTCGGCCCAGAAGTACTTGGGAAGCTTGGCTTCTGCAATCATGGTCTTCCTGGCTTCAATCAAAGTCCTATTCTTTTTTTCTACTAGTCCATTCTGTTGTGGAACCCCAACGGAAGAGAAATTATGATCAATTCCATGATCATCACAATATTGGGCAACACCATTGTTTGTAAACTCGGTTCCATTATCTGAACGCACAGCAACAATGTCATCCAATTTCTGAGTTTGGAGCTGTCTAAATAGAGCGGTTACGATGCCATAAGTATCATCTTTAGAGGCCATCATTTCCACCTATGTATATCTTGAAAAGTCATCAACAACCACCAAGGTATAGCGGTTTCCTCCTATACTGGCGGTTGGGACAGGGCCAAATAAATCCATGTGAAGCATTTGTAAGCAGCGGTTCGTTGAAGGCGCGGTTTTGCTTGGAAATGACTGTTTGGGCTGCTTACCAAGCTGGCATGCTTTACATTTCTTATCATGGTGATCAGCCACTTTGGGTATTCCTTTGACAAGACCGTCCCTTTCCAGTTTTGCTAGATACTTGAAGTTCAAGTGGCTGAGCCGCTTATGCCATAACCAGCTGCTTTCACTTATATTTTTTGCTACAAAACAGAGGTCAGCAATAGAAACAATATTACTTAAATCTATCATATATACATCACCTGTTCTGTTGCCAGTCAGTAGTGTAACTCCGGAAGTTGCATCTTTGATGAAACAATTAGTTGAGGTGAAGTTTCAGTTCATTCCTTTGTCACAAAACTGAGATATGGAGAGAAGGTTGTGCTTGAGTCCTTCTACTAGTGACACATTTTCAATAGTCACCTTTCCACGTTTGATAGCTCCATATCCTATGGTTTCTCCTTTCTTATTGTTACCAAACACTATTGGGGGGCCTCTTCTACTGATGAAATCACAAAGAAGTTCATTATCTCCGGTCATGTGTCGTGAGCAACAACTATCCAAGTACCAAAGATCCTTATTCTTCTTTGCGTTTCCAGCCATAAAGCATAAGATCTGAAAAATAAACATTAAAGATTTTGGTCCCCCTTATTGTTTTGTGTCCTAGGGTTAGCAGCTTTTTGGGACCCACACCTGTTTGACCTTAGGATTTTTACGTCCCTTGGCATTGGGTATGAACCTTAAAAGGCAATGACCAGCACTATGACCATAATCAGCACAAATGACACAATGAATTAAATCGGTTGAAGATTGCGGTTTTACAAACCCTTTACTGATCTTCGGTTTCTCATGTTTTACTGGGTCAGCGGTTTTGGCTTTAACAAAGATTACCTTCTTGAGCTCTACCTTTCTCTTAGGTGCGGTTTTAGGAAAAATGATAGGGATTTCCTTAAACCGACTAGGAGCGGTTTCATCACTCAATACTTCTTTGGTTGCCTCAGCCGCTGTGGATTTCTCTTTCCACTTTGAATCTCTCCCAGTCTGGTTTTTAGGATACTCAAAGAAATAATTATGCCTTTTAATTTCTTGTTTTGAGCCCTTTCTACCAGCATGATTAACCTTAGGAATTTCTTTGGTTTGTTCAGTTGGTTTCACACCACCTTCAGCACAGAGACAAGGACACTTACACCCATTATCGGTTTTAAACCCCAATCCACTTTTATCCGAAGTAGGAATTTGTGAATTTAGGATTTGTTCCACGGTGACACCAGACTTAGTCCATACATCGGTCACTTTTTGAAGGTCATCCCTTTGTACAGTAAGCTCATGGATTTGGGTAAGAAGTGCCTCGGCTCTATCCTTCAGATAGAGGTTTTCTTCCTCAATTAATGATATCCCAGCAATTTGGAACTTGAGTTTCTCAATTTCCTCCTTGTGGGACTTGCGTTTTCTTTGGGAATCTTCAAGTTCCACAGTCATTAGTTTATATGCCTTTTTAAGCACAGTATGTTGTTGACATATAATATTAGCACGTTCTAATACCTGGTCATCATGGCTTTGGTCTGCATGGACCTTAGAGGTGCGGTTTGGTGTTGTAGGAGCTTTGATTGTTCTAGCCTCAGGAGTTCTTGGTGAAACTGACTTAATCTGTTGATTTGGCAGTGGAAGGCTTTCATCAATTTCAACTCTTTCTTCAAATCCCATGAGGCAGAGATTAGCAACTTCATCTTCATCATCAGTGTCATCTGAATCTGATCCCATCCATGTCAGTGGTTGATCCCCTTGGTCAGCTACCATTCCTCTTCTTTTGACAAACTTCTTGTTGAATGGTTTCTTTGCTGACGCGACTTTATATCGCGGTTTGGGACAACTTGAAGCAAAGTGACCTGGCTGTCTGCAGTTATAACAGACCAGGTCATCCCTTTTCTTAGGATATGCGGTTTTGTTAAATCTGGTAGGAGGGACAAACTTTGCAGGTCCTTTGGGAGATGGAAATTGAGATCTATTGTTCTTCCTGAACTTGGTGTATTTCTTCAAATACAACGCAAATTCTTCATCATCCATGTCATCAAAATCAACTTGACTAGAGCATGAAGATTGAGATGCTACACTCTGAGAATAAGAACTTTGAGGAGGAGTGTAGGATTGATGAGACTGCTGATAAGATTGATGAGGTTGAGGATATGGTTGATGTGATTGAGTATAGGATTGATGAGACTGCTGGTAATAATCAGGAGGTGCGGTTTGAGGATTGTATATAGGAACATTTTGGTCAGGAGGGGCGGTTTGCAAGTGGAGGTGAGGAGCGGCTTGATGATGGTCTGGATTGTAGACATGAGATAAGGTATTGTTGAATGCAGCTAGAGAGAGGGTCTTAAATCTGCTTTCGGTTTCATGGACCTCTTCAAGCTTGAATTCAAAAACCTTCAGCATGGCATACAAGTGTCGAAGATCAAGAGCTTCCAAGTCCTTGTTGTCTTCAATGTTAGTAGTTTTGATCAGCCATTTGCTACCAAGTGCTTGCATGAATCTCATGTTCAAATCTGTATTAGAATAGACATGTCCAAGAGAAAAACAAACATTAACAATATCAATAAACCTCTCGTAGCATTGTCTAAGAGATTCCTTAGGATCTTTAACAAAATAGTCAAGGAGCCTTCTCTGTTGATAGAGGCGGTTCTTCTTGGTGTTAGAATCTCCTTCTAGAAAATCAACTATAGCATCCCAAGTTTCTTTTGCGGTTTTGCAATTCAGCACTTTTGAATGAGTCCTTAGGTCTATAGCTGACACGAGCATGGACATAGATCTTCCATCAAAGTCCACATTGTTGCGATCTGCATCAGTCCACTCACGTTCTAACTTCTTGATTTCAGCTTCTTCTCCTGCGGTTCTTGCACGCGGGTTAGCTTTCATAGGAACATATGGTCCTTCAGTAACCGCAGTCCACAGTCTACGATCACATGAAATCATGTGTTTCATCATCCTATCTTTCCAAAAGATAAAACTATCTTCATCCAGAATCGGCGAATGATTCGAATTGGATGTTTGCATCATATGGGTGTTTGAGTTTGCCATTGGATCAGCACCCAAGCGGTTAAGCTTGTAAAAAAAAAACAAGTTTTTGGTGGATATGCTCTGATACCACTTGTTGGTCCCAAAGGGCAACAAGGGTATAGAACCGCTAGAGGGGGGGTGAATAGCGGTCCAAACTTTTTCGAAAATACCCTTGAAAATCAACCGAGTACTTATCAGTTTGGTCAATTGCGGTTTAAAGCACCTAAACAGAACTGATAAAATGCACAGCGGAGTTTTGCGGTTTTGGCCAAACTGATTGTGAAAGAGTTGGGCGGTTTGACTCGGGTTGAAAACACTATGATGCAACCAATAGATCAACTTGAAGATCAAAGAAAAACACAATTCACTTTTCAAGTCATTTCGTATATGGATTCAAGTTAAAGACCACAAACATAAAAGTAAATGACAAGACAGAAAAGTAAAGATCAAACACATAAATTGAAGAGGTTCGTTCTTGAATGAACTACGTCCTCTACCTAGATGGTTAGTCTAGGATTTTCTAATAGCTATGAGACTTGTATTAATTTAGAGGAGGTTTTACAAGATAAATCTAAACTCTAAACAATAAGTCTAACCTATGCTATAAAAATAATAACCGGTGTTTTCGAATTATATAATCTATATGATCATATAAATCGGGTGTGTGTGTGAAAATAAATCAAATGCTCTAAGTATCTAAATGATGATTGAGCAAATGGAAATCTTTCGGTGAATAGGCTGAGTATGAATGGTTTAAAGGCTTGAAGCTTGATGAAGGAATTCTGGGTTCACTAAGGAGATGGTTGAAGGTTTGAATATCTGGGTAACAATCTTCAAAGTAAACTTGAATACTTGGGAAATTTATCTTTAAGCTCAGCAACCTTCATTGTTGAATAATGAAGGCTATTTATAAGCAGAGCACCCTTGTGACCGTTAGACAAAGATTTGAATCCGATCGGTTGGTACAATTGCTGTCGAAATCCCATTGGTTGAGCTGTCATTTTCGTCCTTGGTTTTGTCTTGTAGTCCTAGGTAGTTGTAGCACCACTACCTGACAACTGTCCTTTGTTGTAGAAAGGACTAACGGTAAACAATTCAAACTTGTAGACAAACCGACATTCCTTGCAGAAACACCAAGTTAACTTAGAGTTATTTTGACAAAACATAATACATTCCTTTTATGGTTGTAAAGGGAATGTTTGTCTAAGGAATAAATGACTCTGCAAATTCTTCATTTACTGCGCGGTTCCACCAAGCATAGGAGCGGTTCCAAGGTTGATCTTGATATGCGGTTTCATAAGAAACTGAAGCTCCATGCTGGCGGTTCAAAGCATGGCACAAGTGCGGCTTGAACACCTAAACCGCTAAGGAGTAAACCGAACTACTCAGCCTGGACAAATAAAAATCTAGAAATGGACTTGTCTAAAAATTGAAGTATAACTTCATTACATGCGGTCCTAAAGTCCATAAAAAGACACGTGGCATGGATCAATCAAATTAAGTGGGTGTACTAACAATGAATCCTAACAGAAGGATTAAATAATAATTTACGACACAATAACAATACTCAAGTGGGTAGGGAGTTTTTGTTGTGAGAATGATAAGTGGGTCCCATGGTCCATTTTAGGTAATAAAGTTGTTGGTGATTTTAGTGTCATCAACGATTTTATGTAATTGGATTTACTAGAGACCAATGCGATTTCATATTATGTTTTCTGATCTGTTTTCTTGGCCTAAGATACAGATTGTTTTGATTGTCTTATCCCAGTAAAGATTTCGTGAAACCTAGGCTTAAAGGGTCGAAATACTTTACTCGGGTAGTGGATTGTACACGATCCAATCAATATCCATGATTATCAATTACCCTAACCCCAATTTCTAACAAAAGCAACTAAGAACATTAGTCTGAGATTAAGTAAAAAGGAAAGTAAGAACCTTAGTGAGGGAGTTAGTGAGGGAGTAAGGGAGTATAGGAGAAGATGAATTCAATTTTATTTTATTTTATTTTATTTTAATTCATCCACCGGCCAGTTGAATACCCTGTTCTGTAACAACCCAAGTCAACGCAAAAAAAAAAAAAAAAAGTCCACGCAAGAAACTGAGAAAATGGATCCGAACCCAGACTATATTTTGCATTTTCGGTTCAGCCGTGCAAGATTCAAACCAACATTCCTCATTCTCTCTCCAATAATCAAAAACCCAAAACCCTATCATTCAAATTTGATTCTCGATTCTCCCCCCCCCCCTCCAACTCCATACTTACCCTCCTCTGTTTTCTATCTAATTGCCATAACAACAACGTTCAATTTCATATCTTCATGGCCAACATTGATCCGTAACAGCGAAATTCTCCCAAGATGGAACCAGAAGAAGAAGAAGACTATCAATATTTACAACGTTCAATTTCATATCTTCATTGCCATAACAATGTTCCACCATTGTCGGCCCCAAATACTGATGAACCCTATAGACCTAACAGAGAGCACGCTTATACAACCAGCCAATCAGGTTATGGATTTGAGCCCACCGGAAAAGAACTGATTAGGGTTTACCTGAATAAAAAGGGTTCTGATTTACCCTTTCCACTCAATTGGATTCAAGAAATCAATATTTCCAACGTTCATCCTCAGATACCCACAAGTAAACTTCTTTCATTATGACTTTTATATTTCTAAGTATTCTTATTAGGAAATTAGATGTTGATCAACTGATCTTGGCAAATCTTGTTTTTTACTTGGCTAATCTTCTTTCATTGTTACTTGTCTGTTCAAGATTCTCTCTCTCTCTCTTTTATTTTTGAATCATTAAATCCCATTTTTATGATGTGAAATTAGGTATATATAAGTCACATAGAGGAAAGGAATCATCTGGAAAGTACCCTAATGGCAAGCAACCACTCCAGAGCACTGAAAATGGATTCTGGAAGGCTAATGGTGCTGATGTTGTTATACATGATGATCAAGGTATAGAAATTGGTACTACAAAAAAGACCCTCGTTTGTTATGAAGGAAGAGTCGAGGAAAAGAAGAATAAAAGCAAGACTGATTGGATTATGCACGAGTATAGAAAAGAAGTCGACAATGGTAACAGCGTTAGTCCAGTCATCAAGAAAGATTCAAATGGCATGATGGTACGCCAAGTTAGATATAGATTACGGAACCAATAGTTGCAGATGTATTTTTAAGTGTGACTAATTTTTGCTTGTTAATCTTTTATAGCTTGACGAATGGATTTCGTGCAACAAAACGTCTAAAGACGATGGGGAAGTAAATGAGATACATCAGTTGGAAAATAACACGATGATTGTTCCAACAGTAAACAACCAACAACATCCAAATGGTGACAATTTCTCTGTGCAGTTGAATGATGCAGGGGCAAATCCCAGCACACATGATCCAAATATAAACAACAAGGCCAGTTTATTTATGAAGAATGTCCAAGTGTCAAATCCCAACACAAATCAGGGCTCATATGGCGTAGATTTTGACAGTTCCGCTATGTCTGATTATGATCCAAATATCCAATGCTGGGGAAATGGTTGTGTTTACACTCAGAGTGTCTCGAATGAAGTGACGCAGGTTCTAGATCAATTTCCTATCTTTCAAGCCATGGTCAGGGATAGTACATTACCTGTTCAGAATGTGCAAGAGCAAATTCCCAACAGCCCAAATGCGTGGTTTTCATGCTTCTGTTTTGCTTATGTTTCTTAATGATTCAACCTTAGTTGACTTGGATTTGGATAAAACAACAATCTATTCAAATATGCTTTTAATGCTTCTGTTTCTGGATTGGGATTCATGTTGGACTTACTGTTTGAATAACGGATTTTGACTTGCTTAATCTCATTATATTTTTTGGTTTGACTTGTGAAATGGATTTTCTATAGAGTGGAGAGAGTATATATGATATTTTGGATTCATGATGTAGTTTCGAGGAGGTTTAGGGTAATGGAGCATGAACTTGATGTACACAAACGGTACGTAATAGGCAGATAGAAGCTCAAGAAGGAACAATAGGACCTGACCGCGTTCATTAATTTTCTTAACTAGAATCATATGTAAAAGATATTTAATGTTTAGCATGGTGGTAGTTTAGTTTAGTTTAGTTTAGTTTGAGTTCTTCCCTGATTTTATGTCAAACATGGTGGTGATTTGGTAACACCAAGCATATACAGTGCAAGAAAATGAGCAGAAGATGGCTAAAACTTGATATAGCATAACACTAAGAAATCTTGAAAAACAATACAATCGAAATGGAAGGAGGTGAATATTGTTCTCTCGAGACCAAGGAAATTGCAAAGTTTGATTGGTGTTTGTGAGCGTAAAAGCATTTCATTTTGGGGAGTCTCAAGTGAGGTGGGGCGCACCAAAATGGAAATAAGTTTCAAGTGAGTGAGGTGGGATGGAGGGAGTATTCTCTCTCAGTACTTGTCACTTTTACACCTCTATTTTCTCTTCTATCTAGGGATAACTACCTAGCAATTATATATTCTTCTGAATTGCATTTTGATGCTACCATAAACATTCTGCTCATCAGTATTGACTAGCCCATCAGTTGCGTCCTGAAGACTTAAACTAGAGCCTGCATACTTAGTACCATAAAATAAAATCCAAATTTGCAATTAAAATGGTTTCATCTTCTTTTTTATGAGTACAAATTCTCAACTATTACTCCTACATACTTCATATTACCAAAGGACAAGATTCAATAATCAATGACTAGATTGACGTTAATGTTTTGTTAAAGTTAACTTGTGTTGACTAAAAAAGTCAATCTGGGTACTTTGTTATGGGACGGAGGGATTACTTACATCCTCACAGTTTCACTTTTAGGTACCACTTAATAAATTTGACCATAATCTTTATGAAATTCTAATTATCTCTATGCAATTTTAAAGATTGTTAATGTTATCACTTCACTCGTAATATGATGAATCAAATTGCGTAGAGATAACTAAATATTCATAAAGTTGTGAAATTTTATTGAGTTGACCATAAAAGTCAAGGTAAGCAAAATTTTCCTGGACAGAAGGAGTATACACACTTCTTAATTTATCGTTGTTAAGGAATGGATGGAAAAATTAATATTAATTAGAAATTTAAGATTTCAAAGTTTAATTAGAGTAAAATACTCCCTCCGTCCCAAAATGATCTTCGCATTTGACCATTCAAACTTTTTATGGATATGAACACTTGCTTCGCTAGCCATGTTTTGTTTATGCACTTTTAAGCTTAAATTGTAGAAAGGTGAAGAACTTTTTGGGATAATAAGAAATGACAAATGAGAAGATCATTTGAGACGGAGGGAGTAACAGTTATCTTGCGTTTTAGTGCAACCATGAGTAAAGTCTATCCAATTAAAATTCCCTAGTTTCCTATTCTTTAAGGAGAATTTAAAACTTCATCTTCTTCTTCCTCCTTGCATTGATTTGTAAGTTTTCAGATTAATTTTTCGTTTTAATCCAGATTTAGATTTAGATTTAGACAGAAATTTCTCTCTAAATCTACTTCCAGATCTAGTTGTTTTTGCTTTTTGTTTTTAGACTTTCTTTTAAGTTTTGAATAAATGAAGAGCAATATATTGTTGAAATGGTGTTGTTTGATCTGTTGTACTCTCTCCTTTGTGGGAGCCTTTGCATTCTCTCCGTTGTGGGAGCTTTGGTTTTTTCTTCTGTTTTCCAACAATCACTGCAGAATCATAACTGGAGGATGGTAGCATGGCTTGAGAACTTTGGTTGGCGATTTATTGCTAACCCATAGGCCTTAAATCATAGTATTTTCAACGCTAAACATTTCCCGGTGGGGGATTTTGTGAATGCCGATATATGGCAGTGTCCAAGCTACACTTGGAGAGGCATCTGTGTGTTCTAGAGTATTGCTACGAGAGATACAAGGCGGAAGATCGAGAATGCTAGTGCAACTTTATGCATGAACACCCTCTTTCGTCATCCCTCTTCTATTTCTTATGTATTTGTACCTACCATTGTAATGAATGATAATATTTGGGTTGAGCCTCTGATATTTGTAGAGAGCCTACTCATATTTTTGTGCTTTTGCCCTTAATATAATATAATGGTAGTTTGATTTCGAAAAAAAAAAAAAAAAAGGAGAATTTAAAACCGTTAGTTGACAACAATAGTCCTACCAAATTATCTGGACATACTATGCCCGAACGTGCTGAATAAGTTAGTATTAAGTGAATAGAAGTCTAGTGAAATATGGTAACTAATGTACATGCCCATATATATATATATATATATATATATATATATATATATATATATATATATATATATATATATATATATAGTTTATAGATTTTTCAGAAAATTATAGCCTAAAGTATGACATCCCTCAAGTAAATATTAGTCCCGAATATGTAAAATCCAAAGATTTCATTTTAGGACTCAATTTTATATTAGGTTTACAGGGTGCTATTACTATAACAAAAAATTATATTACCTTAAGTAAACATATTTATAGTATCCCAACCCTTAGATATAACCAAACATCAGAGTTAGCCCAGAAGCGTGGTGGACTTGGCCACTTAGAATTTTTACGGCAAAATCATCCTAAAACAATTGTAAATATAGAAAATGATACATTAAAGCTATTTACAAATATGCTAACACATGAACTAGAAAAAGGACCAGATGTAACAAAAAGTAGTAATCATCCTATTATTTTACATCTTGAAAAAATAGGATTAATAGGAGAAGACATTACAAATTCAAAAGTTACATATATATGCAAATTCAAAATCAAAAACCCTGATATTACTATCAGAACGGCAAATATAGAATACAGTCCTTTAAAATCCTTCAGTACTTCATATTATAGCCCTCTATAAAAAAAAAAAAAAAAAAAAAAAACTCCGCCTGCATATTCCTCCGCACGCTCATCAGCTTCTGCATACATATTGTAAGTACCCCTTCATTTTAAAAAATTATATCTGTTATTGTGTTTAATATGTTCATAAAAATAAAATTTATATGGTTAACAGAGACCGCTAAAATCTGCCCTATAGCATAAGCCATGTCTTGATCCATAAAAGCCTTTTCTTGTTTATAGAAATCGGCGATCATTGTTTTACCTTGTTGTATATCTTCTACTAAGGGTAAATTATATATTTCTTGTAACTTATTATAGCTGTCTTCGTATGTTAATCCTAGTTCCGTAATACATTCTATTATCATATCGTCTATGTGAATTCGTTTATGTATTTCATATCTGCTATACTTAATTGTTCTAGGTTTCTAATGGCTGTGTCTTGTATAAGAGTAGTATTTTTAGCTGGGTCTACTCCTAATATTAATGTTCTAATCTGGCTGGTAAAGTTATATGGGTTATCCCCTATAGCTTTTAGTCTATTAATTTCATCTGGATCTTGGGCTTTTTTACTCTGCCATATACCTAGGGCTATTGGGCCTAGAGTAGTTTCCAAATAAGAAAATATGTCCATACTATCTCGTTTGTTTGTTTCCCATAATCTTACTATGGTTTGTTCCCATACTAATATCTCATCTCCTCATAGTTGTGGTTTTTGTTTTTCTAATAATAACATAATTCCACTGTAAAGATTTCCTATTGGTAATCTATTGCCTTGACTAATATATTTAGATTCTCCTGTATATTGTTGTGACGGAGGGGTCCATGTTTCTCTTCCTATTACCTCTTCTGTATTTGTTCCTGGTTCTGTCCATTCCATTTTAGCTCTTTTTCTGGCATAAGCCATGTCTTGATCCATAAAAGCCTTTTCTTGTTTATAGAAATCGGCGATCATTGTTTTACCTTGTTGTATATCTTCTACTAAAGGTAAATTATATATTTCTTGTAACTTATTATAGCTGTCTTCGTATGTTAATCCTAGTTCCGTATTACACTCTATTATCATATCGTCTACTTCTTCTTGAATGTTTAACTCAGTAAATTTTTTATTTATTATTTCATCAAATGTTTTACTAGTTTCTTCTATCTTAAATCCTGTTGCGGGTTCTTCTTCTAAATAATCAATTATACTAAAATCATTTTCTTCTTGTTCAAATTCATCAAATCCAAAAGCAATTTCTTTTTCTTCGATATCTGTATCATATATTGGTTCTGTATCATATTCGATATTCATGAAACTATATTCAGTTTCATTTTCGTCTTCTTTTTTGGCTGTTTCTTTTTTGAAATTTACAAACCTTAAACTTTGTGTTCCATTTAAACCTTCGTATATATAAGTTTGTCTTAGAACTAATATTTCATTATCTTGTTCTTTTAAATCATCTAAAGACCATTCTAGTCCTGCTAATTCTTCTGGGTCTATTTTAATTGGATCTATCATTTGTATAGATTTCGACGCTATTGTATTCACAATTCCTTCTATGTTTACTTTGTATTTTATACCACTCCTGTTGCTAGCTTTTCCTAATGTTCCAATGCTTATTACGATATTATTTCCTTCATAATTTTCGTATCCTTTATGAGATAATAGCCTTTTTTAATTCTGTTTTCCAAGACTTGTCTAATAATAAAGCTAATAATTTTGTTCCTAAATTTTTTCTTCCTAACGCTTTAATACCTGTGACACCCCAGTTAATTGATCCATATTTCATTTATATACTTGACAATTTATATGTGTTCATTAGTGGATAGTTTGGATTTGCGTTTTATGAATTATGATATTATTTTTAATATAATAATTTAATAATTAGTGCAACTTATTTTGAGACGGAAGGAGTAATTTTTTTAATATAACTCAATATAATAATTTAATGATTAGTACAACTTATTTTGGGACGGAGGGAATAGTAAATGTTGTTAGTGTAGCATATTCGTAACTGTTTATGTTATATGCTTGTAGTTGTAATTAGAATAAATAAAAGAAATGAGAAAAGAAAAGGAATAAGAATAAGATAAGAAGGAGAAATAAGAGTCACCAAAATTAAGTACCAAACAAAGACACGTGTGAGTGATTCTTTGTGAAACTGATAGGTGACTCAAACAAAAACAATGAAAAACAAATAAAAAGAAAAGAAAGAGAAGAAAAGGGTAAGTGGCAGCCTAAGAAAGAAAATAGATGAACAAAGGGAAATACAGAGCAAGAAGAAATGAGAAGAAAACGAAGGAAAAGAAAATAAGAAAAAGGAGAATAGAATAGAAAAAGGTTAGATAACGAGATATTGAAGACTTAAACCTCAAAATCTCCTTCAAGATTTCTTCATTAAAAGGAATCTCAAAAGCAGTCTATAGATCTCAAATTCTTGGAGTTTGATTAGTGGAAAGTATCTCCACTAGGTAAGAAATCTCATCTTACACTTGTTTTTCAAGTTATACGTGAAATTCTTAGCATTTTAAACTTACATGTGATGTGATTATGACTTTAATGAGTTGAATTAATGGGATTCATATGGGTATTAATGATTTGGTTAGGAATACCATAGATATGGTATTATAAGGTGGAACTTTTGTGTAAATAGTTCATGTGAAAGTATGAAGTGAAAGAATCATTTGTGTATTTATATAGGGGTGGCATGGAATAGTAACATGGGAAGTGTGTTGCGATTTAGTGGTTCATTAAATCATTATGATTATATGAGTTTGATCTTGAAAGAAAGTGGAATGGTGTTGTATCAATTGTTATAAATGGGAATGAAAAATGGTATAAAGTTGCAAAGAATACTTCATAATTATGATGATAACACGAGTATGTATTGTTGTGGTTTAAAGTGGTGGAATATATACCGAACACTAATCCAATGTGGGATTCACCATATATTATGTACAGGGGATAGAACATACACCATCATACGAGTTATACTCCTAGAAACCTTGGGAGATATTATATTTTACGAATATGAATACTGAACACGAATCAAATGTGGGATTCACTATATGAGTATGTGTTGGAACCTAAGTTACGCAACGAGCAGATTAAACAAATAATCAAAGGGGCAATCATGTAATCAACAATGTAATTGTAGTAAACCAACAAATAACGGTACAAGTAAATACAGCATACTTGAACAACAAGAAAATTAAAGCGAAAGTAAGAACACTTATCGGGTAGATCGAGTCGCCTGAATAAGACTCTCCTAAGAGAAACTATTGCCTCCTACTCGTGCGATTTCGGATACTGACAAATTCCTCCGAGGATAAAACGATCTCAAGATTAGTACCCAAAACTGCGCACACGGGTACAAATCCACTTGCGGCTGCTATCCCACTTCGCCAAAGCCTCCCACAATTTCACCATGGATTAAAGGATTTGATCCATTAAAAAAAGGATATCAACTACATTAAAAGGAGGATCAAGCCACAAATATACAAATACAGTGACAGAGAAAAATCGGCAAGGAGCAACTTTACCCAGTATGTCCGCAAGGCGGACTACTGTTTTACATGCATGCGCAGGCCCTAAATTTTTCCTCTTCTGTTTGTCACCGTCATAAACTGATGGCCTCTCTCCCTTTTATATGTTGTACTAGGTGGAGTCTTCTTAGGTTAGTATGACTATTGACTTCTTTAGGATAAGTAATTAGTTTTAGTATTTTACTAAAACCCAAAAATCCTAGTCAATCCATCAAGAAGAATGTTTGACTTTAAGTAGGATTTGACTCATTCATTAATTAACTAAATTAATTAAAGAGTCCAATTTAACCACGCAACCAATTCAATTAATCTTAGAATTAGTTAATCAAGTTAAATTAAGTATAATTATAAATAATTCTAATACAAACAAACAAATTATTCCATAATAAAAGATAAACAGAAAATACTTTAATTAATTATATTGGATTACAATTAATCCAAAATAATATAACAAGTATAAAGTAATTTTCTCATCTTTAAATAGGAACAATTCCAGATTGTAAGTATTTGAACTATGGATTTTACCATTAATGGAAATATCCCAATTTACAATTATAACTTTCAAACCCACATCAAATATCAAATATTGACTTCGGTCAACTACTTTGAGAACCAATAATGGACTCACTCAAAAAGCACCCTATATCAATATTTCCAACAATCCCCCACAAATTCATAGTGAAAAAACCTAGTAAAGACTATCCATGTCATGCTTTCAGTAAATGGTGCCTCCCGACTTGAACCCCTACCTAAGCTAGTCAACGCAAACCCCCACAGGACCAGATGAACGGGTGTCTTGAATCTGATACCTTTGAGTGTAGGAGCCTTTGTTGGTAGCAACATGACAAAGGCTATGACAGCAGTCTCTATCATTATATTGACGCGTATAAGCCATACGTCCCGATCCTCTATCATGAGTGCTTTCAAGGAATAACCCTTTTCCTCTAGTTGCGGCTAAAAACAACACTCACTTAGTTGGGCCTCTCCGAAGATGTACTGCTAGCATCTTGTCTGAAAGACTTGATCCCATTCAAAGTTCTTAAAACTTTTACTATACTTGCAGTAAATAGCACCTTTCAGGTTATTCAGGGAAAAGACAAAGACATTAATAATGTCAATTTGTTTTAGGTGCTCGATCCACCCCACAGCTTGTTACTACCACATTGAATCTTCTTCGTTGGATCTCCACTCAGATAGATTGGGTTCCTACTGCGTATGAATCAGACAGGGTTCAGTCACATCCCCAACCTGAATTTTTGAATATGAACTAGTTAAAGTTCTAATTCAAGTTCATTCTTTTGAAGGCTAGTTGTGTTATCTTTGGTACCATCATAATCAACAACTATCACCTTTCTTAGACATAAGATCCCTTATAGATTTCAATCTAACTTGGATGTGTCTATTTAAATTTTCTTATTATTTTAGTACTTCAAATCTTAGACATGATGTCAAAGAATTACAAATAGTAGATTTAGTTGATCACGGAGAAATACCGACTCTAGGTCACATTAATCCATTCAACTTTATTCTACTAACAAGTACATATAATAAGTAGCTCAATGAAATGAGCAACAATTCAATAAATTGTTCAGCATACCTCTAAACGATGGCCAGTCGCCTAAGGTAACTATAAACATAATTATTCATTAATCGTTACCAAAACCATTAAACAAAACATCTTATATTGAGATTAACTCAATATGAAGCACAAGGAAAACCAATCACTTTTCAAGTATTTTAAATACTTAAACAAGAGCTCCACAACGAACTCTACTCGGTCAATAAGTGTATCTACATAATTTAGTAAACATAGAGATGTTTGTCTAAACAACTAAATTTCCAAGATACATCAAATTGACAACATCTGAGAATATTACACCCTTTACAATTCACATTCTCGTAGAAAGTTAACAACGGAACATATAACCTTCAAATGATTCTAATTTTTCTCAAGTATACTTTTAGTATAACTAATTCAGAGAAAATTTTACCACCTCAAATGATCAGTTTGAAGTAAAGAATCTCATTAAAGGTTCTCATCCATTATTTCGAACTACTACCCAAGAATGATGTGTAACCATTAATTTAACTCAATTAATTTCAACTAAATGAATGCATTAAAGGTCACATTTGATAGTAACTTGAAAGTAATAAGATTACTTTCCACTATCCTTAGCAATCTTAGGTTCCATGTTTCTCCTTGATTCAACTAACTTTCAAAGTTAGAAATACATGGGATTACCCCCACATTTGTTATCTTTTTCATACGATTAGTATAAGAATCAAATGTGAGAGTGAAGTCTACATCACCTCTAATTATATGGGAATAACATCTTGACAGAACATAGCATACAGAAAAATTCCCATGCTTGCCAATGTGCCAAAGATTTCTGAATTGAAGATCTTAAGCATATTGGTGTCACATATCCTAAAAGATTACAATAATAGTAGTTTTTCTTGCAATTTTAGCTTTTGATCTTTTGATGTGAAGTACGTACTTTTGAAAGCTACCCCCACATTCCATAAGATATTCAAACTAAAATATCACTTTACAAAAGTTTGATTGACTATCACTCAAATACTCAAGATTGCTTTTTCAGAATAAGGTAAACCAAATTCAAAGTTTATCTCTAAGTATTACTTTGATAATTTCAAACTTTAAAAGGTTAAACTACTATTTATCTTTTAAGACGTTTACTTTTCTCATGCATCATCCCATAATAGTTTAGAGTACTAAGAAAATCTTTCTATGAACTGAGTCAAGTTCCTTGTAAACAGTGCATAGATAAAGAAGACTTATTTCCGCATCATAAGATCATAACAACAATAGTTTCTTACTAGTTTTAATCTTTTTAGCTTTATAACAAGAATTTTATCAATTACTTTAACTTTACAGTTAAGTAAATATTGAATGGTCTATGCTCATAATTAATAAGAGTTACAACGTGTTTTACATGTCTTTGGTCAACACACTATTAACAGTCACAAAACTCAACATAGAATAAACAAGGTTAATATATTTTCTCTCAAGAAATTTTCTTTAACCAAGTTAAATTCATCTAATGCTAGAAATATGAGACTTTCTATTAATAGCATAATAAGAATCCATTTAAATTAACAATCCTTAGCGGATACATAATTTAAATCATCTATGTCGCCAAGCCATTCACAAATAATTCATTTAAGAAATCAAGATGATTAAACTCATTATTCTCAGATAGAATACAATGTTCAACTATCACATTAATCATAATTATCAGATAAGTACTTCAAGTCAATAAAATACTCCACAACAAGAAAAGCAACATTTTTATTTCCATACTCACTCAAAATACTTTATAATTAAACATGAGTCATTTTGAAGAATTATAACACATTAAAATATAGTGCTACACTTACTGCATAATAAAATGAGCACAAAAGGTAACTTTAGATCGCACATTCTTTAATGAGTACTACCGCAACACTTTATTTTTCCCATTGTTATCAATCTTCAACTTCAAGTTATTAATATACAAAGAGTTTGTCAGAAACGAGTTTCACTCTTACTTGTATATTCAGTAACCACTAAAGACTCACAAGTAATTATAAATTTTGAGACATGAAATAAAACAATGTTTTTCAGCATTTTCCGTCCCAAGTATTTCATTTTATCTCTTTACTTATCAATACGATTAACAATAAATTGAACACTTTCTTCTCTAACAATTTTCTCAGTTGTTATCAGTTGGTCATACATTGGTACACAAGAAGGGGTCACATGAATATTATTATACAACTCTAATCTTCATACTAAATATTATGTCATACAATAAATATTTCAATTTAATGAAATAACCATAAGATATGACATTATCGAATTTTCTCAAATTTTTTTTTTTAGTATTTATTAGAGTACAACTAATAATCATGACATATTGTGCTTTTTCAGTTATTGATTTTCTCAAATAACATGAAACTTACAAGATTACAATAATAGTACTTTTCATATTGACAAACTCAATAAAGTACTCTTTTTAAAATCTTTAAATAGTGAATCAAACAATAATACTCAAAAGGATATGAGAGTAATCAAAAGGCCTCATTCAACAAAGTTGAAACTAATGCTTTTTGAAGACATCATATACCTTTTACATTAATCAACAAATATAAAATATTACGCTAGATCACTTTTACGCTCATGATCTAAATAAATCAAAACTTTGATTTTCACTTTACATGAAAATCCATGAGATTTCTAGATCATACCCAAAATTAGCAAGACTCAAGATCCCTTGAACCTTTACAACTAATTTTACTATGACAGCGCAAAATTAAATAGTCTAGAAGAATATTTTCATATTATTATTTGATTAAGCCAATTATTTATTTGCACTAATTTTTCCCGTTTCATGCATAGAGAACCAACCATCAACAACAAGCACAAGAACGAATTGTCCATTAACAATATAATCATGCAAATTCAATAAGTTTCTACAAACCATAAAATTTACTTGTCCAAAGATTTCATCTTTCAAGCATCTTATGATTATGAGGACAAGTCACGAATATACCAAATCAACTACAATTAACAAGAAAACATGATACTAGTTTCTCTTAGACTGTTGGAACCTAAGTTACGCAACGAGCAGATTAAACAAATAATCAAAGGGGCAATCATGTAATCAACAATGTAATTGTAGTAAACCAACAAATAACGGTACAAGTAAATAAAGCATACTTGAACAACAAGAAAATTAAAGCGAAAGTAAGAACACTTATCGGGTAGATCGAGTCGCCTGAATAAGACTCTCCTAAGAGAAACTATTGCCTCCTACTCGTGCGATTTCGGATACTGACAAATTCCTCCGAGGATAAAACGATCTCAAGATTAGTACCCAAAACTACGCACACGGGTACAAATCCACTTGCGGCTGCTATCCCACTTCGCCAAAGCCTCCCACAATTTCACCACGGATTAAAGGATTTGATCCATTAAAAAAAGGATATCAACTACATTAAAAGGAGGATCAAACCACAAATATACAAATACAGTGACAGAGAAAAATCGGCAAGGAGCAACTTTACCCAGTATGTCCGCAAGGAGGACTACTGTTTTACATGCATGCGCAGGCCCTAAATTTTTCCTCTTCTGTTTGTCACCGTCATAAACTGATGGCCTCTCTCCCTTTTATATGTTGTACTAGGTGGAGTCTTCTTAGGTTAGTATGACTATTGACTTCTTTAGGATAAGTAATTAGTTTTAGTATTTTACTAAAACCCAAAAATCCTAGTCAATCCATCAAGAAGAATGTTTGACTTTAAGTAGGATTTGACTCATTCATTAATTAACTAAATTAATTAAAGAGTCCAATTTAACCACTCAACCAATTCAATTAATCTTAGAATTAGTTAATCAAGTTAAATTAAGTATAATTATAAATAATTCTAATACAAACAAACAAATTATTCCATAATAAAAGATAAACAGAAAATACTTTAATTAATTATATTGGATTACAATTAATCCAAAATAATATAACAAGTATAAAGTAATTTTCTCATATTTAAATAGGAACAATTCCAGATTGTAAGTATTTGAACTATGGATTTTACCATTAATGGAAATATCCCAATTTACAATTATAACTTTCAAACCCACATCAAATATCAAATATTGACTTCGGTCAACTACTTTGAGAACCAATAATGGACTCACTCAAAGAGCACCCTATATCAATATTTCCAACAATATGAATATGAATACCGAACACGAATCCAATGTGAGATTCACTATATGTATATGGAAATAATACCGAACACGAATCCAGTGTGGGATTTACGATATATGGATATGACAGTATAATTGTAAATGTCGAGTTGTATATAAATATGTCCGAAAAGAGGAATGGGTTGTGGTTTTGTGTTGACAGGAAATTGGAATTGAGGAAGTGGATGTTACTACAAGGGTGGTAATGCTTATTATATACGAGTTTCACATTGCTCTGATTTAATTTGTAGACTATCATTGTTACAAATTGTTATATAGTTTTCTATACTTAAAATGATTCCGCTTATCATAGGATGTAGGGTTTCTTACTGAATTAAACTCACTCTTATTTGTTTCATTATTGAAACAGGAAAAGTCTAGCTATAGAAGACCAAAACATCAAGTGAGGATAGAAGGGGAAACAAATGGGTAGTTCATTAAGGTCTTTGACCTATATTGTCTTAGGAAATAAAGTTTATGTATAAATTTGTTTAGGGCCATTTATATGGCTTAATGTGTGTATGAGATCAGTTAGCTCCTAGTAAAGTCTATGGAGTTGTATATGTTTGTACAAGAGTTCCTTAAGACTCTTGATGACCTAGTTGTTGTAGCCATGTTAGTGTGTGGTTCAAGAGTTGTATTACTCTTGGTTGTATTGTGTTGATTAAAAGGAAAGTTATTTTTTTTTAGTCACAGGTTTCAAGAGTTGTGATGTCATGTGGACATCGTTCACAACCAAATATATTATAAATTAGGAGCCTATTTTTCAGGGCGTGATAATACCAATTACTACTAATCCTATATGTGCAAAATGTTTTCCAGACTGTTTAATTTTTTGTATTGTTTCTGGTGAAAATAAATCTATTGTGCTAGTTCTGTCTACTACCCTAAGACTTTCTTCCCTACTACTCCGTATTAAAACTGTATTTATATTAAGTAATCCCGTTTGGTATAATATCCTGGGATTTAATATATCTAATTGATGTTGATTGTACAAATCTATATTCCTATCTAGATTTATTTCTTCTTCTAATTGAACTGTTTGTTGATTACTAGTAGAACCGGATCCTCTTCTTATAATTCTATTAAAAAAGCTATCTAATGTGATTTCATCTTGTATATTACTAGTTGAATTTCTAGCCTCTTGTAATGTTCTACTTCTTCCTAAGAAGTTGTTATTTTGCTGATTACTCATTTTCTTGGTACCCAATGTGTATATGGTATAGGTTTTCGTTTAATTTTAACTTCTTCTCCTAGACTTAATTTATTAATTCCACTAATTATCTTGTCTAAGTCGTTGTCTAGAGTCTGAGCACTAGATTGTGGTTTATTGATACTGTCTAATATTTTATTTAGTTTGTCAATAATTTGTAACAATAAACTTATGTTAAAGTTAAATAAACTAGGATATGTTTTATCGGCTTTACTTGTACCACTGTAAGTTGTAAAACCAGTGATTTCTTCGGTATTATTGTCGGTTTTATATTTTTTAGCTTCTCCTAAAGCTTGTAAATATTCTTTAGAGTCCAGTTTAACTTTCGACTATTCCTTTAACTGTAGTAATAACTTGTTCTAAATTAAAAACTTGTTGTTCTACTTTATGTAATAATTCTTTTGCTTCTAATATCTGTCTAGGTCTTGAATTTTCTAATAAATAACTAATCTGTTGAAACTCTTGTTTTGTGTGTATATTTTTATGAATTTCCCTTAATTCTACAAGGATCTGATTATTTAAATGTTTAATATAATCTAAGTTTTCAGTTATTTTAGCTAACGTTCGTTGATTTGAAAGTGTCAAATTAAAAAGTTCGACCGTATTAAGACTAGAGGAAGCAATTATGAGAGAAAATCATATCCCTTAGTTTATTACGTAATCCTAAAATCCTTCGAAAAATAGTCATATAGCCCTTAAAATATTGAACAATCATTAAACATGAAACAAACATTTAAGAGAATAATTGATTTACAAAGAGTATTTGACATACGTGCCTTTGTTATCTTTGCTAACCAATATTCTATTCAGAATATCACCCTTACTGATATGTGAATATCAAGGTAAGAGTACTGGCATGTGCTGAGTTTCCAGACTATATACATCTAAATATTAAAAATAGTTTTTGAAACATAAATCTCTAATTAATTAAGATAAACAATGACCAATAATTTCTGGCCAATAACTCCAAAAATAATAATCATCACATAATTGATCTCTTTTCTTCACCTAGAAGAGTTCTTGATTTCATTGTGGACTTACATCACACTGCCACCTATCAAGCTTGTTCTAGTCTTTTAGAATTAGAATCAACCATGCTCTGATACCATTTAGGAGGGTATAGGGCAGATTTTAGCGGTCTCTGTTAACCATATAAATTTTATTTTTATGAACATAATAAACATAATAACAGATATAGTTTTTTAAAATGAAGGGGTACTTACAATATGTATGCAGAAGCTGATGAGCGTGCGGAGGAATATGCGGGCGGAGTTTTTTTTTTTTTTTTTTTATAGAGGGCTATTTATAGGGATTATGACAGTTTTAAGCCCGTGTTCTTGATATTCCATGGAGGCAAACTTTAAAACCAGTCTTGGAAAAGATTGAAGGCCTCGATGACATTATTTCTGAAAAAATTTGTACAAGTTTTCCCCTAATCTTGTACAAACTACAGTAAAAGATAGTACAGATAGTTTTCCGAGAATTAAAATTCACAGGTTTTCCGAGATAGTTTTCCCCTAATCTTGTACAAACTACAGCAAAAGATAGTACAGATAGTTTTTCGAGAATTAAAATTCACAGGGATACAAGTTGTTGAAAGGGTAAACAATGAAGGGAAAGATACAGGGGTATTATTATTACAAATCGATCTCTTCAAAACAGACATGCCACAAGAACTTATTACTCAATTTTACCATTATGGTATGATTGATTACATTGAGTTCAGATTAACACCCACCACAGAAAAAAATATAAATACATTCGGAGAAAAGTTCACATTGGTAGCAGGAAATATTGCTACTCATTCTTATTCACAAAAAGTGGGATGTAAAATCTTTGCATCATTCCCAGAAGCTGATAGTCATACATACAGACCGGCAAGAAAAAGAATATTCATCAGCAATAAAGCCAAAGATCAAGCTCTATTAGCAATGGCGGTCAAAATTGAAGAACATATTGACTTTTCAAGCCTTTCTTGGCTTCATGAACAAGACGTCGACAAAATCACAGAGTTCCATACAAGTTTCATAAAGAATCATCAAAAAACCCCAGACATTCCCAGGCACTTTCCTTGGCAATTTTACAAGTTAATGGCAGAAAGACATTATATTCAGATTTAGGCAAGAGAAAATTGGAATATGCTTCTCCCATTCATGGGTGAAGGGGATACATTAAAGGAAAGACACATCAATGACAAGGATGAAGAAAATTCCTGGCCATATCGATGTGAACCATGGCCATGTGACGACATTATGCAAGATGCCCAATCAGATGGTGACAAAATCCCTACCATCGACAGTACCCACAGAGATTTTTAGACCAGCTGGCAGATAACAATCATAAGCAATGACGAGGAAAGGAAAATAACGTAAGCAGTGACGAACTTCAACAGACAGCTTTTCTTTTTCTTATCTTTTGCTTTTTAAAAAGCGAATCTTATCGTTTGATTTTTCTTTATGTAAAGTTAGCCTTTTCTTTTTCTTTATGAATTATTAGATGCTTTAGGTAACCGGTTACAAAACCGGCTAGTATAGTAAAGGTATAAGTAATTCGAGGTCCAATTCCTAAATTCTTTTTATCGCTAAACTGTTGTTTCCATGATTTATGGATATTTCTACCTAAATCTCCTGGTAATTTAACGAAATATTTATCACATAGGTCATCGTCCATAGCTTGACCTGTTTGTGATAGTAATCTAGTAAAGTCTAATGTGAATTCGTTTATGTATTTCATATCTGCTATACAATAAGCATGGTAGCTTAAAAGCCCCTTCCGATTCCCTTAGTTATATTACTTAAAGTCCTTTAAAATCCTTCAGTACTTCATATTATAGCCCTCTATAAAAAAAAAAAAAAAAAAAAAAAACTCCGTCCGCATATTCCTCCGCACGCTCATCAGCTTCTGCATACATATTGTAAGTACCCCTTCATTTTAAAAAACTATATCTGTTATTATGTTTATTATGTTCATAAAAATAAAATTTATATGGTTAACAGAGACCGCTAAAATATGCCCTATGATTACTTAATATAAATACAGTTTTAATACGGAATAGTAGGGAAGAAAGTCTTAGGCTAGTAGACAGAACTAGCACAATAGATTTATTTTCACCAGAAACAATACAAAAAATTAAACAGTCTGGAAAACATTTTGCACATATAGGATTAGTAGTAATTGGTATTAAAGCGTTAGGAAGAAAAAATTTAGGAACAAGCGTTAGGAAGAAAAAATTTAGGAACAAAATTATTAGCTTTATTATTAGACAAGTCTTGGAAAACAGAATTAAAAAAGGCTATTATCTCAGGAATGGAAATAGATTTAAGTCAAAATATAGCTTTATTTTATTGTACACCAGGAATATTAAAAGACATTAAGGATTTACAAAATATTAAAATCGCTTTACAAACGGTTTTCGTTTAATTTTAACTTCTTCTCCTAGACTTAATTTATTAATTCCACTAATTATCTTGTCTAAGTCGTTGTCTAGAGTCTGAGCACTAGATTGTGGTTTATTGATACTGTCTAATATTTTATTTAGTTTGTCAATAATTTGTAACAATAAACTTATGATAAAGTTAAATAAACTAGGATATATATATATATATATGTTGTATATATGACTTTATTGTGGGTAAGGAATCAGTAGGTTAGGCACACCAAAAGATGTTATCTTTAAGGTATTTAATCCGTCCCACTATGGTGTAATGGTTCTCAACGAATTTCATCTCCAGGATACAAAACCTACGCACTTGAATAATTACGGAACAATAATATCGAAGCTTTAACTGTTTATTCGAAGGAAAGAATTTTAGTAAGAAGAAAGAATACTCAGGATGTTTTTCAGTGTATGTTTTCGGATGAGGCTGTCCCTTTTTATAGTGAGGCAAATCGATACACCCCAAGTGGTACGCCTCAACAGTCACACTCGTGCCCATTCGTGAGTCACAACCGAACTGAAACATCTCACCCTTTACCGAAACCAGTCAGCTTAATACTAATTAATATTTAAATTAATTCTTTCTTTCTTTCTTATATTATATATAAATATATAATACTCAAAACTCAAAGCCATACTTGGTATTCTCCCATAATAATTGTAACGACCCCAAAATCCGTTTTATTTATTTTATAATTATTTTATATTTTTGAGAATTTTAATTTAAAATTATGTGTGCATTTTATGTGTTGCATCATATTTCATAATTTGCACATCCTATTTGACTATTTGAGTTAGTTAAAATGTTAGTAGTAATAATTGCTTTGGGAGTTAAATGTTGTTAGTGGATCTTGTTGGGTCTTTATTGGAATTGGTTGTTAAGGGGTTAATTGGTAAGAATTTGAACTAGGAGAGCCTTGGAAGGAATTTATAAAAATAGTAACTTGATCATTATCACCTCTTCACCCTCTCCCCTCTCCTACGCCATTCACCACTCACACACTAACTTTCCCAAAACTCCATTTTCTCCATTGATTGAAGAAGAAAGAAAAAGCTAGGTAAAGTTTTGTTTTTGTTCATTTTCTTTTATTTTATTTATTACTCCATTTTCAAATCTAAAAATATATAAATGTTCAGGGTGTTGAGTAGGCCACATCTACCGAACAATATAATTTTCTTGACTCGTTTCCGAAAAATAGGTAAGTTACTAATCCCCCTTTAAATGTTAAAATGGTCATAAACATGCTTTATATGCTCAATATGTTGAAAAAAAGATGTTTTAGTATACTTTTTATATACTTGTAATTTTGGGACAGAGGGAGTAGTAAAACTTGTTATAGACTTGTTATTTGTGGGAAATGGGTATAGTAGTTTTGGTTTTGGGGAAGTATGAGATGATGCAACATTATATATGCTTTATATGTTATACTCCTACTCGTGGGACGGTAAAATAATATCTTTAGTTAAATGTTAAATAAATGTATTATAAAATTATACTATTACTTATGGGACGGGGAAAGAAGTGAAAGTATCCTAAAGTGGGTATATTAGTATATTAAAAATTATAATGATACTTGTGAAACGGAGGGAGTAGTAATAATTTGTTGCATGTGGGAAATGTTAATACAAATGAGTGTTGTAGTATTGTGGAAGTATAGTAAAGTTGTTGTACCTAATAAAATGGATATAAACATGTTATATATGCCTAGTAGGTTGTGAAATAATGTTTTGGGTATGTCTTATTTATACTTGTAAATTTGGGACAGAAGGAGTAGTATGGAAATGGTTCTTGTTGGGTGTTAGAATTGTTTAAAGACTGAATTTGTAGTCTTTGTATTAGTTGCAAATGTTAAGTGTTACAAGTACAAGTAATTTTGGGTTGTGAAACGAAAGGAGTGAACTTTGGTTAAGTTTTGGTCTGCCAGGTGATGTGGGCGGCCGCCCAAAAAAGGCGTGCGGCCGCACATCTATCTGAAAGGTTTTACTCTTGGGACCGAGTATTTTGGGCGGCCGCACAGCCCTGTTTGGGCGACCGCCCAGTTATCTGAAAAGTTTAGAGTTTTCAAACCAAGGGATTTAAAGGTCAATCTTGGTCTAGTTTCTGGGGAGTGTCCTAAAGTACTTAGATGATTGTTGTGGATCACTAAAGTGGTAGAATTGGTTCCTTTGTGAACACAAGTGTTGTGAAATGTGAGTAATGGATTAAGTGAGCATTGTTGAACATTTTGTAATGTGTTGGAATGGTTCATCTTCTTGATGTGTTTGGCATGGTTCCCTACATTGGAATCATTGTCCCTGATTGTTGTTTAAGCAAGTATTTCTATATGGTGCTTGCGTGTAAAGTCCAGCTGGTACTTTTGTGTGTGTTGGGCAGTGATAGGGATTATAATGGTCTCACGAGCCAAGTACATTATAAGGCTCCTATCATTGGTTTCCCATTTTTAAACCCCTTCCTTAGGCCAAAGGTTGGGCACTTTGGGTTATGACTTTGTGTCATTTTCCCCGTTGTTGTTGTTGTTGTTGTTGTTGTTTGGTTCCGGGACCCGTCTCAGCTCTTCGATGCTGCTCAGTTGATGCCTCTCAAATGGCTATTGTTTGGTTTGAGAACCTTGGCTCAGTATCCACGTATGAGTGTTTATTTCCGCTTTAGGTGTTGTATGATGAGTTGGTCGTTATTTCCAACCGGTATGGGACGGTTGGCGATAGGGAGCCTCTCATATTATGTGCTATATGCTATATGATCATTTGTGGTATTGTTCCTTTATGTTTCTCATATTAGCATGTAATGTAGTTGCATTTTAGTAACTTACTGAGATTTATTCTCACCCCTTATTTGTTTACCGTTTTAGATAAGAAGGAGTCCAGGGAATAGGTCACAGCACAGGGAGGACGTCGGTAAAGAGATCTTTGGTAAGACTTTTGGGAAGTGATGTGTATAAAGGATACATTATGTAAATGTAATACCTTTAGGGTAGTGTACCCGTGACTCAGTTATTTGTATCATCTCTTTTAGTAGGTGTTCGTGTTTGTAAATTTTATAAGTAAAGTTTGTTATAGCCAAGTGGCTAAGTACTCATTTGAGAAAGTTTGTTTTGTGACTTAAAGTCATGTTTTGGTAACGTGTTGGTTGTGTGAACCTTTTTATGAAAATATATTTCGAAAAATTTTCTTAGAGTTGCTTTACGACGTCTTCCTCGCGTGTCCCGGGCGTGGGGCCAAGTTGGACCACGGGTCGGGGCGCGACAATAATGGGAAGCCCAAGTAAGCTACTAGGAACTCTTCAACTTAGCTATGTTATAGTAAGTTTAGCTCCAAGGTTTAGATAGGAATCCCATGTGGGATAAAGGAGACATAATGAAAAAGAAGAAGAGATGACAACAAAGCTGTTGTATAATGGATAATGAAGAAAAGTTGCTTACAAACTCAATGTGGGAGAAGAGTAATTATATGTGAATACTACTACATATAACAATATATATATATATATATATATATATAGGTAGGTGCTCAAATGAGAACCTAAATATCATGAGAACCATGAGAACCAAGGATAGCCATTGGATTAGACACAAATCAAGGGTTTAGATTACCTTTTTAGTTTAAAAATTCGGTGGCATTCTTGTAATTAGGTTGACAGACAAAGGGAAGGGCAAAATACCATATGTGTTCTAAAATTTGCGACGTCATCACCCAAAATTTCCCTAAATTTTCAAAATTAAATATCTCATTAACTACAAATCGAAAAAATAATCCGAGAACACTGATTTTTTTGTCTCGACGAGACGAATCAAACTACATCCCTGAAGATAGGGTTTTGAAAAAATAATATTGAACAACGTCTAATTTTTAAAATACACTTAGATACAATATGTGTTTGCCTATTGTATCTAACTGCATTGTTATGAACATTGTATTGGATACAAATGGCTATTTAGCTATTGTATCTAACAGCAATGTGTCAACATTGCTGTTGGATACAATAGGTGTTTGCTTATTGTATATAACTGAATTGTTATGAATATTGTTGTTGGATACAAATAGCTATTTAGCTATTGTATCTAGGGATGGCAACAGTTCGGGTACGGGCTGGGTTTTGCCAAACCCGAACCCGACCCGAAGAATGTATTACTAAAACCGAACCCGCCCGGCCCGAAGATCACCTAAACCCGAGCCCGCCCGAACTGAACAGAAAGATTGAAAATACAAATCTCTATGAGCTTTTTGGCTTTGATAAAATAGCAGTGAGAACCCAGAAAATGAATCATCAGAAAATGGGCTGAAAGTAAATTCGTAGAGAGAGAGAGAATTATAGTAACATACGGGTTTCGAAAATGGTAGATGACACAACTTACCTCGATTGTTGATGGAACACGGTTGATGGAGGTGGATGACGGCGGACGGCGGACAGCAGAAGGCGGAAGGGGAAGGCGGAAGCGGGAGGCCGGGAAGGGAGCCAGAGCGCCGTGGATTTCTAGACGGCGACAACAATCGTCGATTACCCTCTCTCTCTTCTCTTTCCTTAGCGCCGTAATGTAAATTGTAACCCTAATCACCATTCTCTTCTCTCCTAGCAAAGCAACGGCGTCGGCGTATTCTGATTTCTGTGTTAGCGTATAACCCTAAATCCCCTCTTTCTCAGAATCAACATATATATACTGGGTTTGGGGGTAATAATTGAAGGACATAAGGGCAGAATAGGGAAATAACATAAAATCATAGTCTGCGGGTCGGGTCCGGGTCGGGACCCGACGGGTTTGGACGCTTACCCGAACCCGAACCCGGCGGGTTTCTAAAATGTCTTACCAAACCCACCCGTGACGGTCCGGATTGTCCCGGATACGGATCGGGTTCGGACAAATTGCCATCCCTAATTGTATCTAACAGCAATGTGTCAACATTGCTGTTGGATACAATAGGTGTTTGCATATTGTATCTAACTGAATTGTTATGAACATTGTATTGGATACAATAGCTATTTAGCTATTGTATCTAACAGCAATGTGTCAACATTGTTGTTGGATACAATAGGCAAACACCTATTGTATCCAATACAATGTTGACACATTGCTGTTAGATACAATAGCTAAATGGCTATTTGTATCAAATACAATGTTCATAACAATTCCGTTAGATACAATAGGCAAACACCTATTGTATCCAACAGCAATGTTGACACATTGCTGTTAGATACAATAGCTAAATAGACATTTGTATCCAATACAATGTTCATAACAATTCCGTTAGATATAATAGGCAAACACCTATTGTAACCAACAACAATATTAACACATTGCTGTTAGATACAATAGCTAAATAACTATTTGTATCTAACAGCAATTTTCATACACATTGTTATTGGATACACTAGCTACTCCCATGTTGTATGCAATGCGATATTCATATCAATACAGTTAGATACAATAGCAAATACATATTGTATCCAACATCAATGTTGACACATTGCTATATAGATACAATAGCTAAATAGCTATCGTATCCAATACATTGTTCATAACAATTCAGTTGGATACAATAGGCAAACGCCTATTGTATCCAACAGCAATATTGACACATTGCTGTTAGATACAATAGCTAAATAGCTATTTGTATCCAATAGCAATGTTCATAACAATTCAGTTAGATACAATAGGCAAACACATATTGTATCCGACATCAATGTTGACACATTGCTGTTAGATACAATAGCTAAATAGTCATTTGTATCCAATACAATGTTCATAACAATCCAGTTAGATACAATAGGCAAACACCTATTGTATCTAAGCGTATTTTAAAAATTTGACGTTGTTCAATATTATTTTTTCAAAACCCTACCTTCAAGGATGTAGTTTGATTCGTCTCGTCGAGACAAAAAAATCAGTGCTCTTGGATTATTTTTTCGATTTATAATTAATGAGATATTTAATTTTGAAAATTTAGGGAAATTTTGGGTGATGACGTGACAAATTTTGGAACACACATGGTATTTTGCCCTTCCCTTCGTTTGTCAACCTAATTACAAGAATGCCACCGAAGTTTTAAACTAAAAAAGTAATCTAAACCCTTGATTTGTGTCTAATCCAATGGCTATCATTGGTTCTCATAGTTCTCATGTAATTGAGTTCTCATAAGAGCATGACCCTATATATATATATATATATATGGTTTTGTTAGGATACCCCCTTCAAGGTAGGTTAACATGTGGCCCTATTTTTTATGTCCAAAACACACTTTATTTTGTGCATGAAGGAAATGTGTAAAGAGGGCTAATGTGTAATTTCGAGTCAAATTAAAAAGACCCGTCACTTTGCATTTTAGTTTTTCTCTCTCCAACTCTCTGCAAATCAATCAACTCCTTCTTCTTTGATGATATTCATAGCCACTTTCAAATTGAAAACCTCCTCCATGACCTAACAGTCAACCCTTAACAAACTATCATGGTAATTAAGTTCAAGCAGGAAGAATTGCATATAATTATATACTCCTCCGCCTCCCATAATCAATTTCGTTTTGATGTTTCTCTGTTTATGGTACACCTCATAGTACAAACTCCTGCCACCACCACTCCTTTCTTAACATCAAAATCTTCAAATCTGGAAATTAAGTTTCATCCGTTGGCTCGAATTGAAGACCAAAAGTACCTGATTTATCCGCTCTTTCCCATTCTTAACCTCTCTAATCAAACACTCAATGGGGTCCAAACCATATTCAAACTCCTAATTTTGCAACAACCCACAAAATCAGGGCACCTTAATTGCTATTGTCTTTAGTTTCAGTTTGAAGTCGTTAATTTCCTCCCCAATATTTTTGTATTAGCATTCTGATTTGGGTGGAAACTCAAATGAAACCACTGACGGGAAATTGACACTGGGAGTAGGGAGGGGTGAGTGAAGTAGACCAAATGGCCTCTTTAATTTTACTCGAAATTACAGATTTGTCCTCTTTACACATTTCCTACATGCACAAAATAAAGGGTGTTTTGGTCATAAAAAATAGGGCCACATGTTAACCTACCCTTGAAGGGGGTATCCTAACAAAACCCTATATGTATATATGGCATAATTCCACAAGGCCCCTTCTCCCAGATCATTATTCCATAAAAGTCCACCTGAGATCCAAAAGTCCACCTCCACCCATTGTCCAAATCAAAATTCCATAAAAGCCCAAAAACCCATCACACACTACTCAGGTCAGGCTGCCCCCAAGCCCAATGCCCAGGCCCAATGTCCCGACCCGCCCACCCGCTCCGGATCCAGAACTCAATGCCAGCCACCCCTTTTAATTAAAAGCAAAAATGTTGTTCCCAGATTTCGAACCTAGGTCTTTTACAATAACAACCATGTCTTTACCACTAAGCCAATGCATTGCTTGTTTCTAATTTTGCAATATTTATTATTACTAGCTGAAATCTGGACGAAACTAAATTACAAAACTTGAGATTTTACAATTAATTAATGAAAAACTTGAATATTCACAAAAACACAATTTTTTTAATATATGTTAGAATATTAAAAACATGATTTAAGAATATAAAATATCTAAAGCTTTTTATTAAAAAAATATGAAAGACCTAAAAATAAATTAAATTATATTTGCGAAAATACATTATTTCATAATATTTTATAAGTTTTTAATTATCACCCTTCTGTTAAGACATTTATTTACATAAATGACACCAACTAAGTCTATTATATACTGAAAATATGAGAATTATAATAAAATAAACTAAATAACTCTTACACCTTAAATATAAGAGTAATTCTAGTCTTATATTTTAGGTATATAATTTCTTTAAAAATGGGGATTTAATGTGAGAAAATTACTCTCATATCTAAACTATAAGAGAAGAACTAGTCTTATACTTTCGGTATAAGAGTAAATATTAAAAATATATTAGAACAACTTGATTAATGTTTCACAACATTTAATAATAGAAGTATCATTCTTGCCAAAATAAATGTCAGCGATTAAAACTTTCCAATCAATTAATGAAATTCTTGATTATTCACAAAAACATTAAATTTGTAAAATAAATATCATTTTACATTAAAAAACATGATTAATTAGGTCTTATAATTTGTATCAAAGTCTTGTAAATTCTTATTAAACATGTAAATTGTCTCATATCAGACTCATGAGAGCCATTTACAAAGGTCTCATATCCGACTCATGAGTCTCTTAAATGTCTCATAAGTGATTTTTTAAGTCTTATAATTTGTATCAAAGTCTTGTAAATTCTTATGAGACATGTAAATTGTCTCATACCAGACTCATATGTCTATTTACAAAGGTCTCATACCAGACACATGAGTCTCTCAAAGGTCTCATAAGTGCATTTTTTAGGTCTTATAATTTCTATCAAAGTCTTGTAAATTCTTATGAGACATGTAAAAAAGTCTCATATAAGACTTATGAGGGTCTATTTACAAGGTCTCATAGCAGACTCATGAGTCTCTCAAATGTCTCATAAGTGTATTTTTTAGGTCTTATAATTTGTATCAAAGTCTTTGTAAATTCTTATGAGACATGTAAAAATGTCTAATATAAGACTTATGAGGGTCTATTTACAAGGTCTCATAGCAGACTCATGAGTCTCTCAAAAGGTCTTATAAGTGCAAATAATGACAATTTGGTAATAAGGACTTAAATAGTGTCATTTTATATAAATAGTTTACTGGAGGGTGCTAGTAAAAAAAAATTAAAATTAAAATTCGATATTGCACAAAATTATAATTTAATTTATCTTTGTGTCTTTTATATTTTTTTTCTAATAAAATATTTAAATACTTTATATATTTTTTTTAAATCTTGTTTTTCGTTTTTTTTTTTTTTTTTTTTTTTTTTTAACAAAAAGTTGATGTTTTGGGAATAATCAAAAATTTTATAAATTGATTTAGAATCTTGTTTTTTCTTCACTTAGTTTCATTTAGGCGCAATAGTAATAGAATATATTGCAAATTTTGTATCAAACAGTAGGCTGGTGTAGTGGTTAAGTTGTTAGTTTTCACAATAAGTCATGGGTTAAATTCCCATACCCAACATTTTAATTTTGCATCCAAACAGTGAGCTGGGCTGGGCATGGGCGGGCGGGCATGGGCATGGGCGGGCGGGCTGGGCTGGGCAGGGCTGGGGCGGGTTGTGGGCTGTGGTGGGTTTAAATGGGATTTTGATCTAACCTTGGGTTTTTATGGCATTTGGATCTCACCCAGGGGGCCTAAAGTCCAAAGCCCATGTATATATATATACTATATTACTATACAAACAACGGACATCTCTGTTCAGTCTTTCATTCTCGCCTTCGGCGCCTCTCTCTCTCTCTCTCTCTCTCTCTCTTCTATTTTTTATTTTTAATTTTGACGTATCAAAGTATTCTCTGTTAATTCTACAGTGTTCTTCATCTTCCATCTTGGGAGAAGGGCTCGTCCTCAATGGTGATTGGGGCTCGGCTCAAGATATATATCGAATCGAAGAGCACTTTAGAATTAACATAAATTACTTAGATACGATACGCTCACCATACAACAACTCCAGTCCGGTCTCCATACAACAATCTCAGGCAAATTTGCACCTTCCTACAATATCTGCAAGTATATATATATCATCATTCCAGGTATTCTCCTTCTAATTATTTTCATTGTTATTATTTTATTTTATTTTAGTATTCTTGGCAAATCTTGTCCGTTACATAAAGTTGGCTACATGACCTAATGTCATCAAGAAAACATCCTCCTCCTCCTAGTAATAATCAGGCCATGGGAATGGACAGTGATGTTAGTTAACCATATTTTAGACTATCTGGACTTTCCTGCACCCCTTGATAAATCAAGGATGGACAACTTCAATTTGAGGACCAACGGCTAAGATTCTCTTTTTTGTATTAAAAAAAAAGAAAAAAAAAAAGAGAGACAGAGAATTGATTATAAAGATGGACAACTTTGTCGTTGGCACCCCTTGATTATAAGGATGGAAAGTACGCTTATGGCAAGCAAAGATATAAGAATTGGCATCAAGGAAAATGGGACCGAAAAAGATAGTAATTTATGGAACCATGAGAAAAATAGCCCAAGTGAAATTTTGACAGCTAATGGGGTTCATGACCACTGGAGGAGCAGCAGTGCGATGCCTGGAACTTCTTGTTTGAAACAGTGCTTGGGGTGGTACCTGAAACACCCAATTAACCATAGCTCCGTCCCCGAATGACTTTTCCACCTTTTTTTTTTATACTAGTACAAAGGAATTTGAGCAATAATTATTTTTACAAATGCCCCGACAAGACTACCAATGATCTTAGCTGTAGACATAGTTCAAACTGCAGCAATAAAATATAATGCTCCGTCAGACTCAACAAAATATACCATTGTCAAAACCTATTACACCGTAAACCATACCAGGGCATAAAATAACAACTCTGATAGCACAGTCCAAATATTAATGGATTCAACATCTTGGTCTTTTAGCAAAATACACAAGTACCCTTTTTTAGGGTGCAAACTCTCTTGTACATTTATTTTTTGCAGCAAATTAGAGAAAGCATCCATTATGCTTTGTAACGGCAGAGACCAAAACCAGTAAAAGCAGTTCAAAGGTAAGCAAAGTTGAAGCAGCAAGACGAAATATAGTAAACAAACAAATGGTAGAGGAAAGAGGACAAAAGGATCAATCTTTACACGTAAATCATATAATGGACCAAAGTTGACAGTTGGTTATAATGCAATACATTTACTACAATATCTAATCGTATTTTACATTACAGCGCTGTATCCTATGATACAGTTTTGTCTACTCTTCCACTTAAGGATTGATCCAAACTGAACATATTATAGTTACCTAACTTCATCTTCCCTCACAAATAAGCACATAAAAATATAGTCCAAGCTTTCTAAAGCTGGATTACTTCTTGAAACTACTAATAATTTGGGACAAAGATTTCTTGATTTTGGACATTCATTAAGGGGCATATAGCGAGTATAATTCTTGACGTTTTGATTTTTGGTAAATAACTCTTTTTAAGTAGAGCAGAGGAATTAAAAGCATCACAATGTGAAAAAAATATATAAAAAGAGTAACAAAAAGTAAAATCCAGTTCTACACTAGAGGTACTTAAGGAAAAAAACTATTTTAAATCTTAGCATGTTTGGTTTTATGTTATTTACTCCTTGATGGAGGAGAGGGAGTTCAATGCATCACTAGATGAACAAAAGTTGAAACGCAAGAAAAAGAAAACCCAGTTCCATGTTAATACTCCCAGCATCCCAAATTATTGTCTTAGTTTCTTTTTTGGTTTGTCCCCCCCCCCCCTCCCAAAAAAAAAGTCTCATTTATATAAAGAGCAACAAGTATAGTGTAATTCTAACTATGTCAAAGCAAGTAACGTCCATAAAACCTTGACTTGTCAAATGTGACAGTATTGTTTGGGACGCAGGAATGTACAATAGTAGCAGAATCACTACACGTGCCGATTAATTGACACTCAAGAGGCAGGGGATCTCAGTCGTCAATTGTGCAATGGATTTAGTGGTACTATCAAATGAATCTGCAAGAGATTCATCCTCCAGAGTAAAAAGTGGGCCACCCAGTAAAGCATGAAAAAAAAAAAAAATACAATTGAAACAACATTCTCAGAAACCTGTGTAAACTCAAAATAAGTACTCCACCCATAAATGAATGTCCAAAAAAATATTTTCAAATTTGCTCTTGACCAAGAGCAATTTTTTTTTTTTTTTTTTTGGACATTCATTTTGGGACGGAGGTAGTACCTTCTGAGCTGCATCCTTGGACAACTGGGATCCCAAAGGATAAACATCATCAGGCACAAATTTCTCAAGAAACTGCGCTCGTATGGCTGACTCTTCGGCCTGGATACAAAAGCTTTTCATGTCACAAATTATTTATTCTTATATTAACATTGAAGAAGTGTAAATTTTCAATCAATAAAGTACTTTTGTTTATGAAACAGAGAACGAGATCTAGGCATATTTGGTCTATTTTTTCAATCAAACAGATTTTTTTTTCAATCCAGGATTCCCGTGAAGACCTTCAAAGGACTAAGTCGGGACCAATGCTACGAGCTTCCGGAATACAATGGGATCTTCGTGCAGTCGTTTACCTCGACTTTGAACCAATAAAGATGCCCGTCCTAAAGCTAAGGTAAAGAAAATGAAAACCTGCAAATTCTTCACAATCACAGCAGCCAAACACTCTATAGACAGGTCCCTAGTGATTTTTATTTGTGAAAGAGATTTACTGCAGAATTATCATCCTCCTTGGATCCATACATGAATTCGTGATATTTTGGACTAAATTTCATGTCAACAACATAATTCTCAATTCACTGGTATATCATCAGTTATCTTGAGTTGTTGATCACCTTTTGATTGTTTCTTGCTAATTTCATTTCATACAATTCGTGTTCTGAGCTCAGCAGACGAGCATCAGAAGACCAGTAATAACAATGACATTTATATGTGACTGCCACAGCAGTATCAATCACCGGGGAATGAGAAAAAAGGAATTCATTTGGAGCACACTTTCACCCAATACGTGTAAATTAGCACGAACCCTTCTCACAAAAAAGTTTTGTGTCTCGACCCATTACCATAATTTCCCATTTGAGTTTTCCCCTACTAATGATCATATTTTCCGCCCATAATTTGATTATCTCCATATGAGATTAGCAAAAGGAAGAGAGGTTGCTTTAATTCATTAAACAGTACACAAGTTGACTACAATGAAAAATGTTGCATTACTCCCACTACAACATATGTTCACTGAAAAAGGAAACTACCTTTTAAAGCTTTGTTCATAACAACTACTTCCATAAACCAAGTGGGTGACCAAAACATAAGTTTTAGGTAAATACAGTAGTTGGTAAAGGGGACAACTTTAAGTGCCCGCGGGAGTACGATGAGATGTGAACCTAAAAAACAGAAATGAACTGTAACAAGAAATATAATTATCTTTCTTCTTCAAATAAAGATCTCAACCTTAACCTCCATTCTTCTTTTTGCAATTATTTGTCCTCGTCTCTGTTCATCCCTCTCTCTAATTGGAATCAACTTTGCATGCTTTTGATTCCTTATGGAACATTGATATCTTCTCAATCAATCGAAGTTTTCTCGCTGAACTAAAATGCTGTGTTCCAAGTTTCAACACTTGCAAGACCTTGGCATTATTTAGAATGTATCTTACCATTTCAAGCTCATCAGGACATTCATCAATTCCTTGCTCCAAAGAAATAGTAGTGATTTGCGACATTAAACACGAGGGCACATTCAAAGGTTCAATCCACCGAGACATTCGAAGGCAAGAGGAGCAGTACACTCTCTAATCACAACAAAGGCAAAAGAAATCCAAATGAATCAAAAAAAGTCAGGTGATATTAGAGAATGGCAATATTTACAACTCTATTAACCTGCAAGACAAGATGTTTCAAATTGTCCAAGTTTTCAAGCAAGTTCATCATCATAACACACCATTCACGACAATCATGCACATCTGACTTCTTTCGATCATGGAATTCTGATGACGTGTTTGCGGATGAAGTCCTGATTACCTACCAAAATAATTATGATGTGTTTAAAAAGATCAATGTCATATAAAAGTGTAAAGAATGTGATATGAAGTGTTGTGTCAAATAATACCTTCATGCATAAGGCGCAACACAATGCTATACATTAATGCACATTCTATAAAACCTTGTCCATCATGAATGTATAAACACATAAAGAAACATTCAAAAGAAAATACAAACAAATTAATGCAAAAGGAATCATTGCACACAGGTTTTCTTTTTGTTGTGTGTAGGGGGACATTAATGTTTTCTAGAAGTATTTGGGCAAAAGAAGTTACCTTGAGATTATGCCTGAAATTGATAGAAACTTGAGTTTGCGAAGTTTATCAATTTTAATTACAAGAGGGCCACTGACATCGATCTTTAGCCTGGTCAAAGAAGGTAAACAAATGATAAGGCAGGGTAAATCTTTCTTCCAATATCTGATATTTACGCTGAGGTCATCAAGAACGGGGCAGCTTGAAAAAAGCTTCTGAACGGATTCTTCATCCGGATATGTTATATCATAGAAAATCACCCTTGTAAGGTTTAGAAAGCTAACCGACGAATCATTGGCAACGGAAACTGTGATTCCAGACAGACAAAGCGTGTGCATATTAGGAAAACATACTGATGCTTGTGCAGGAATGTCGAAATGTATACTACCAACCAGCTTTAATACTGCGAGCTTATTAAAACGGAAATGATTCATTTGCAACACCATAGCTTCTCCACTATTAAGAGCAAGAAAGAGATCCAATTCTCGAACAGTTGGGGCAATAACACTAATCCACGTTTTAAAATGCAAAGGGTCAAAGAGTTTATGGGTACAATGGAGACGGAATTTTTGAATACAAGGTGGAGTAATACCCTGTTGATGAAAACTGCAAATTTGGTCTTGTTCATTTTTTGACGCGGATTTATGGTTTGTTCAGTGAAGTTGAGGGTTGTAATGGAAGTCCAAAGGAACTTCCATCTGGTGGCAACAGCATATTTGGTGGGAAGGCGTGAGAAATTAAGGGTTCTGGCAGATTGCTGATCCTATCAATGCCGTGATCTATGGAGGTGGGCTTATTTTGGTTGGAGGTTTTCTTTGATTTTACCATTGCAATTAGTAGGAGAATATAATGGGAATAAACATTCGAATGACAAGATACTATTAGTGTTATGAAAATAGGGAAGATGGAGAGGTGAACAAACAGATTCTGCAGCAAATTCAAAAGATTAGGGTTAGGGTTACCAGAAGACTAAATTGCATCGCCAGGCAACTTCAATCGGCTTCGAAATTCAAATTCAAATTCAATTGAGTAGCGTCTTGTGAGGTAGGGATGGCCAACCGGAACCGGAACCGGACCGGAAAAGCACGGAACCGGAGAAAACCGGCGAATAAATCGGAACCGGAGTAACCGGAACCGCCATTCATCCGGGCCGGTTACGGTTCACATAAATGGCGAACCGGAACCGGACCGAAAATCCCTTCTTTTTCAATAATTTTAAAGGGGGACCGGAACCGGATTGTGCCAACTGGAACCGGAACCGAGGTAAGCACGGGCCGGTTCAGGGTCACATATATGCCGAACCGGAACCGGCGGTTCCGAACCAGAACCGGGCCCGGAACCGGTTTGGCCATCCATATTGTGAGGTGTGTTTGAGGCGTCTGCCATTTCTTCAATTAAGAGGAAAGGGCGTCACGGGATTTAAACGCCCGTAAAATTGTTAAACAAACCCGTAATCTAAGTTCTTTTTTTTTTTTTTTTTTTTTGAGCAAACAACAAGTTCAATTGCATTAATAATATGAAAAGAGACGACACTCCACAAATGCTGGAGGCTCACCCCAAATATCCATAGTAGATCTATTTCTTAACCTACAACAATGACAATTCCCATCTAAACTTTGAGACACTCGGATTCTACTCCAAGTATAACTTGGACACTGCCTTAATTCGGCATTCAAGAAATCCCCTATATGGTAATATGTTGCGTTGAGTACTTGACATACAGAATCCGGGTTGACGGGTAATGTCCACCATATATCCCAAAATCTCTGAACCATCCATTGTGCAGCAAGAACAACGACATCTTCTTTGTTTTGAGATGAAGCAAGATTCGGCATTGTAGATTGCAATGCAATTGGAAGATACAAAAACAAACAAACAAACAAACAAACAAACAAACAAACAAACCAACCAACCAACACAGAAACAAACAAACATAGGCTCTCACAATGGAGAGAAATCTACGCTCTCACGAATGAGAGAAATCAACGGCTCCCACGAATGAGAGATTTATTAAACGGCAAAGAAATGAAAATCTACAAAATTATATACATAAATGAAATCAACAACACAATTACTTGCAATTTCAACAAATTGAAACTACAAAAAATTGTGTTGTTGAATATTTGTACCTTGAATCAGAGAACAAAGAGAAGTATTGAAATAGTTTGTTTATTAGTGAATAATAGGGAAGAAAAGGGATCAGAAGAACACCAAAGTAACCCTTAAATATAATGATATAGTACACCCCCTTTATATATATATATATGTAAGGGTAAATATAAAGTCACAAAAAGGTGCGATAAAATATAACTTACAAAATGATGTGTCAAATTTCTTTTGATGTTTTTTATTGGAGTGTGTCAGGTCCACAATCGATGCAACCAATAAAATATCGTCACCTCACTTTGTATCTATCATTTTGTGAAATTCTTTTGTGCCCCTAGCATTGACCTACATATAATGGTTTAATTCTACATTATCATATTAAATAGTTAAATACACTCGTAACATTAAAACACCCAACTACCAACCCATTAATATTTCACCTTCACCCACTAACTTTCACCATCCTATTTCCCACTAACTTCTTTATCTTCTAATTGTTTTCTTGGTTTTTTATTTTTTTAAGAATTCATTTCTTTTCAAAGTTTCGGCTACTGGTGGCTGAACCGTAAACAAAAGTTTAGCCCTGGTCCATTGAAAAATTATTTATGGTTCGGTTGGGGGTGGCCGAACCATATCCTATTATTCGGCCTGGTGTGGCCGAACCATATCATATTGTTCTGCTGAGTGTGGCCAAACTATTTGAAAATGTTCGGTTTTGATCAGCCAAACCGTGTCATAAGTTTCAGTAGTGGGTGGCTGAACCCGTAAAATTCAAGTCTCAACTCAGATTTTTCAACATTACATGGATTCTTGCCTTGGTTTTGTTCTTCAATGTCCATTCTTCAATTATCCTTCGAAATTGGAAGACTAAGAGGAATTTGAGAGAGGTTGAAAGAAAACTTGGGTTGAGAATCGAAGAACACTTCGTGAGAGAGTAAAAACTGGTGGGTGTATGGGATTGGGTGTGTGGATATGTGTGAGTTTTTTTGTTTTTAGGGTTAAAAGGGTATAATAGAAAGTTTATTGAAAATATTTTTGATTTTAGATGGATGGATTTATCCTTACGGGTTTATTCATCAATTTTATGGTGTGTATAACAACACCCTTTGTTTGTTCAGGTAGTGGAGGAGTCGGGAAGGAAATAAATTATAGAAAATCCAATTCCCATTTGCTTTTTTTTTCTTTTTTTTTGCTATTAACATGAAGGTATTTTTATTAATAATTTTAATCTAATTTAATTATTTAAATAAAAATTTAAAACTTTTTAACGATATTCCATTATAAATATTATTAATATCAATGTTTAAATGTTCATTTAGATAATTAAATTAAATTTATTGTTCAAATTAACGTCGCGTTAACGGAAAAAAAAAGTAGTAGAAATATCATTTTGAAAAAGAGGGAATACGAAGAAGAAGACCGAGGTGTGTGTGGGTTGGCGGGTACTGATGGGTGGGGAAGGGTTATTGGTGCGGTGGCAGATTGACTGTGGCCTCGCTAAAGAGAGAGGGGGAAAGGATGAAGAAAACGAATGGGATAACAATGGCTTTTGGCTAACGACAAGTTTATTTTATTTTTAAAAAAAACTAAACCACTTAAATTAATTTTAGCCAGCAAGGGGTATTAAACTCAAAACCTCTACAACGGGGAGGCTTAAACTTGCTTATGATAACTTGCTTATGATGCTCCTTGGGCACAAGCCCTTTAGTTTTAGCAAATGGCATTTTGAAAAATATGAAAAGGAGTGTGGAACTATATATTTTCAGCACTTTTAACGACAATACTATTGATGTGGATCATTATCGTCTTCCCTAATTTCATCCAAAAAACAAAAGTTAGTAGAAGTTAACTATATTAATTCACAAAGGTTAGGTTTTTTTTATCAAAAAAGAAGAAAAAATCTCTTTTGCTCTTTCTCTTTAACATGTTTGTCTCCTCACATATTCCGGCCACCACACAACCATATTAATTCACTTCCGCTGAAAAGTGTTATGGATTTTTTTCGCGGCAAGGGATGAGCAAGACAAACGCGTTAATGACATGTCACCACTTATTAGGCCTTTATGTCTCTTCATGGCACAAGTAGTGCAAGAAAAACACGTTGATTGCAAGCCACCTTAAATGTGTAGCGTCGTTCACTATAAAAATGAAAATCGAAGAAACCTGAAACCTGTGTTTCATGAAGAGAAACATGCCAGCGTTGCAAGAAGAGTAACATGTCGGCGTTGCGAAAAGAGAAACATGTCGGCGTTGCGAAAAGAGAAACATGCCGGTGTTGCAAGTAGAACAACATGTTAAAGAAGGAAAGAAATCGGCATTGCCAAAGTGAAACTTGTCAAAAGAAAATGAAGATCCCAGTGTTGTCAACATGCAGCAAGAATGGTAAGAATGGTCCAGTTTGAGCAAACGCAGCAACCATTAGCGGCAAGATGTGCAAGTCTGATGTTCTCAAACCTGCCTCAATAACTGCCGGCACATCTCATTTTATGTCGGAGCAGCTATTACAAGAGAAAATTCCAACAGTGCAGCTTGTCGGTGAAGAAATTACAATTTTAATTATATTTTTAATATTGATCTTTTCCAATTTTAGTTACTTTTTGGCAAGTTGAAAATGTATTTTGTAGATGTTTCAACTTGGGAGATGGTGTTAGGAGATTGAGAGATATACTCAATCTCTAAATCAAATAGAAAATATTTAGTTACCTAGTCAAACTAGGATAGTTACCTAAGTTACGAGGGTTTACATGAGTTCTCTAGTTTTGTAAACTTTGAGACGAAATAATATAGAATATATGTTTTGGTTCTTCATATTTTATCATGGCATTTTATCAATTTTTAGTGTGTTTGGCCATATATATTGATAAATATTATATATTTATACACGCACACGATATTTATATATATAATATAACTAATAATTATTGTATATATAAATGATTTATCCAGTCCAAAACCGTTGTCAATTCATTCAAAGTTTTCTCATGATATTTTAGCCCTATCTCTAAGCATATTCTATTCAAATGAACTATCTAAAAAATGAAGTATAAATACTTTTACATATGAGTCTAAAGTCTATAAAGTAAAACTTAGGTGATGGATCAATCAAATCTATACTCCCTCCGTCCCACCTCACTTGACACCCAAGGGGTGGGCACAATAACTAAGAAAAAAGAATAAAATAAAGAAAATGTGTGCTAGAAAATGAAGAGAGAGAATGAGTGGGATAAATAGTAGTGTTGGTTGAATAAATGAGTGGTTGAAAATGAAGAAATAGAATGAGTGGTGGGGTATAAAGAATATAAAATTATAAAAAATAGTCTATTTTGGGAAGTGTCAAGTGAGCTGAGACAGTCCAAAATAGAAATAAGTGTCAAGTGAGCTGAGACAGAGGGAGTATATTAAAAACTGAGATATAAGTGGGCATACCCAACAATATATATATATATATATATATATGGAGAGAGAGAGAAGTGGATGATATTTTTTTAAAAAAAAGACAAGTACATGATATTTTTAAATAAAATCTATAATTGTGTTGATTTTACGTTTAGTAAGTTTAAAATCAATAAATAATGGAACAAAATATTTCTCATGTGGCAGGCAAATGGTATTTTGTTTTAGAAAAAAATAATGTTGAACGGGTGGATAATCTTTAATAACCAACTCATTTAGAAACTTAAGCTGTTAGAGAGAGCTCATCTCTCTAACAGCTTAAGTTTCTAACAACATAATGTATATGGAAATTATGTCCATTTTTAGACTTAAATTAATTTTTTCTATCTTCTAACTTGTAACATCCAGAAATTATACACGACGTTATGAGACGGATCGGGAAAAAAAACGAAAATAAAAGAAATATGGGATGGATTTAGTTAGTAGTGGACGATGGGCCACGTTTTTGTTTTTTTTTTTTTTTTTTTTTTGTAATAACTTCTTGACAGCAAGTTAAATTGGCTGCTAGGAGGTGTAAGCATGTTAAGATTATGATTTGTGAGTCTTCGGTACAACCAAGTATGATTTGGTACACAAAAATATGTACTAGTACCAACCGCAAAATTCGGTATACCAAGTTTAGTGGTACGGTTGGTACTCGATATATGCTAAATGTAAATGAAGACAAAAAAAGTTGCATTTTTTTTTTTTTGTTAGACTTTTTTGTCTAGTATAAAAAATTACATTATAACATAAAAATATATCTCAAATACAAATTATAAAGTTTTGAAACTAAAGAAAAGTAGTACAACTGAAGCTTTGAAAGCTAAACAATACAGTGACTTTATATAATATTCACCACGACTCCAAAACCAAAAGATTACAATAAGGCAGTTTGATTTTTTTTCCTAAATCGTAATAAAGTAACTTAAGGACTTAAGGTTGGAAAAAGGGAATTAATGTTTGATACTCTATTCGTCCCAAAATACTTTTAGTTTTAGAACACGTATTAAAAAAACAATCAATAAATATCAGATAGACCAAACTACCCTTTGAATATTCAAGTACGTATACAATTAGACGGTGTATTATATGTGTGTGTGTGTGTATATTTATATACTCCCTCCGTCCTAGCTCACTTGACACTTATTTCCATTTTGATCCGTCTCAGCTCACTTGACACTTCCTAAAATAGCCTACTTTTTATAATTTTATATTCACTCTACCCCCACCACTTATTCTCTCTCTTTATTTTCCACCACTCAATTTATTCAACCAACACTACTATTTACCCCTCTTCTCTCTCTTCATTTTCTACAACATATTTTCTTTATTTTATTCTTTTTCGTTAGTTATTGTGCCCACCTCTTGGGTGTCAAGTGAGGTGGGATGGAGGGAGTATAAAGTTTGGTACATGGTACACCAACCAAAGCCGATATTGTATACCGTGTACCAATCAATTAGACAAAAATGGTACGGTACTACTACCAAAATTCGGTATACCGACCTCTTTATACCAATTATAATTGATACGGTTGATATACGAGTTGTTTGGTACAGACGAGTACAATTTGCCACCCCTACTATGCAATGTTTAGTTTAGTGGCTTCAACCGAGAGATAGAACAGTGAAAATATTCAAAGTTGCGCAAAGGTTTGAGCCGTATACAATGGAGTTAGTTGGTTTGATGATCATAGCAATTAATCGGTGTTCTGTATTTAGCAATTTTGAAGTAAGTGATTCCGTGTCATTTCTTTAATATCCATCTTATCGTAGTACTCCATCTTATTGACACTTACTGTATATCGTTTGATCGGTTCCATTTGATAATTGCTTTGGTATTGAAATTACCAAGTATGCTTTGCTCTCAAATATGAGATTTGTTGTATGGAATAGTTTTGATGTAGCTAATTATGTGACGGTCGCAGTGGACTCGGTTATTGTGTTTGTGTTGGGTCCGGCTCCATGAGGGCGGCCAACAATTCGGTTATTATGGTTAAGCCACTTGGCCCGAACATAATTAGGACATCGGATTGTAAAGTATGATTGATCGTTTGTTCGATTTATGAAATAGGAGTCTTATTGGAATGTCCATATTTACAATTTCACGGACAAAGTTACTTGATATTGTGTTTCATTTGCCTCTGTGATACTGTGCATCCCCTTTCTTACTAAGCACCCCAGCTCACCCCCCCTCCAGTTTGACTTTTGCAGTTGACTGCTGATCGGACTTTGAGACAGAAAGATCGGGGTGGAGCGTTTATTGATCATTTGGGGGTGATTAGTGATATTTTGTATAGCATTTTAGATATGTAAATTGTGACATTTTAATATTTATGGAATTAGATTTTTTTCGGGGTGTTACAGTTGGTATCAGAGTGAAACCCCGGCCTTAAGGCGTGTGAGCTAGCCCGGGGTAAGATCTTGGGATTAGTGTAAAATAATCGAGAGCTAGATTAAGTAGAATTCGCTGACAAATTCTTTTTAGGGAAAATTGTAACATCCCGAAATTAAGCACGACGTTTTGAGACGAATTGGAAAAAAAAATGAAAATAAAGGAAATATGAGAAGGATTTAGTTAGTAGTGGACTGTGGGCCACGTTTTTTTTTAAAAAAAAAAAACTTGTATGAGAACACCATGACCCATGACCCACAGGCAAAAAAAAAATTGTTAGCTTTTTTTTCTTTCTTTTTTTTAGTTTTTATATTATTATTTTTTTGGTTTTTTCGGTTTACCAAAAGTAATAGTTACTATAACTAAATGTAACAAACGTGTTACTTATATGTAACAGTTTGTATACATAAAAGTAATATATATATATATATATATATATATATATATATATATATATACAGAAAAGTAACAATGTTTTTTTTTTATGTTTTCTTCGTTTGCCAAAAGTAATACTTATTATAACTAAAATGTAACGAACGTGTTACTTATAGGTAACAGCGTTTATACATAATTGTAACACATATGTATAGAAAAGTAATAATTCAACCATTTACACTTTAACTAAAAACACTTGTGTTAGTAACATTGTAAAAATAAGAAAGTAACAATTTTTATAAATGAATGTTATATTTTACTTGTATAATAACATTGTAAAACAGTTACGCTTACTTGTATAATAGTATATCTATATGTTTTCAAATAATAAGTTACAATGGGTTCAATTTATCATGATACATGTAAAAGTATTACATTATCTATAGAAATATGTTACAATTTCATCTACTAAAGTGTTACATTTACTTGTACAAATAATTACATTCATGTATATAAGTTGTTATTTTTCAAATGTTACTTCCTTTCAAAAAAATAAAATCAAAATACTCAAAAATAAAAAATATTCTGGAAAAACACTACTCCCTCCGTCCCAGAGTAAGAGTCCTACTTTCCATTTTGGTACGTCCCAGAGCAAGAGTCATATTCCTAAAATGGCAAAGAATCTTTACTATTCACCCACTCATTCTCTCTCATATTTTACTTTTATACTCACAACACCAATCAATTCACTATTCTCTCTCACTCATTCTCTCTCCTACATTACTTTTACACTCACAACATTTACATCACTTCCAATGTTTATTAATAAGCGTGCAAATGAGGGGTAGGACTCTTACTCCTGGACGGAGGGAGTATTACATTTCAGTATAACGATAATTACATTTAGTTATTGTTAGTGTTACATGTATTTATAGTTAGTATTACAGTAGAAAGATGAGTAAAATGAGTTTTTTTTTTTAACTGGTGTTACGTTTACTTATAAACGATGTTTCTTTATAAGTAACACATTTGTTACATTTAGTTATACTAAGTATTACTTTTGGCAAATGAAAAAAACAGTCAAAAAAAAACTGGGGAAAAATGGGCAATGGGTCGCTGCCACGTGTCAGATTTTGAGTGGAGCATGGGTTGGGATCCCATGCTTCGCAGAGAATGTTGTACACGGGTCATGAGTCGACCCGTCATTTCTATGAGACGGATCTAGAATACCTCTTTTTTTGTAATAACTGTTGGGTTTCGATCAAACATGCGCAGCGGAATTTAGCATTTAAAATTTTGAAACCCAAAGCCATGGATCCGTTCATATGATTAAATCAAATACGACATAAGAATAAAGGAATAAACTAACCCTTGATGGCTATCAAATTCTCTTGGTCTTTGGTGGAGGTTTGAAGACTTGATCACGATCACAAAGGTTGAACACGAACTTTGAAGATGATGATTTTCACCCTCTAGCGGTATCCACACTTCGAACGAATATCAAATGAGCTTCTTTGATCTTGGTTGCTAGACCAAATTGTGAAACACTTTTTCACAATCAAAAGAACTATATGGAATTTATTTTGTGTATTATTTTGTTCTTCAACCAAGAATGTCTTGGAACAAAATAAACCCTCTCTCAAACTCTTTGAGACTCACAAAATCATTAGCCTAGAGTGCTGGCCGAATTTGGTCTTTTATACACAAGTATGACCTATTCCAAATAGGAAACTTGTGTCAAAATCCGTCCAAAATTTGTTTCCTAATCAAATTAGGAATCTGCCACCCGACAGTACTGTGCGGCCGCCCAGAATGCATTGTTCGGTCGCACAACTATCTGAAACAAAACTGGTACAAAAATGGGCTAAGTGTGCGGCCGCCCAGTCCATACTGTGCGGTCGCCCACTTCCCCAGAATGTCTAGAATTTCCAAAATTCCAATATAGTCCTTTTAAAGATTCGTTCTATTGTGTGTGACCCTCTAGGATTAAACTAAGTTGGCAATGGGTTCAAACATGAAACCATAAGATATGATTAGGTTCTAGCGAACCGTCATACCTACCCAAATAGTATAACTAGATACAAGTTTGCATTCCTTTAGAATATGTCATAATCCTTTTGTCTACGATGTCATTGAACACAAGTCATGGTCAAAGAGTCAACTTGTTTTGTTCAATACTTTCTCGATTCCGAATATGTTGATAATCCAAATGACATTGATCCAATCAATTCATTTGAGTCCGGCTGAACATTTCATCAACATCATTCCTATGAGAGGCCCAAGCTTGACATCTCTCCGAGGAGGGACAAATCCATTTAGCTTATTATTCTTCCCTACGTGAATCCGATTATGCCAATCATACCCTTTATAACTACTCGGTTAAAAGTAGCGTTTGAATATGTCAAACATAATGTTCATCAAGTGGAAGACTATAATAACTTCATGTATAAGGATTCAAATGACATAACTAATATGAGATATATGTATGACATAGACCATGACATAAATCTCATAAAGCGGGTCATGTCCAGTACCTTGTTCCAAACAAGTACCCATAAATCTAACATGATCATCCCATGATCATTTAGCCTTTATACTAGTGCTTAACAAGTACTAGGGACGGAGATTATTATAAGTAAACATGAACAACAATAATAAACAAAACATCTCTTTATTGATATGAAATAAATGATAACAATTAAAACGTTTATTAAACGTGCCTAGGGCACCACTACCAACAATCTCCCACTTGCCCTAGGCCCAATCTCCCATGTATCTAATACCCATGGACCTAACATGACCATCATGTTTAGCTTGTGGAAGTCCCTTTGTTAGCGGGTCCGCAATATTGTCATCAGTAGGTACTCTGCATATATTTACGTCTCCCCTATCAACGATCTCTCGAATGATATGAAAACGCCTAAGTATGTGTTTGGATTTCTGATGTGCTCTTGGTTCCTTTGCTTGAGCAATAGCACCATTATTGTCGCAATAAAGGTCTATTGGACTAGCAATACTAGGAACCACTTCAAGTTCAGTTATGAACTTCTTAATCCAAACAGCTTCCTTTGCAGCATCCGATGCAGTAATATACTCAGCTTCTGTTATAGAATCAGCAGTTGTACTTTACTTGGAACTCTTCCAGCTTACAGCTCCACCATTTAACATAAACACAAAACCCGATTGCGATCGGCTATCATCTTTTTCAGTTTGGAAGCTTGCATCCGTGTAAGCATTTACAACGAGATCATCTTCCATTCCTCCATAGACCAAAAACGAGTCTTTAGTCCTTCTCAAGTACTTAAGAATCGCTTTTACAGCTATCCAGTGATTTTCGCCAGGGTCGGATTGGTATCTACTTGTCATGCTCAAAGCATAAGACACATCCGGCCTAGTACAAATCATGGCATACATGATGGACCCAATTGCCGAAGCATATGGAACATCATTCATTTTCTCACGCTCATCTTTTGTCTTAGGACATTGAGTCTTGCTTAGAGAAACTCCATGTAACACGGGCAAGGTGCCTCTCTTAGAATTTTCCATACGGAATCTTCTAATGACCTTGTCAATGTATGTACTTTGGCTTAAACCAAGTAGCCTCCTTGATCTATCTCTATAGATCTTAATGCCAAGTATATATGCGGCTTCACCCATATCTTTCATTGCGAAGCACTTTCCTAACCAAGTCTTCACAGACTGAAGTGTAGGAATGTCGTTTCCAATGAGCAATATGTCATCCACGTATAAAATAAGGAATAGCACTATGCTCCCACTAATATTCTTGTATACACAAGGCTCATCTTCGTTCTTGATGAAACCAAACTCTTTGACCGATTCATCAAAACGGAGATTCCAACTCCTTGAAGCTTGCTTCAATCCATAGATGGATCTTTGCAATTTGCATACCTTAGAATCTTGTTCAAAACCTTCTGGTTGTGTCATATACACATCCTCTTGGAGTTTTCCATTCAGGAAAGCGGTTTTGACGTCCATCTGCCATATTTCATAGTCATGATATGCGGCAATGGCAAGCAAAATTCTTATAGACTTGATCATTGCTACGGGTGAAAAGGTCTCATCATAGTCAATACCATGAACTTGCCTATAACACTTCGCTACAAGCCTAGCTTTGTAAGTATGCACCTTCCCATCCATGTCAGTCTTCTTCTTGAAGACCCATTTGCATCCTATGGTTTTTACACCTTCGGGCGCATCAATCAAATTCCAAACTTGATTGTCTTGCATGGATTGCAATTCGGATTCCATGGCTCCAAGCCACTTATCCGAATCAGGAGAAGACATCGCCTCTTGGTAGGTTGACGGTTCATCATTCTCAATGATTTCTACCTCATTACTATACGTTACGAGAAATCCATATCTCTCGGGCTCGGATCGTAACCTACTAGATCTGCGAGATGCTTGTGTATTTTGAACAGGTTCCACAACTCCTTATGGTTCTTGTTCTTGTTCCACTATTGGTTCAATGTTATTTTCTGGGTCTCGAATTTCTTCAAGATTTATTTTACTCCCACTGATTTCTTTGGAGAGAAACTCTTTCTCTAGAAAGACACCAGTTCGGGCAACAAACACTTTGTTGTCCTCTCGGTTGTAAAAGTAATATCATTTAGTTTCCTTAGGATATCCCACGAAAATATATTTATCAGATTTGTGTGCTAGTTTGTCAGAGATAAGTCTCTTGACATAAACTTCGCAACCCCAAATCCTCATGAAAGATAAACTAGGTTTCTTTCCACTCCACATCTCATATGGAGTCTTTGGAACCGATTTAGTTGGAACTTGATTTAGTGTGAAAGCAGCGGTTTCTAGGGCGTAACCCCAAAAGGATATTGGAAGATCAACTTGACTCATCATTGATCGAACCATGTCTAACAAAGTCCGATTTCTCCTCTCAGACACACCATTCCATTGTGGTGTTCCGGGCGGAGTCAATTGTGAAACTATTCCACAATTCTTTAGATGATCATCAAATTCTTGACTTAAGTATTCACCACCTCGATCTGATCGAAGTGCCTTTATACTTTTGCCAAGTTGTTTTTCTACTTCATTTTGAAATATTCTAAATATTTCAAATGCTTCACTTTTATGTTTCATTAGGTAAACATACCCAAATCTACTATAATCATCAGTGAAGGTTATGAAGTATTGAAATCCTCCCCTAGCATTGCTACTTAATGGTCCGCATACATCGGAATGTATCAACCCCAATAAGTCGCTTGCCCTTTCACCCAACTTGGTAAAAGGTGTCTTAGTCATTTTTCCAAGAAGACATGACTCACAAGTATCATATGACTCTAAGTCACATGAACCCAAAAGTCCATCCCCATGGAGTTTTGAGATACGCTTCTCATTAATATGACCAAGACGGCAATGCCACAAATAAGTATGATTTACATCATTAGGTTTAGATTTCTTATTTACATGATAGACATTATTTTCATTCTTGACATCCAAGATATAAAGGCCATTAAATGAATTAGCAATACCATAAAGCACATCATTTAAATAAATAGAAAATTTCTTATTCTCAATAAGAAACTTAAAACCTTCATTATCCAAACAAGAAATTGAAATAATATTTCTGCTTAAATCCGGAACATAATAACAATTGTTCAAAACAAGAATTAATCCGGAAGGTAAAGTGACTTCATAAGTCCCTACGGCTAATGCAGCAACTCTTGCTCCATTCCCCACACGTAGATCTACTTCACCTTCTTTAAGCAGTCTCCTATTCTTTAGTCCCTGCACATTTAGACAAATATGAGAACCACATCCGGTATCCAATACCCAAGAATCAGTGGTAGAAAGGAGAATATCTATCATATAGATACCTGAAGTCGACGCAGCCTTGCTGCTCTTCTTCTTCTTTTGCTCTTCCAAGAAAGCCTTGCAATTACGTTTCCAATGACCAATTTCTTGACAATGGAAACAAATTGCATCCTTTTGTGAATCGGGTTTTGCCTCAGAAGCCTTGGCAACCTTTGCCTTGCTTATCTTGGGTTTGACAACTTTTGCCTTACCCTTGCCTTTGGCACCAGGCTTCTTCCCATCATGAACCAAAAGCACGGGAGAACTTTTCTCCACAATTTTCATCTCTGCAGTTTTGAGCATCCCATGCAACTCAGAGAGATTCTTATCCATTCCATGCATGTTATAATTCATTACAAACTGATTATAACTTTTAGGCAATGAATTAAGAATGAGATCCGTGGCTAGCTCCAATGGGATTGGATAGCCAAGTCTCTCAAGGTGCTCTACATAACCTTTCATTTTAAGAAAGTGAGGACTCACTTGTTGCCCTTCATTCATTTTACTAGTAGTGAATGCAACAATGGTCTTGTACCTCTCTTGCCTAGCTTGCTCTTGAAACATAGTTCTCAACTCCACGCCTATCTCATAGGCTTCCAAATGTTCCAAACTTTGTTGGAGTTTTGAACACATAGCAGCAAGCATGAGACAACTTACATCTCTAGAATCATTACGATGTTTCTTGTAATTGTCTCTTTCTACCCTAGGGGCAGTAGGCGGTGGTTCAGCGGGGAGAGGCCCATCGAGAATGTACAACTTATCTTCTTGCCTAAGAACAATTCTTATGCTACGGATCCAATCCATAAAGTTTGTACCATTCTCTTCGAGCTTATCCTTCTCAAGGATCGATCGCAACGACATTGATTGAGTGTTATTAGACATTATCTACAAATATGCAAAAATTTCCAAAATTTAATAAGTACCGATTTTCATTAAAGAGATAAATAATGTATTTTTCAAACAAAATACTCCCACTAAATTATATAACCTTCATATACATCCAATGTATAATATAATTTAAATGGGTTAAGATCCAACTTTAATTTAATTTCAAGTCCGCTAAGGCGGATTACACAAAATCAAATTAATTAGGTAGACAAATCTTGTCAATCATATCTCATATGACTCTTAGTTCCTTTTATGAGATTCTTTAAGAAATCCAATTTCAAAAAGCATGTTAAACCTCATCTTTGCCTAGGCCCAAAACTGTTTTGACACCCAATTAAGTCTAACCATTTTAAACGCATAGTTAATGTGTCCCGCTAGGGCGTGCCCACATTATCTATCTTGCTCATACATAAATAAATTTAATGCATCTCGCTAGGGCGAATCTACATTAGAGTCACTTATGTACTAACATGTGTTTTAATCATGGCATGGCAATAAAAGACTTAAAACTTTCTTTGAAGGTTCATCACATATAGCATATAACACATTTATGAGCACATAATATAAACATGTTGCACATCAAGTTTAGCCACTAAATTAATCCCCATTAATTTAAGCATGGTATTTATGTGTCATTAGTTTCTCTATAATTATGAGGATGAGACTATTTCAACTTTGGTCATTATCTCCAAATCAAGACAACAAGAAGTGCGGTCGAACTAAGCCATTAGGCAACCACAATCCCGCACTAATTCAAGAGACCAAGAAAGTAGTCTATGTGGCCGAAACTAAGCAATAGATGGTCTCGATGAACGTAGGCCAATTGCATTCACAATTCCACATGGATCTCCAAACTTTGAATCAAGAACTTTGTTTCTCAATTTTAGCAATTATGAACTCTTCATAATTCTAACTTCGTTTTATCTTTGAAACTTTGATTGCGATCAATTTTGGGAAACACAATCTCGATGAACGCAGATTAGCCATCCAAAACTTGAACCAATCTAGGAATCACAAGACTAAAACAAATAGGAAAATCAAACCCCAAAATCCATACACAAACCAACTACCCAAAACCCATTCCAGATCAGCAAGTCTGGACTGGTTCTGTTACTGGTTCTGTTGAATCTTTCGAAAAATTCCAGATTCTGGTTTTCAACCAAAATCAGACCTTCTGATCCCCTTGTGCGGCCGCCCAAAAACCCTTGTGCGGTCGCCCAAAACTGTGCGGCCGCCCAAGGCGTTTTGTGCGGTCGCCCGGTGCCATCAGAATGTGCAGAATTTTCAAAGTTCGAAAATTTTGTCTCAAAATTGTTTTTCCCCGATTATTAAAACTTTGATCTAATCAAAAATTAATAACCAACAATTCTGAATCCACCATAATTTATTTATTGCGATTGAATCGTGCGATTAAAGTTGTAAAACAATAAACCACATAAAATCACATAACACATAAACATCACATATTCCAATATTCATATCATGCAAGGCACATAAACAATTTATATACACATAACATGATCCAAGTATTGAATTAATCAACATGAACGGGGCTCTGATACCACTGTTGGGTTTCGATCAAACATGCGCAGCGGAATTTAGCATTTAAAATTTTGAAACCCAAAGCCATGGATCCGTACATATGAGTAAATCAAATACGACAAAAGAATAAAGGAATAAACTAACCATTGATGGCTATCAAATTCTCTTGGTCTTTGGTGGAGGTTTGAAGACTTGATCACGATCACAAAGGTTGAACACGAACTTTGAAGATGATGATTTTCACCCTCTAGCGGTATCCACACTTCGAACGAATATCAAAGGAGCTTCTTTGATCTTGGTTGCTAGACCAAATTGTGAAACACTTTTTCACAATCAAAAGAACTATATGGAATTTATTTTGTGTATTATTTTGTTCTTCAACCAAGAATGTCTTGGAACAAAATAAACCCTCTCTCAAACTCTTTGAGACTCACAAAATCATTAGCCTAGAGTGCTGGCCGAATTTGGTCTTTTATACACAAGTATGACCTATTCCAAATAGGAAACTTGTGTCAAAATCCGTCCAAAATTCGTTTCCTAATCAAATTAGGAATCTGCCACCCGACAGTACTGTGCGGCCGCCCAGAATGCACTGTGCGGTCGCACAACTATCTGAAACAAAACTGGTACAAAAATGGGCTAAGTGTGCGGCCGCCCAGTCCATACTGTGCGGTCGCCCACTTCCCCAGAATGTCTAGAATTTCCAAAATTCCAATATAGTCCTTTTAAAGATTCGTTCTATTGTGTGTGACCCTCTAGGATTATACTAAGTTGGCAATGGGTTCAAACATGAAACCATAAGATATGATTAGGTTCTAGCGAACCGTCATACCTACCCAAATAGTATAACTAGATACAAGTTCGCATTCCTTTAGAATATGTCATAATCCTTTTGTCTACGATGTCATTGAACACAAGTCATGGTTAAAGAGTCAACTTGTTTTGTTCAATATTTTCTCGATTCCGAATATGTTGATAATCCAAATGACATTGATCCAATCAATTCATTTGAGTCCGGCCGAACATTTCATCAACATCATTCCTATGAGAGGCCCAAGCTTGACATCTCTCCGAGGAGGGACAAATCCATTTAGCTTATTATTCTTCCCTACGTGAATCCGATTATGCCAATCATACCCTTTATAACTACTCGGTTAAAAGTAGCGTTTGAATATGTCAAACATAATGTTCATCAAGTGAAAGACTATAATAACTTCATGTCTAAGGATTCAAATGACATAACTAATATGAGATATATGTATGACATAGACCATGACATAAATCTCATAAAGCGGGTCATGTCCAGTACCTTGTTCCAAACAAGTACCCATAAATCTAACATGATCATCCCATGATCATTTAGCCTTTATACTAGTGCTTAACAAGTACTAGGGACGGAGATTATTATAAGTAAACATGAACAACAATAATAATCAAAACATCTCTTTATTGATATGAAATAAATGATAACAATTAAAACGTTTATTAAACGTGCCTAGGGCACCACTACCAACAATAATTTCTTGACATCAAATTAAATTGGCTACTAGGAGGTGTAAGCATGTTAAGATAATGATTTGTGACTGGAGATGGGCATAAGGGCCAACCCGCCCGGCCCGGCCCTTCAATTAAGCAAACCCGCGGGTAAACGGGTTTGGGCCCGCCCGTGGTGTATGAGCCCGCGGGCTCGGCCCGGCCAGGCTCGCTTGTTTATTGAATCTTAAGCCCGTCCGTCAACCCTTGGGTTTAACCCAACGGGCTTGAACGGGTTTTTTTTTAAAAAAAAAAAAAAATCAAGAAAAATACAAAAAAATAGATTATTGGACCATTGCCAAATGCTCCTTGCCACCATCTCAGTTCTTCATGGACTATTGAACATACTGCCTTCAGCCTTGCTTGGAATTGGATTGGAAGTTTTTTGTTTTTTTTTTTTCCTTCTAAAAGGCGGGCCTACGGGCACGGGTCATTTCACAGGCTTAAGCCCGCGGGCTAAACCCGGGCCGTAGCATTTTCTGGAAGGTCCGGCCCGCCCGTATATTGCAAGGGCCAAGGGCCGGGTTTGTGAGACGGGCTCGCGGGTTAAGGGTTTTGCGGGCAAGGGCCGACGGGTCGGCGGGCTGCCCACGGGCTTGGGCCCGAAATGCCCATCTCCATTTGTGACTCTTCAGTACAACCAAGGCTATTTAACTTTGACTTTCACACTAAGCATTTTTTAGTTTAGTGGCTTCAACCGAGAGATAAAACAGTGAAAATATTCAAAGTTGCGTAAAGGTTTGAGCCGTATACAATGGACTAGTTGGTTCGATGATGATGGCAATTAATCGGTGTTCCGTATTTAGCAATTTTGAGGTAAGAGAGATTACATAGTATTGATTCTGTGTCGTTTTCTTTTGTACCCGTCTTATCGTAGTACTCCATTTTATTGATACGTATATCGTTTGATCGGTTCTATTTGATAATTGCTTTGATATTGAAATTGGCTCGTAAATATTACGGTTATCCTTATAGCATTCTTTATGTGTTATTGGTTTTCAAATATGAGTTTTGTTATATGGAATAGTTTTGATGTAGCTAATTATGTGACTGTTGCTTTGGACTTAGTTATTGTGTTTGTGTTGGGTCCGGTTCCATGAGGGCAGCCAACAATTCGGTTATTACGGTTAAGCCACTGGGCCCAAACATAATTAGGACATCAGACTGTAAAATATGATAATTGGTTGATGTTCGCTTTGTGAAAATGCGAGTCTTATTGGAATGTCCATATTTATAATTTCATGGACATAGTTATTTGTGTTCCGTTGGCCTCTGTGATACTGTGATCCCCTTTCTTACTGAGCCCCCAGCTCACCCCCTATAGTTTGACTTTTTGCAGTAGACCGGGGTTCGGGACAGCGAGGAATTGATTTGGAGGATTTTGAAATTATTAGTGAGGCTTTGTATAGTATTTTAGACTTGTAAGCTGTAATATTTTGACATTATCCTTTGGACCCTGGGCTTGCATTTGGTTGAATCACGTAATAAATTACAAGGGCTTGATACTTGGGCCTTTGAGTTCTAAAAGAGACTACAAGTTTGGGCCCAAATATTACTTCTTCTTTCTCGGACTAAGGTTTTTAGTTTGACTTTACACAGAGATCAAAATAGAAAATATGTTGTGAATATAAAAAAAATAAAAATTGGAGAAAGTAGGATAAAGAAAGTATTCAAAGAGTTTTTTTTCTTTTTTTTGAAAATGACAAATGGGTTAGTCTGGAACAAACAAACGAAAAGTAAGAGCTATAATCTGGAACGAACAAAATACAAACTTTTTTCGCAAACCGGTTGGAATGAGGCCCATATGCACCTCTAAAATAGGAAAGTTTGGTAAATAAGGTCAAATATGTCATTATCATTAATTTGGCAACAGTAGTCAACTTTGCATGTAGATTGATTTTTATATGATACTTTTTATTTTATTTTTTTATTTAGTGAAAAAAATGAATTTTAATCAATATATGGTGAAAAATTACTACTCCCTCCGCCCCAGAGTAAGAGTCCTACTTTCCATTTTGGTAAGTAACAGAGTAAGAGTCTTATTCCTAAAATGGTAAAGAATCTTTACTATTCACCCCACTCATTCTCTCTCCTATTTTACTTTTATACTCACAACACCAATCAATTCACTATTCTCTCCCACTCATTCTCTCTCATACTTTACTTTTACACTCACAACATTTACATCACTTCCAATATTTATTAATAAGCGTGCAAATGAGGGGTAAGACTCTTACTCCGGGACGGAGGGAGTATTTGATACGGATATAAGGTGTTGAAGTTTTTGGAATCATTTGAGCACGTAAGCAAAAACGGTCCTAACTGTTAACAAATTAGAGCATTCCCAACGGTGGGGAGGCAAATTTGCCTCCTACCCCCAAATTTGCCACCAAATTTGCCTCTCATAATAAAACCATCCCCAACCATCAAACTCAAATCCTTACTCAAAAATAATATTCTCTTAGAATTTTCTCAATTTAATCACATAATCATTTAATTTTTTTATATTTGTATATAATTAAAATTATAATTGATATTATATTTAAAATTGTAGTATTAATGTTCAATTTATATTTTTGTATTTTGCATTTTGTATTAAAATTCGTAATAACTAAAAAATATATCACAAAAAGTATCTCATAAAAAAAAATATCACAAAAAAATATATCACATAAAAATATATCACATAATATATCACTAAAATAATTTATTATTACATTAACAAAAAAGAAATACATTAAAAAAAAATAGATTTGCCTCCCATGAATAGTGAACCGCAAATTTGCCACTTACTATTCATATTCATGTGTGACAAATTTGCCACCACTTTGCCTCCTCCATTGGGGATGTGAATAGTGTCAAAAAGGAGGCAAATTTGCCATTTGCCTCCGCCATTGGGAATGCCGGTGATAATAATTGTTTGATAAAGAACACGCACAAAGCCAAAAGAGATCATCAACTATATTTCTAGCTATATTGATTTTGATTGAAAACCTGTTAAACACCAAAAAATAAAGAGAGCAACTAAAAGAATGATCATAGCATCTTAAATATATTCCCATTTAGCCATCAGCTTCAGTACCAAACTATATACAACTCAAAAAAGTTACAACTAACAAGAAGGCAATAGATTATTTGAAATATACTACTGAAATTTGGTCAAACTAGACATATATGGCAAATTGACCATATCTGACCTCTTCTAGACCTGTATACATACAACTCAAAAATATCTATCTTTCCTACAACTGTACGTACAGGCGGTTGATGAACTAGGAAAATTGTCATAATCAACAATTATCTGCAGGCCATGCATGCAGTGCTGTGTGCTCTTCTGTGATTCTTTATATCCATGCAACGAGGTACTTTGCAATCTGATGAATCGCTACACGTCTTAGAGTGCTCCGACAAAATCAGCCACGCTTTTTTGCAGCTTTTGCAACCCCCATGAATTCGAACTTTGCATAAACTACAATGGTGGAAAAGCCTTCTGAGTTGGCCACACACGGTATTCGGGCAACCTTTTTTGCTTTCACATTCAGAGGCATGCTTCAAAACAGCTAGTATCGGTCCGAGGTTTACATTTCCCACCAATTGTTTCTTCTTCTTCTTTGTTTCACAGAGCTGATACAAGATCATCATTGAGGAGTACTTGGCATGAGAAAGTGTATCAAACTGATAATTATCTTTCTGACAATTGTCTAAGAAAGCCTCTCGAGTCTCAAACAAACTAGTCTCCAACACAACATCATCCTCATCCTTGGGCACAACATTCACCAAAACCTCAGAGAAAATATTATTATTTTTATCGCTATTTTTACATCCGTGGTGCATTTTCCTCGTATTGAAGCATCTTGAACATAGTTGAAACTTTTTGCAGTGGTTGCAAAACCATCGGCTTCCAGATAATATTACTTCTTGACAAAGAGTACAACTGATATGCAAACGGACCATCAAAAAGTTCTCCTTGGAGGGTAAAATGGTTTGGCCCAATTTTTGCATCACTAAAACATCTTTAGTTGAACCAGTACAAGGTTTGGTATCGTGTCCCATGGCATTCAAAGTTCTCTTATTTGGAAGCTTCCTCTTCTGTGAACCACTTTCTTGTTCAATCTTTCGAACTAAATCCGTAGCAGCACCTGACCAAAAGTCACCTTCGAAGTATGGTAAACGAGCTGCAGTAATCTTATTGTTGTTTGTAGGTACAAAGAAACAATCGTACAGGTTAGTGTAATCCACCACAACACCATCTTTAACTGCTTTTTTCAGCACTGATGTGTACCAATGCCTCAACTTATCCTCCTTTGGAGTTTTCTGAGTCTCGGGATGGCAGTAAAATATGTAATCCTCTCCTTTAACAAGAGGACATGCCCATATATAGCAAGTTATAAAACCCCTTTTCTTGCAATAATCAAGGTATCCAACCAATATCTCATGGTACACAAATGTCCGAAGAGATTCACCATTCACAGTTGCTCTCTCAGGTCTAAAATACTTCACTGAATCAAGATACGAGATGTATACGCAACGGTTATTGGGGGCCCTACATTCTGATCCGTACTCCTGGACCCACATTCCAAATAGGCAGACATCGACCCCTTCTATCTTCTGAAACAAAAATATGACCTTTGATCTGTATTCAAAATCGGTTGGATAATTATCTTCCTCGTGAAATATGTCCAAGAATTCCTTCTTCACTTTCACTTGTTTGTCCACACACCCCACAACTCTGATCACAAGATCTTCTGCAACTTCAACCTCCTCCAACTTCTTCCCTGAATAATTTGCCATCTCCTCCCTCTCTTGCTCGAGGCGTCTAAAGAGTCTTTGTTCTAAGTGATCACTGAGTTTTGTAGTTGGAAGATTCCTTGCTCCAAAGGAAGTAGTAGTGGTGTGGGGTCCACCACTTTGTATCGTATCCAAGCAACATTTAGGACAAATGTACTCTGTTTTCCCCTCTGTGTCTCTCTTATCATTGTAGAGTCCGCACACACGATGCTGCCAGCACTGACATCTATCGCACTGGACCCACAAGTCTTCCTTTTCCTCGTTATTCTTCTCCTTGTGTAGATTCGCCTTGGAAACAGAAAGCCCTCCAAATTTGATAATAGGTCCACGACACCCCTTGAAGCACAATGTGCAGATACTAAGGCGTGCACCCTTTTCATCCAGTGATGAATGATATATCAGATTCCGCTTGATACGATTTCCACAAGCTGAGCAATATAATGGTGGTGGGCCAAATACCAACTCATCCTTGGCACACAACTGGCAGGTGTTTTGGCTGTCTGAAATACTAGTTGTCTGATCACAATTGAAGGAACTAAAGCTCATCAAATGTTGTTTGAGCTGAGCTGCAGTGAAAACATCAGCCAATGTACCTCCTTGAATTTTGGTCTCCTCCTCTAACCCAAATTTCGAGTCATTCCCAGCTGGGGGTGAAATCGCACTGTGATTACTTGGATCTTTAGAAGAAACATCCACAAAACCAGAACTTAAATTAGCTCTCTCAACTCTGTCATCAATCTTCTGATTCTGATTCTTCTTTAGACGTTTAGAAAGAAGCACAACATCTGCAAGTGTGCTTGAGAGAGAATCATCGTCTCGAATTTGAAATTCCACGTGACGTTTATTAGTACCACAAACAGATGATGAACTGGTATCACGACGACTCGATCCATTGTCATTAGCTTCTTCAGCATCAGAAAGTGCAGTGATTGATGAAATCTGTTCTGGAGAAGTTACAAGCTCCCGATCAACTTGCGTCATACCCACAGTATGAGCACTAATGATCTCAAATAATGGAAAGTGTACCCAATTCGATGAACAATCAGCTAAATTTTGTGTAATGATTCTATTGACAGTAACACGATCATCAGGTATACGCTGACGCTGATTCTTTCGATGGAGAGGTTCCATAACAGCGTCGACGTAATCGCCGTATCGATTCAGGAGAAATTAAGCAAACCCTATATGGAATTGTCGAAATTTAGGAAGAAATTCGATAAGCGATTGAAACCCTAACCCTAGGCAGATAGATAAACCCTAGAGAGATAAATAAAAGGGGGGAAAGTTGTCGTTAAAAGGGCAAGGACAAAATCATATCCGGGTTCGAAGATTATTACTCGTATATCCTATTTAATTCTTCGAGGATCCTTCGACCAGACTAATTTCTTAAATAGGACATAACATTTCCTTTTTCCTAATTGCCGTTACAATTTTGGTACTCAACATGTAAAAATTATCGGCTACTCTTCTCGTATCATAGCTAGCCAATTGATTTCGAGATGAAATTTTGTACTTTATCATTATTCACTACAAGCAACACATTCTCGCTAATTAAATTACCATTAATTACCCTGTTTCATTGCTTACAACATCTAGATTTTCAATAGTCATGGAAATAAAAATGCATAGGTTTCAAAACATGAGTATTCTGTGTGAGCCGATCACGAACTACCTTGATGCAACCACTTCACAAATATATAAACAAACAAAAAAGTTTGACACGGCCAAATAATCGGAATTGGGTCAAAGCGGAGGACGAATTGGAAACTGAGGGGGATAGGAACTTGCGTGAACTGAATGTTATGTCGTTCGTGTAGGTTCAACCTTCTTCCTAACTGGGAACCGGATTGATCAAATTTAAAATGAAAAATACTGATTTAGCTAGAAATTTAACCAAATCTGTAAAAAAAAAAAAAAAAAAAGAGTCTTATTTTAAACAAAAAATGGTTTGTTTTAACAAAATTCATTAAAAAAAAAAAAGGACATAAGTTATTTGCCCCCGTCAAAAATTTACTAATGCAAAAGTTTCATATTTTTTAGAAATTTAGTGTAATTTGTTGAAACTTGCTCGCCTTAATGTAAAAATAAAAATATACTAGAATTGTTTAGGACAAGTGGCATCAGTTATTTGGCCCGATTAAAAATTTGATCAGGGTTTTATATTTGACAAGACAAATTTATTTTATTTTTGCCTCCAATGACCTAAATTTTTGGCTCCGCCACAGTTTTGAGACGAAAGGAATAACCAATAAAAAGAGTAAACCACATTTCTGACATTCGTATTATGTCAAGAATATCACTTTAACCTTTGCGCTATCTAAACAACAAAAATAACCTGCGTACTATTGATTAATTAGCAAAAGTAACCAAAATCGTTAAATAATATAACGGACGTTAATAGGTGTTAAAAACTTAACAAGCTAAATAACTGGTTCAACCCTAATCAATGCATTTGTTTCCATCTCCATCCTAAAAGGTCAAACTACATTTATATACCCATTATTTAGTACAAAAAATAAAAAAATGATTAATATTAAAAAAAACAAGCTAAATAAAATAATTTGAAAAAAATAAATAAAAAATAGATATTAAATACTACCAAAGAATGAAAAAGAGTGAAAAGGAAAAAGAAAGAAAATGATTTTTTTATTTTTATTTTTATTTTTATTTTTTAAAAAAGAGAAACAAAAAGCAATAACATAACCTAATCTTCTTCCCCGTCTTCCCCCATTTAATGGGTTCTGTAACTCCCATTCCCATCTAATTCTCAGAACCCCCTTCCTCCTTCCATAACAACCACACCTCCCCTCTTCCATTTCCATCCCAACCACTGCACCTTCCTCCCCCACCACTCCCCTTCACTTGCTCCCTCCACTACCATTATCACCCCCTCCAACAACAATGGCAATATCTGCAACAACTTCACAAAAACCCCCCAACAACGCCAAAAAGCTTCAGATCTAGCACTCCCTCTTCTCCATTTTCTCTCTAACCTCCGCCCCTTGACTTTATTTCTGCTACCCACCCAATTATAACTGGAAAAACTTGGGGATTATGTTAGGATTCATTGTTAGTACACCCACCTGATTTGATTGACCCATTTCACGTGTCTTTTTATGGACTTTAGGTTTACATGTAATGAAGTTTTACTTCAATTTTTAGACAAGTCCATTTCTAGATATTTAGTAGTTAGGCTGAGTTATGATCAATTTATCCTTAGCGGTTTAGTATCCCTCAAGCCGCCATCTTTAACCGCCAGCATGGTGCCTTAAGTCCTTCATCAAACCGCAGTTTGTGTCTTTGATGAAACCGCACTTCAAGTTCATTCATGAAACCGCACATGCATCTGGTGGAACCGCCGACCAAGATATTGAAGAAGTTATTGCTGTCATTTAATCCTTGAAGACAAACATTCGCTTTTCAACCGTAAATAAATGACTGGTGACTTGTCCTTAAACTTCAAGTCATGGTTCAGTTATTCTTGGAATGTCGGTTTGTCTCGCTTTTTGAAAAGTTACTGTTGTACTTTTCCAACAACTAAAAGGACAATGTCAGGTAGTGATCCAACAACTTCCTGCCACAAAGCAAAAGCAAAGGACGACAGTGACAGGTCAACCAATGGGATTGTGACAACGCATAAATCCGCCATACAATGACTCACCTCATTGTCCAACGGTCACTAATGCCTTCACTATAAATAGCCTTCATTTCTCAACAATGAAGGTTGCTGAGCTTCAAAGAGAATATCTCAAGTATTCAAGTTTGCTTTGAAGATTGAAAACCCAGATACTCATATCTTCATCATCTCCTTAGCAAACCCAGAGTTCTTCATCAAAAGCTTCAAGCCTTCAAATCATCACAACTCAGCCTTGCACAGAAAGTAATCACTAGCTCACCATCACTTAGATATTTTGAGCTCTTGATTTCTTTCCACACCACACACCCGAAGTATATTTTCTTATAGATTATATACCTCGAAAACACAGGTTGTTATAATAGCATTGTTAGGTTAGATTGTTTATTTAGAGTTTAGATTCTTTTGTAATCTTGTAAAAACTCCTCTAAATCAATACAAGTCTAGTAGCTATTAGAAAATCCTAGGCTAACCACCTAGGTAGAGGACGTAGTTCTTTCAAGAACGAACCTCTTCAAATTGTGTGTCCTTGATCTTTATTTTCTGTCTTGTCATTTACATTTATGTTTATGAGCTTTATTTACTTTTATGAAAAACGACTTGATAAATGATTTGCATACTTTTGTGATACATCAGTTGTGCCTTGTCAGTTGCATCATTCCTTTTTCAACCACTTAAACCGCCCTACTCTTTATAATTCAGTTTGGCCAAAACCGCAAAACTCCGCTGTGCATTTTATCTGAGCGGTTCTAGTGCTTTAAACCGCAATAGACCAAACTGATAAGTACTTGGTTGATTTTCAAGGGTCTTTCGAAAAAGATTTTAAACCGCTATTCACCCCCCCCCCTCTAGCGGTTCTATACCCTTGTTGCCCTTTGGGACCAACAAGTAGTATCAGAGCATATCCACCAAAAATTATTTTACAAGCTTAACCGCTTGGGTGCTGATCCAATGGCAAACATAAACTCCCATATGATGCAGACATCCAACTCTAATCACTTACCTATTCTTAATGAAGATAGTTTCATCTTCTGGAAAGATAGGATGAAGAAGTACATGATATCTGAGGATCGCAGATTATGGACTGCAATTGTTAATGGACCCTATGTCCCGATGAAGGCTAACCCTGATGCAGGTACTGCTGGACAAACCGCGGAAATCAAGAAGACAGAAGCTGAATGGACCGAAACTGATCAACAGAATGTGGACTTTGATGGTAGAGCTATGTCCATGCTTGTATTAGCTATTGATCTAAGAACTCACTCAAAGGTTCTAGATTGCAATACCGCAAAGGAAACATGGGATGGCATCATTGACTTTCTGGAAGGAGATGCCGACACCAAGAAGAACCGCCTCTATCAACAGAGAAGGCTCTTTGATTACTTTGTCAAAGACCCAAAGGAATCTCTTCGCCAATGCTATGAGCGGTTCGTGGAAATTGTCAATGTATGTTTCTCTCTAGGGCACAAGTATTCCAATACTGACCTGAACATGAGATTCATGCAATCTCTTGGTAGCAAATGGCTGATCAAAACTACCAACATTGAAGACAACAAAGATCTGGAAGCTCTTGATGTTCGTCATCTTTATGCCATGCTAAGGGTATTTGAATTCAAGCTTGAGGAAGCTCATGAAACCGAAAACAGATTCAAGTCTCTTTCTCTTGCCGCTTTCAACAATGCCACATCTCCAGTTTACAATCCAGATCACCATCAAACCGCATCCAATACTCATTTACAAACCGCTTCTTTTGATCCAAGTATTCCAAGATATATTTCTCAAACCGCACCTCCAGAGTATTACCAACCGCCTCATCAACCTTACCCTCAACATCATCAACCCTATTCTCAACCTCAGCAATCTCATCAATCCTACACTCCATCTCAAAATTCCCAAAGTGTAGCATCCAGTTCTACTCAAGTTGACTTTGATGACATGGATGATGACGAGTTTGCTCTTTATGTGAAAAACTACACGAAGTTCAGAAAGAACAGAGCTCAATTTCAATCAGGCGGCCCTGCAAAGTTTGTCCCTCCAACCAGATTCAACAAAGCAGCTGATGCTAAGAAAAGGGATGATCTTGTTTGTTACAACTGCAGACAACCAGGTCATTTTGCCTCCAGTTGTCCCAAACCTCGCTATGAAGCCGCTCCTGCCAAGAAACCGTTCAACAAAAAGTTTTTCAAGAGAAGAGGAATGCTTGCTGAACAAGGAAAACAACCATTAACATGGATGGGTTCTGATACAGATGATAGTGATGAAGATGAAGGAGTTGCAAATCTTTGCCTAATGGGATTTGAAGAAAAGGTTGAAATTGACGAAAGCCTTCCACTGCCACTCCATCAAATGAAGTCAGTTTCACCAAGAACTCCTGAAGCCAAACAAGACAAAACTCCTACTTCACCAAACTACTCTCCTGAGGATCAAACCGAACAAAGCCATGATGACCAGGTACTTGAGCGTGTTAATGTTATTTGTCAACAACACACTGTACTTAAAAAGGCATAAATTAATGGCTGCGGAACTTGAATATTCCCAAAAAGAGTGCAAATCCCATAAGGAGGAGATTGAAAAACTCAAGCTCCAAATTGTTGGGATAGCTTCTATTGTGGAAGAAAACCGCTACCTTAAGGACAGAACCGAGGTTCTTAACGCCCGAATCCATGATCTTACTGCACAAAGGGATGAACTTCAAAAAGTGACCGATGTGTGGACTAAGTCTGGTGTCACTATGGAACAAATCGTTAATTCACAAATTCTCTCTAAGGACAAAAGTGGATTGGGATTTAAAACTGATGATGGGTGTAAGTGTCCTTGTCTCTGTGCTGAAGGTGGTGTGAAGCCAACCGAACAAACCAAAGAAATTCCTAAGGTGAATCATGCAGGTAAAAAAGGGCTCAACACAAGAAATTAAAAAGCAAAACTATTTCTATGAGTATCCTAAAAACCAGACTGGGAGAGATCCAAAGTGGAAAGAGAAATCCACAGCGGCTGAGGTAACCAAGGAAGTATTGAGTGATGAAACCGCTCCTAGTCGGTTTAAGGTGGAACTCAAGAAGGTTAACTTTGTTAAAGCCAAAACCGCTGACCCAGTAAAACATGAGAAACCGAAGGTCAGTAATGGGTTTGTAAAACCGCAACCACAACCTGGCTTAATTCATTGTTCTATTTGTGCCGATTTTGGTCATAGTGCTGGTCATTGTCTTTTAAGATTCACACCCAATGCCAAGGGACGTAAAAATCCTAAGGTCAAACAGGTGTGGGTCCCAAAAAGCTGCTAACCCTAGGACCCAAGGAATAAGGGGGACCAAAACCTTTCATGTTTATTTTTCAGATTTCATGTTTTATGGCTGGAACCGCTAAGAAGAAGAAGGATCTATGGTATTTGGATAGTGGATGCTCACGACACATGACTGGAGATTCAGAACTACTCTGCAGTTTCATCCAAATGAAAGGTCCCCCAGTAGTGTTTGGTAACAACAAGAAAGGAGAAACAGTAGGATATGGAGCAATCAAACGAGGAAAGGTGACTATTAAAAATGTGTCACTAGTAGAAGGACTCAAGCACAACCTTCTCTCCATATCTCAGTTTTGTGACAAAGGAATGAACTGCATCTTCACATCAACTAGATGTTATATCAAAGATGCTTCCTCTGGAGTCACTCTACTGACTGGAAACAGAACAGGTGATGTTTATATAATAGATTTAAGCAATATTGTTTCTATTGCTGACCTCTGTTTTGTAGCCAAAAATATAAGTGAAAGCAGCTGGCTATGGCATAATCGGCTCAGCCACTTGAACTTCAAATATCTAGCAAAACTGCACAGGGATGGTCTAGTAAAAGGACTACCCAAAGTGGCTGACCATCATGATGAAAAGTGTAAAGCATGCCAGCTTGGAAAGCAGCCCAAACAGTCATTTCCTAATAAAACCGCTACATCCAGTTCTTCAGCCGCACTTACTCAAACCGCTGATGGTGTAACTGTTGAACCGCTGTCCTCTGATCCCATTCAAGCTGTTGAACCTGTTCCAAATCTAACCTTCAATGAAGATTTCAATGATTATCAAGATAATCCTCCTCTGGAAAATCTTCAAGAAATAGTGGTTCAAGACAACCTCCCTCCTGAAATTAATGAGCATAGAGACCATCCAACTGCCAACGTTATTGGTCCTATCAGTACTGGTGTCCAAACCAGAGGGAGTTTGACTCACAGAGATAATCACAGTTTGTTCTCAACTGCTCTGTTATCTCAGACGGAACCGAAGAAGGTAGATGAAGCTCTAAGTGATCCAAGTTGGGTAATTGCAATGCAAGAAGAGCTTAATCAGTTTGAAAGATGCAAAGTTTGAACTCTAGTTCCAAGGCCCAGAGATCACACTGTAATTGGAACAAAATGGGTATATAGAAACAAGATGGATGAAAGTGGTGCTATAACTAGAAACAAAGCTAGGTTGGTTGCTCAAGGCTATAGGCAAGAAGAAGGCATAGACTATGATGAAACTTTTGCCCCTGTTCCCAGACTTGAAGCCATAAGATTGTTCCTGGCCTATGCATCCTTCAAGAAATTCAAGTTATATCAAATGGATGTGAAGAGTGCATTTCTGAATGGTGAACTACAAGAAGAAGTTTATGTAGCCCAACCGCCAGGATTTGAAGACAACAAACTTCCAAATCATGTCTTCAAACTCAAGAAAGCATTGTATGGACTCAAACAAGCTCCAAGAGCATGGTATGACACTCTATCTAAATTTCTTATTGAACAAGGCTTCTCTCGAGGTAAAATTGATACAACTCTATTTATAGCTAAACACAAAAGTCATTCATTATTAGTTCAAATATATGTTGATGATATTATTTTCGGTTCTACTAATGAAACTATGTGTGTTAAGTTTGAGAAGCTAATGAAGAGTAAATTTGAAATGAGTATGATGGGAGAGTTGACATTCTTTCTTGGACTCCAAGTCAAGCAATGCCATGATGGGATCATTATCAACCAAGCCAAATACACTAAAGATTTGATAAAAAAGTTCGGGCTTGAAACCGCTAAACCAGTTGATACCCCAATGCCTAAGGCCTGCAGTTTGGATCGAGATGAACATGGTAAGAAAGTTGATCAAACTCTCTACCGAGGTATGATCGGCTCTCTACTTTACTTAACTGCTAGTATGCCAGATATCATGTTTAGTGTTTGTGTTTGTGCTAGATTTCAAGCTGACCCTAGAGAATCTCATCTTATTGATGTTAAACGTATTATTAGATATTTATGTGGATCTGTTAACATTGGACTTTGGTACTCCAAAGAATCTTCATTTGATCTATTAGGTTATTCAGATGCTGACTTTGCAGCATGTAAGATAAGCAGAAAGAGCACAAGTGGTACTGGTCAGTTCCTTGGAACGCGGCTTGTGTCATGGTCCAGCAAGAAACAAGCGTCGGTTTCAGTCTCAACCGCTGAAGCTGAATATATAGCGGCTGGAAGCTGTTGCTCTCAAATTCTCTGGATGAAACAACAGTTGGAGGACTACGGGATATTTGAACAAAACTGCCCTATCTACTGTGATAGCACTGCTGCAATATCCATCTCCAACAATCCAGTTCAGCACTCAAAAACCAAGCACATCGACATAAGATATCATTTCCTCAAAGATCATGTTGAAAAGAAAAACATTTTTCTAGCAAAGGTGGGAACAGATGATCAAATTGCTGACATCCTCACCAAACCGCTTGAAAATTCCAGGTTCTATCACTTACGAGGAGAAATTGGTATGTTAGAACTAACTTAATATATCATATCTATATATATTATGTTTAATATCTTTTGTTTAAGTGTTTTGGCTATGCTTAGAAAAGTCATCTAGTGTGCGGTTCTGTCATCATTGAAACCGCATCAATAAATGGGTCGGTACAAGATTCTCCATCAAACTGACGAGTCAAAATGAATGAAATCGGTTCTTTCAAAACCGACAAGAAAGCAAAGTCATTCGGTTTGAAAATATAAACTGCCATCAGATTAGAGAGACATCAGTTTCATAAAAACCGCTGAAGACGTAAGGTAAGTCGGTTTGCTCAATCAAACTGCTCAGGTATGAAATTGCATTTTAGTCCCTACTTTATGTCATATCAATTATAAGGACCTTTTTGCAATTTTCTCTGCCGCATTAAATTCTATGTGACGTGGGACGCCAACTGTAGACAATCGTGCGCCGTTCTCGTCGTTCCATTACCCGAGGAACAGTTAATTGAGTATAAAAGACAAAGTTTATTTCTTTTTACCTTTTTACCTTCTTCCTCATTTGCGTATACTCTCTCTCTCTCGCTCTCTCTCTCTCTCTTCTGCACTCTGCTCTCAACCTACAATATTTCCCATATTTTTTTTCTTTCGAAAAGTAAAATGGCACCTAAGAAATCATCAGACCCTTCTGCTCCATCTACATCTAAAACATACAAAGGCGATATGGTATGATTTCTTGAACCTTTCACTCTAGCATTTCATATTTTTCCGCCATTGTTGTTCGAAAAAAGCTTGTTCGTCTTCTCATATTTTTACTTGTTTTTTCTTTCAATTTTTGGTTGATTATTGCTTACATATGTTCATATATGCTGGGTTTGATGATTATTTCATGTCTTTTGTTCAATTTTTGAACAATTTTGGTTTTTGGGTTTTCGGGTGTTCCTTCGTATTTTTCTTGATACTATGTTCTGGGTTTATTATTTGAACTTATTATTTTAGAACTTTGTTAGTATCTACTATTTTCGAGTCTTTTGGTATACTTCTTTCTTAATTTGGTTAAGTTTTTGTTTTGCATGTTTATCCCCTGTTCATCATGTTCTTCATGCATTCAAATCCTTTTTCAAACCCTTTTCATGTCTAGTATTGGGTGTTTACCATTTTACCCATATTTTGCTTCAACCGCCTATTTCATTTTTAGAATTCCTTGTAGCAGTTTGAATGCTTGGTTTATTCAAACTGCTTGCACCAAACTCTTACTAACTTTGATTATTTTTAGGATGAATCCAACTTTGTACCTGGATCCCAGATCATTAAAGCCGAATTCGAAGCTGATGCAGTTTGAAGAAAACTGCTTGCCCTACTGGAATCGTCAAAACTGCTGCCACTATTCCAATTAGATGAACCGAAGTTTGACAAAAGGCTTTGTGCAGAATTCTTTGACAATGGGATTGTCTGTGTGGTACCCCTTTTGAATGGTGAAGGTGAAGAAATCAGAGACTTAGAGTCTGGTGAAGTGAAGACTGAAAATGCTATCAAGTCCACTGTCAGGACAAATGATGTAGTTCTATCTGCTTCAAAAGTGGCTATTCTGGCTGGTTTAGAAAACTCTGGAATTCTTTCCATCAAACCAGAGTTAGTCTGCCGAACTACTGAGAGCTATTAGGGGTTTCTGTCTTCAACACTAAGTCCACCCCCAAGAAGGAGTTTGGAGAAGTAATGGTAATATTGTGTGATTTGGTAGATACTGGAGTGATGTGCAAGAATGGCAATCACAACAATTTCACTTCTGGGCAGTACAACTACTGCGTGGCTATCTACAAAGGGAATAAGCTGCACTGGTCAAGGATCATCATGCAAGAAATGATCAATGCCCTCAGCCGCCATACTTCTGCCAAAGCCGCTGGAAAAACAAAGATCAGAACTCACTGCAGACTCTTAACAAAGTTCCTTCATCAGGATTCTGTGATCTTTAAGGCTTCTGTGGCAAATGAAGCTGAGTGGGTGCAACCTAATGAGAATACCTTATTTGGTGCTTCAAAGCTAGATGCTTTCAGAACCGGGTTTGGATGGCGGTTTGCACAAGCGGTATGGACTGCTGATCCCCTACCTGAAGAACAGAGAGGTCCCTTTCCTGAGGCTCGGCTCAATAAGTCAGGCAAACCTTATGCCGGTGCCATAGCAGATCAAGCCGCAGCTACAAGAGCTAGAGAAGCTGCTCAAACTGCCACCCTGAATAGGCTAGGAGTTAGCCTGGATGGAACTGAGGATGCAGTTGAGAGGGAGTCTACGGTTGAGGGGGAGCCTGCAATCCCTGCGGCTCAACCCAGGGAAACCGCAGCTCCAAGAAAGAAGAAAGCCAAAGTTACTGACTCTTCCAAACCTTCATCCAACCTTCCTCCAAAACCTTCTTTACCAAAATCCTTCCTTATCCTATCCAATCCCTCTTCTGAACCGCTTCCACCTTACTCTAAACCTATTCCCTTCACTAAATCAACTCCTCCTACCTCTTCTAAACCTCATATAAAACCCCTTTCCTCAATCAAGCCAAATGTTGAAAAATCAATGAATTTTGCACAAGATGTGAATCTATTGAGAAAACTGAAAGCCTCCACCTCTGAACCCAAACCTATCTCACCTCCAAAATCCCCTCTCAAACTGCCAACTGTTCAATTCACTGAAGAACAGTTGCAGCTAATCTTTTCTACCCTTCCCAACCTCAAACCCTCCACTCAAACCGAGCCGGAGCAGACCGAAGTGTCTGAGGTTGCGGTTCCAGTTGAACAAACCGAGGTATCTGCAAATGCGGTTCAGCCTGAGCAAACCGATGAGTTTGAGGCTGCAGTATTGCCTGAGCAGACTGATGTGTCTGAGGCAGTTCAAGATGAACCTGAGCAAGATGATGAGAATCTTGAGGTTCAACCGCTGAAGAAGAAGAGAAGGTTAGTAAAGAAATATGACTTTGTGGAGCACTGGCAATCAAGGCCACCTGGTGCAGTGGACTTTACTGAAGCTCATGACAAGAAGGATCACTCACCCAGTGAAGGCCCATTTGCAAAGGAGTTGAGAGAAAGAGCTGAAATGAGAAAGGCTGGAATAGACCCCATGTTGGTTGAAACCGCTACTCCTTCATTGAAACGAAAGCTAGAGTTTGACTCACCAGATCACACTCCTTCACCTTCTGGATCCCCTACACTGCCTTTTGCTCCAACAGTTCCTCCGTCGGCTCAACCGCAACTGATCAATGTTTCTGCCCCTTCGGTTTTGCCTGAGTTCACAGTTGCAGTTAGGACTCCCAAACCGCGTGGTTTGAAAAGGAAGTGTGCACAGGACATTGCGGCTTACCTGAAGAGGTTTAGAGCTACTACTTCCAAAGCCAACCGCCATGGAGCCATCATCAGAGCCGCCAACAAACATGAAGAGCAACGACTCAAGTATGGTCGTCCAAATCCTTTTGCAATCTTTCCAGCCGATGAGTCTCAAGCTGCTTCAGATCAACTGATTGCTTCAACTCTTGATCAAATTATTGAAGATCTGGCAGTTGAGTTCATCTTTTCTCTCTGCTCTCAATTTTTCTTTAGAATAAACTGCATTGTCTTTCCTTATCTTTATAGATGGCAGTTCTCTCCTTATACTTCCATTCCTCTCTCTATTACCCAACTTCTTTCCATTTCCCCTTCTCTTCCCTACACTTCATTCTCTATTATTCCTTTCCCTTCCTCCTTTTTTGAAACTGATCCTGTAAAGATTCAGTTTGTGCTGGATTCTTTTTCTACCCAATCTGCATTTCTTTCCTCTCTGCCCTTCCTTGTTGATGCCATTAAGAGGGAGAATGCTATTGACCCTCGGATTGGGAGAATGGAATTCAAGATTGAAACCCTTCTGGAGAACCAGCTCAAATTAGAACAGAAGCTTGAAACTATGAATGAGCTGACTTCTCTCAGACTTGAAGCGGCCCAAGAAATGAATGAGGCTCTGGAGAAGAAGTTAAACCAACTAGCTGATCTAACGGTTTCATCAACTGACTACTTAGTTCAGTATGCCAACAACCTGAAGAATCTTTCTGAAAGAATCTTAGAGAAGGTAAATGAACCGACCCATCTTCGCCTTAAGTCAGCTGAATACGTGTTTGAAACCGCCAGTCTAGTTGAGCCTTCTGATGCTGTCCAAGCCGCCACCAGGGTTCCTGATAGAACTGATTAGAATTCTTTCTATCCTTTGTAATCAGTTTTTGCCTTTCATTATTTTCCTTGTAATTTTGTAACTTCCAAAACCTTTAAAGGATTATAATGAAAATGAATGCATTGCATCCAATATTCCAAAAACTTTGTTTATTCAAACTACTTGTTTGTGGAACAATGCATTTCTAAAAACTCATGCACTATTCATCATGAAAACATTTTCTAAGTGTATGTGTTTTAAACATTCAGTTTAAACATGCATATCTGATTTTCATAATCATATCTCTTTATATGCATCTGAATGTATCTCTTTTCTATCTGTCCTTCATTTTCTTTGTTTGTTGATAGATTAGAAATCTATGATCTAGCATTGTGTGTGCATTTGACTTGGGACATGCAGTTTCAATACATACTCATATGAGCATGTTCTTACCAAGTACAATGTTTGCTCTATCATAGTGTGGTAATGGCATCAATCAAATAGGGGGAGATTGTTAGGATTCATTGTTAGTACACCCACCTGATTTGATTGACCCATTCCACGTGTCTTTTTATGGACTTTAGGTTTACATGTAATGAAGTTTTACTTCAATTTTTAGACAAGTCCATTTCTAGATATTTAGTAGTTAGGCTGATTTATGATCGGTTTATCCTTAGCGGTTTAGTATCCCTCAAGCCGCCATCTTTAACCGCCAGCATGGTGCCTTAAGTCCTTCATCAAACCACAGTTTGTGTCTTTGATGAAACCGCACTTCAAGTTCATTCATGAAACCGCACATGCATCTGGTGGAACCGCCGACCAAGATATTGAAGAAGTTATTGCTGTCATTTACTCCTTGAAGACAAACATTCGCTTTTCAACCGTAAATAAATGACTGGTGACTTGTCCTTAAACTTCAAGTCATGGTTCAGTTATTCTTGGAATGTCGGTTTGTCTCGCTTTTTGAAAAGTTACCGTTGTACTTTTCCAACAACTAAAAGGACAATGTCAGGTAGTGATCCAACGACTTCCTGCCACAAAGCTAAAGCAAAGGACGACAGTGACAGGTCAACCAATGGGATTGTGACAACGCATAAAACCGCCATACAATGACTCACCTCATTGTCCAACGGTCACTAATGCCTTCACTATAAATAGCCTTCATTTCTCAACAATGAAGGTTGCTGAGCTTCAAAGAGAATATCCCAAGTATTCAAGTTTGCTTTGAAGATTGAAAACCCAGATACTCATATCTTCATCATCTCCTTAGCAAACACAGAGTTCTTCATTAAAAGCTTCAAGCCTTCAAATCATCACAACTCAGCCTTGCACAGAAAGTAATCACTAGCTCACCATCACTTAGATATTTTGAGCTCTTGATTTCTTTCCACACCACACACCCGAAGTATATTTTCTTATAGATTATATACCTCGAAAACACAGTTTGTTATAATAGCATTGTTAGGTTAGATTGTTTATTTAGAGTTTGGATTCTTTTGTAATCTTGTAAAAACTCTTCTAAATCAATACAAGTCTAGTAGCTATTAGAAAATCCTAGGCTAACCACCTAGGTAGAGGACGTAGTTCTTTCAAGAACGAACCTCTTCAAATTGTGTGTCCTTGATCTTTATTTTCTGTCTTGTCATTTACATTTATGTTTATGAGCTTTATTTACTTTTATGTGAAATGACTTGATAAATGATTTGCATACTTTTGTGATACATCAGTTGTGCCTTGTCAGTTGCATCATTCCTTTTTCAACCACTTAAACCGCTCTACTCTTTATAATTCAGTTTGGCCAAAACCGCAAAACTCCGCTGTGCATTTTATCTGAGCGGTTCTAGTGCTTTAAACCGCAATAGACCAAACTAATAAGTACTTGGTTGATTTTCAAGGGTATTTCGAAAAAGATTTTAAACCGCTATTCACTCCCCTAGCGGTTCTATACCCTTGTTGCCTTTTGGGACCAACAGATTACTTCACCTGTACCATTACCATCTTCAAATTCTGTTTTTTTTTTTTTTTATTACGGAAACTCAAATCAACAAAATCTAACAACAATACAACAATAATAAAATTGAGGTAGCACCATCATTGTTCATTGCTGAACAGAATGTGATGACATAATTCAAGCACCAGCAAGTCAAATTCGACAATTGAAGCAAGAGGGTTACTAAGTTTGTGCAAGGGATGAACGGCAAGAAGGGATTCGGCAAGTTCCACAAACTTGTTGAAAGTTTTTGCCGGACTTGAGTGAGATGGAGAGGGAGGGGCGATTTTAGGGAGAGGTAGGAAGCAGAAAGTTTTGCCAAAAAGCTTCAGATCTAGTGTCGTGGTTACGGTCGGAGTGACGCCGGAGAACAGTGCCGGAGCCGGGGAAGAACGCCGGCCTGATTGAAGTCGATGGGCAGGCGCCGGTTTGAGAAGTTGAGGCCATGAGATGGATGGAGATTATAATCCTGATTCTTGCTTCAATTTTGTTTTTCAAAGAATTGAAATTGGATTGAGCTTGAGAAATGAATGGGGGAAGGGGATTGATTGGAGGGTAGTGAAAGATGAGAAAGCTCAGAGAAAGAGAGATGGTTTGGGGTTAACCCTCTTTATTTTACAAAAATCTTTACTTAATATTTTTATTTTGAAAATTAGTTTAAAAACAATAAAAGTTTGAAACAAGGGGTACATATAAAAAGATAATATAATTGAATTATAAATTTTTGAAAAAAAAAAAAGTCAAAAAATAAATATTAAATTTGTAGTTAATTATTTTTAAAAAAAGTTTTCTAGTTAAGGGGGGCAAATTGAAAATATTAATAGTCATATCCGTTAAATTTTTAACACCTATTAACGTCCACTGACACCCATTAACGATTTTTGTAAGTTTTGCTAATTTATCAATAGCACGCAAATTACTTTTATTGTTTCAGTAGTACAAATGTAAATATGAAAAAAAAAATTCAATAGTATGAATGGCAAAAATGCAGTTTACTCCCAATAAAAACACTTGATTTTGGTTCAGAAATGAAGCCCATAATTGGTATAGTGAAATGGGGTATGTTGAGATTTTGAGAAGACAAGTAGACATGTGCAACATTCACATCATCACTTTACTTTTCTCCATGACTTGACTGTCAAGCACTCACTCACTCACAGAGACAACCCAACGTGGCCGGACCACTTCTCACTCCTGAAGGAAACATTTGTAAACAAAGGGATGATGGGGCCGACCAATACTTGAACTCCTCCTCCATCATCTTTGGATTTGTGATTGCTTTATTTTTCATGCAACATAGTCCAAAAGTTTGCACCCAACCTACTACACATCAACATGTCAAATTTTCTCGGGGGAGCCTCTCCCCCCGTTATACTCCCCCTCTGTCTCGTAACAATCAATGTGTATGAATTTTCATGTTGGCATTACATTGATAAGTTATATTTTTCTATAAAATGGTAAATAATTTTTACTATTCCTCCTGCTCATTTTCTCCTACTTTACTTTTATACTCACAATACCAATCAACCTACTATTCTCTACCCCACTTTCTCTCTCATACTTCACTTTTCACACTCACAACAACCACCCACTACTATTCATCTCTTAATTATCGTGCACAACTCATTTTGTCCGTATAATTATGAGATGGAGGGAGTACACAGTTTCAACCTTTTCTTTTTTTAGCTGCCAATTTGAATTTTTTTTAAAGTACTTTAAGGTTATTTTAGCTATAATTATAAATATATAAAAGTTGTTATTGATGCTCCCTTTTAGGAATGGTAATTTGACGGAACCAATCAGAACCAAAGGCGATCTGATCAAAAAAAAAAAAAAAAAAGTTTCAAATTGCAATTGAACTAAAAACTAGCTTTTTAATATTAGTGGGCCCTTCAAAAAAAAATATTAGTGGGTTCGGATTGGTAGCGTATTCTTGAGTTGTATTTACTTACTTTTGAAATTGAATAATTAATTAAAATTATGTTTAATAAAATAGTATTAAACACAGTTGCATTTTAAAAAAAATAAATGAACCGTGTAGCTAAATACAGTCAATCCAAATTGATGTGATTATCATCCTATTTTTGTGCCACTTGGGATATAGTTGCGCAAACATGAGATTAATATTTATAGGTTAATAATGTCTTTTGATGTAGATCTTGTCTGGGAACTGCCTGCTCATTAACCGAGGAATCCACACCAACTTGATGCCAGCCAGCCGAGAAAGATTCCTGGCCGGTTGGCCATTGACAACTTTATCATGTTTTTTTTTTTTTTTTTCTTTTTTTTGAGAGTGACAACTTTATCATGTTAAATTCAACTTGCTGTAATTTAAAATAAGTAATCCTTCCGTCTCAGAGTATCAGAGTATATGTTTACCCTTTCATTTGTATCATGATATTAAGAAATGGTGAAAGTAATGTAAGTGTTGTGAGTATAAAAGTAAAATAAGAGGGAGAATGAGTGTGAGTGAATAGTAAGTTGATTGGTGTTGTGAGTATAAAAGTAAGTAGAATAAGTGAAAGGAATAGTAAATATTCTTTGTCATTTTAGTAAGTTGATATATATTCTGGGACAGATGGAGTAGTAATTTATGGGGCCAATAATAAATGTTTATAGTCATAGTATTTTTTGTTTTGAATAGTTTCAGATTAAATATTACTCCCTCCGTGTTCCAGAGTAAGAGTCCTACTTTCCATTTTGGTACGTCCCAGAGTAAGAGTCCTATTCCTAAAATGGCAAAGAATCTTTACTATTCATCCTACTCATTCTCTCTCTTATTTTACTTTTATACTCACAACACCAATCAATTCAATATTCTCTCCCACTCATTCTCTCTCCTACTTTACTTTTACACTCACAACATTTACATCACTTCCAATATTTATTAATAAGCGTGCAAATGAGGGGTAAGACTCTTACTCCGGGACATAGGGAGTACAATACATACTCCCTCTGTTTCATTTCAAACTTTAAAAAAATAGGAGAGAGAGTGAGGTAGGGAATAGTTAGTGAATAATTATTGTGAGTATAATATGTGGGGTTCACAAATAAAAAAGTATAAAAAAAAAATTTAGGTTTTGAAGTTCAAAAATAACAACCAAAATGAAAATTTTTGAAGTTTGAAATGGGAAGGAAAGAGTATTTGACAGAAAACAGGTTTGAAGTAATTTTATCATTGTGCTATAAAAAGATAAAGTATACTTCCTCCATCCTACTATCCTATTATAAGTGAGATTTTTTTTTCCCTCCCCCATCCGTCTCAATATAACTGAGACTATTTAAAATAGCAAATTTTTAATAATTTTTATTCAATAAAACTCATTTGTCATAATCACAATAATAATTCACTTACTATTTCTCCTAATCATTCTCGATTAATAATAAAGAGGATGAAGAAATCATTCATCAAAGCTCCATCACTTCAGCTTTGTAGCGAGCTTGGATTTGTGCATACATACATGAGAGACTTGCTCATGCGCTCATGCAGAAGATTACTCCTTCAGTCCTAATTACTAACAATCTGATTATCTTAATAAAATTTTAAAAACTATGATTGATAAGTTATTTAATTATTATCATTAAATTTTTTTAGAAAAATTAGTAAGATGATTAAATTAAATTTAATATATAAGTTAAAATATTCACTTTGCGTTGATTGAGAAATCAAATGTGGATAATAAAAATTAGACGGAGGAGTATTAATTATTCACATCTCTTTGTTTGGTTGTGGGACAACCACAATTATTTCAAAGTATTCTTTATGTCCCATTTTAAACTTCAAAAAATGGTTAGTTACAAAAAAAAAAAAGTGATGTGTTGTGAGTGTACATGATTTGATAGAAGAGAGAAAGTAGAGTAGAAAATAGTTAGTGGATACTCCATTCGTCTCAAACTTATCGCTACTTATTTTCATTTTGGGCGTTCCATACTAATTGATATTTACCTAAAATGCTCAATTTTCTCTCTTACTCACTCACAACAACTATCCATTAATTTATTTTCTCTCTCATACCCACTCACAACACTTACTTTCACAACATATTTTCTTAATTTCCGTGCAATCCCATTTACTAGCAATAAGTATAGGACGGAGGGAGTAATTATTATGAGTATGATATGTGGGATCTACAAATAAAGAAGTACTAAAAAAAATCTTTTTTAATTTCCGTACAATCTCATAACAATGGTTACTTTTTTTCTTTTGGGTGTCCCATAACATTGGTTACTAACGCTTCATGTATTTAATGCGACCCACTTGTCCACTCACGATCACAATGCAATTACTACTACTATTTTCTATTCTACATTATCTTTCCTACTTAATTTTATATTCACGAATCACAACACCTACTCCACTAAATTTATTTATTTTTTTAAAAAAGTAAAAAATTTCCACATTCTCTTTCCTATAATAAAAGTAAAGAAAACATGACAGTCTAGACTGCTCACATAAACGCAGAGTAAATCTGTTCTCATTTTACATTTAAAAAAAAATCATTTTTGGTGTCCTATTTTAAACTTTAAAGACCTAAAAATGAATGTTTTTTATATTTCTTTATTTTTTAGCCCTATATGTTATACTCACAACAATTACCCACTAACTATTCTCTACCATGCTTTTTCAGTTTTTCTCTCCTATCAAATCATCTACACTCACAACATATCACATTTTTTTTAATTCTTGAACCTATAAGTTTTTTAGGGTTTAAAGTGAGACGGAGAGAGTAGTACGGACCCGGAACCGTTTCACCCAAAACCGCTGCACCTAGGGATGTAAACGAGCCGAGTCGAGCTTTGGGGTGTCGAGCTCGAGCTCGTTTATAACTTATCGAGCTAGAGCTTTTATCGAGCTCGAGCTCGAGCCCACTTGCTTGTTCGAGCTCGAGTCGAATCGAGCTCGCGAGCTGCTCGCGAACAACTCGAGCCGATATCGAACTCGAGTTTTAACGAGCTGAGCTCGAGCTTAGACATTTTTTAAAGAAAAATATGGTCTTAACGAGCTTATCGAGCCGTTCGAAAACAAAAATTCAATTTTAATGAGGTTATCGAGCCGAACTCGAGCTAAACGAGCCGAACACGTTCGACTCGATAACAAAAACGAGCTTGACAATCGGTTCGAGCTCGACTCGAGCTACACCTCGAGCTCACTCGAGCTTTCACGAGCCGAGCTCGAGCCAACTCGGTTCGTATAACAGCCCTAGTTGCACCCCTCCACCCAATGGCTCAGATCGAGGCCACATATGCGAGCTCATCATCTGTGCGGCTAAGATGATTTTAATTTTTTGTGGGTCCCACCGAGCTCGGCCACATCTGAAACGTTGGGTGGAGCTAAAATGAGGTGGCTCAAATCGGAACCGTTGGATGGAGCTAACTACTCGGTGCAGGTGCAGCAGTTCGAAATGCGAGTAGTACCCTTTTCTAATTGGTCTTGTCCGTGGTCCGCCTACTCTCACCTTCACTCACTAGGTTTTCTTCTTTTCATATCATTCCGTACCTTGCACAGAATAGTATGCAAAGTGCAAACTAACACCACATCAATGATTAAGATTATCATAATCATCCATACTTCAATGATTCTCATCCAAAAGGCACTACAAAACTAGCTTATTTTTTCAACTAAATATTCTATCCATATTTTTCTGTCACGATTAGAATTAAAAAGAATATATTTTTAAGTTATTTTTAAATAATTCCAATTTTTCATTAGTTTACTACACCATCCGTCTTTAAATAAATGTCCAAATTTTATTTTACGAAGCACCTGAAAATCTTTAATTTATACAGTATAACTTAATCGCAAAGATTCATATACAATCATGTAATATATTTTTTTCAGATTTTTTTGCAACTATAAAAGAGAAAAAAAAATTAAGAACAAAATTATTTTCGAAAAATACATTTATTTGGAGACAATTTTTTTTTTTTTTTTAAAATTGACGCTCATTTAGAGACAGAGTGAGTATTACAAGTATTATTTTTACATAATTGCTCAAGATTAGAGTATCTAATGTTTAATAAACTTTTACATTGATATAGTATCAAAATACTAAAAATTAGAATAAATTATGTAATAATTAAAATGAAATTATGTTTTTGAGATGGTTTATTTGTGTTGACGATGTAAGCGATATCTATTTACTTTGTGGACAATTGGAGCGTTACCAGCCCATGTTCCACTACAATATTACTCCCTTGAGGTATGGGTCACATTCCACCACCTACCTTTTTTTTTGTACTTTGTGAAAATTTTCTTCAATCTCATCAAATTGAACTGTGAAAAATACGAAATTGCTAGCTCATTGCCACTCAAAGAAAAATAAAATATATAAAAAAAAACTTAAGATAGGAAATAAAATATAAACAATTGCAAGAATATGGTCAGCCTGCAATCTTTGGATAAACAAGGACATTGTCTTTTGTTCTTACCCAAAAAAAAAAAAAAAATGAAAAAAATGAGATGAAAAGAACAACACTGCATTTGTCCCAGAATAAATGTCACATGTACGATCAACTAAGTTGAATTTTGATCAAGAAAATATGAGCATTTTTAAAAATGGTTATTGATTCATCAATAAAAACATTATTCATAACTATTTTTGAATTTTAATGAAGATAAATAATTTAAATTTTGCATTAATAAGTAATCAAAATTTAACTTAGTTGATTATATGTAACATTTATTTCGGGACATAGATATTACAAAAAATCTACAGTAGAATTAAACGAAAAACAATTAAATAAGTGTCAAAGAGCCCGACACATAAAGATATTTTAATCATTTGATTTAGCTAATAAACAAACATACCCGGTCTGGTTCTTGTTATTACGGTATTCAATGGCATATCTCCATTTCCAATGATATTCACTCTGTTATAGATTTACAAAATACTCTATCTATCTGTCTCATAACATATCCTAATAATTTACTCCCTCCGTCTCAAATTATATGTCGTTTTGGAGTGTTTCACACATATTAAGAAATACAATTAATGCATGTGAAGAAGACCCAAATACCCCTAAAGTAATTCAACTACCTAGGTAATTAAATGGTTAGGTAAGAGATAGTTCACTATCATTATTAAGGGTATAATTGGTATAGTGCAATAAAAAAGCTTTGAAAATAGTGAAACGACAAATATTTTGAGACAAAATTTTACTTCCAAAACGACATATATTTTGAGACGGAGGGAGTATACAGTATTGCGCTTTCTTTTTCATAAAATAAATATTGCGATTCTCAATAAATAGATGATTTAAACGTAATTTTACCATCATATGATAAAAATAATCTATAAAACACATTTTTTAGCACATACTGTAGAACACAATCTTATTTATTCATAATTAGCGAAAAGTCAACTGCCACACTTAATTTATTAAATGCTGACAACACTCAACAGCACTATAGCGAATTGGCCGATGCAGCATATTGGTGGTAGAAACATAATAAAAGTGCATTTGAAAATGTATTTAATGAGGCTTGAATCTCTAACATTTAATATAAAAAAAAAAGTGATACTAGATGTCGCTTGAGCTACACCTCTAATCTAATGGTAAAAGTATACTGTTCGGAGCAACCGATTGAAATCTAAAGAATATTACTTCCTCCCTCCCTCCAAAATAATTTTTCTATTTGCTACTCCCTCCGTCCCGGTTTAAGATTCTTAGTTTGACTATGCACGCTTATTAAGAAACCAAGACAAAAACAATGGAAATGAGTCAATCAAAAGTAGAAAAATGTCCAAAACACTAGTTATAAAACAAGTAGGTGAAAGTAAGTTAGGTAATGTTTTTTTTTTTTAATTAAATGAACTTTTTGTGTGTAAGATTTTCCAAAGCACTATTCATTCTTTTCTATTTATGGAATAAAGCAACTAAGAACCTTAAACTGAAACAGATCAAAAAGGAAAGTAAGAACATTAAACAGAGACGGAGGGAGTATTTCTCATTGTCCCTCCCCACCAAAAAAAAATAAATAAATAAAAATCTATGTCTATAATTTAGGCTTAATTGTGCATAATAAACAGGACATCTTTAAAAAGTTAGAATAATCAAATGTGAAATTTATTTTGGGACGGGGGAGTATTAAAAAACTAATGTAATCCTATATAATAGAGACAATGATGAGATAGATGAAAGAGAAAAGGGGAAAAGATATGGGGGAGGAGGTGAAAATGATGAAAACAGCACTTGTAGACAAGGCTGAGCAGCCGCACTTTGTATTAGTACACGGTGTCGGAGGAGGAGGGTGGTGTTGGTACAAAATAAAGTGTCTAATGGAGAGTTCCGGCTACAAAGTGACTTGTATTGACCTGAAAGGCGCCGGAATAGACACCGCCGATCCCAACTCCATCCACTCCTTTGACCAATACAATCAACCTCTCATTGGTTTCTTATCCGCCTTGCCGGATAATGATGATCAAAAGGTGATATTGGTCGGACACAGTGCCGGAGGACTGAGTGTCACCGACGCTACTCACAAGTTTGGCCGCCGCAAGATCAGCCTCGCCGTTTATTTGGCCGCCACCATGCTCAAAACTGGGTTTTCTTCCCAACAAGATGTTAAAGATGTAAGTCTTTTTATCATTTTATATTCAATCTACCCCACTCACTCATTCTCTCTCTTCATTTTCTATCCTACACTTTCCTTATTTTATTCGTTTTCCTAAGTTATTGTGCCCACTTCTTAAATCTCAAGTGGGGTGAGACGGAGGGAGTATACTCTAACACAACATTAACTTACTTCCATATGTCAACGTTAACTTATTTTTCTTCAGGAACTGCGCATCTAATGTTAGTAATATTTATGGTTAGACTTTCAGTTTTGGTTCATCAGAAAATAACAATCATGTTTTTTAATCAAAATATAATCTGATTCCCTTATTCCTAGCTATAATCAAAACATTGTACAAAACAAATGAATTACTCCATCTGTTTCAGAATAAGAGTCTTACTTTCTATTTTGATACGTATCAAAGTAAGTAAGCTTCTCTTTCCCAAAATGATAAATGATGGGAAAAAAAGAATAGTGTTTTAAACAACTTTATCTTTTCTTAATCGTATCAAAGAAAAAGATAAGATTAAGAATAAGATAGGGGTGGTGGGGTTGAGTGTGATGTGTTTGGTTAGACTTGCGGGAATCAACTATGGCAACACTAGACGACGATGTCGATAGGGCACAAAATTTAGAGAGATTGGATAAGCAATGCCTTCCAACTGTCTCCCATCATATATTTATGGCACTTGCCTGTGCAACTGTAATAATAATGAACCCAATTCTAAAATTCTATCTTTTCTAAACCAAAATTTATGTGAGACGGTGTCACCTACTCCCTCCGTCCCATCCGTACGACCACAAGTGAGACTTCTTTCCCTTTTATGCCGTCCCACTAAAATTGAGACTGCCAAAAATGGAAATGTCTCAACCCTACTAATTCACTCTCTTCATTTTTCACCACTCAATTTATTCAACCAACACTACTATTTATCTACTCATTCTCTCTCTTCATTTTCCACCACTCAATTTATCCAACTAACACTACTATTTACTCCACTCATTCTCTCTCTTCATTTTCTACCACACATTTACTAGTTTGTCTTAATTAGTGTGCCAACCCCTCTAGTCTTACTTGTGCTGGGACGGAAGGAGTATATAAAAAGGGTTTTTGAGACGGTGTCACGTATAAAAACGGGTATTGTTGTTGAGTGAATAAATGGGTTTTCTCTATGAGCGGAACGGAACAAGCCTATTTTCTCTATCATCGAGACTCGTCTCATACATGATTTCATGTGAGAACTTTCTCTAAACATTATACATTCACTCAGTGAACAAAAATATTATGAGTTCCTCTAAACATTATACACTCACTCAGTGAACAAAAATATTGGAGTACGAGTTTATTTGATTTTCCAAAGATTCAACTAAAAGTTTAGGACACAGTCATGTTGGGGCAAGGAATGTCAATTGACCCCTTGGACTTTCATGAATTGTCCCGTACCCCTTCAGTTTATTAAAATGACATACATGCATTTTTTTTAACCCCCCCCCCACCCTGAATTTTCTAGAATTGCACTAATTTCCCCTTAATCTAGTAAAAGAATATATACATGGATATTTGACACCCCCTAAATTCTAGTTGAATTTTAAGGAGCCCCCTAAATTTGAAGGAAAACAAAATAGTAACAAGATCTTATCATAAAGTTGTTAACTTGGAAAAATATATCTTCTAAAACCTTCAATTTATTAATGCAATTATGTGTTGTTTGCTTTCCAAAAAAATAAATAAAAAATCCTTCAATTTATATTCACCTTCTCATGGGGAATGTGAATATTAAGCTTCCTTTTTACTAATATATTAATTCTTTTATTGTAAAAAAAAAAAAACTTTTTGTTTGTCAAAAAAAAAAAAAAAAGAACAACAATCATATTGTGATTTTAATAAGTTACAAGTAAGTAAAACATTACTTTATAAAAAGTTTACTTGTACAATGAGCTAATTGTAATTAAATGCGGATAATAGAATTTTCGTATTTAACTTGATTTTGAACCTGATTAATACCCTCTTCATCTTGGAAAATAGTCTCACTTTTTTTCTTTTCCAAAATAATAATCTCGTTTTCTAACTGTGACAATTTGAATGCAGTTTTAATACCATACGAAAACCACTCAGTTACCATGACTGTTTCTTAGTATTCCCTCCGTCTTATATATACTGAAAAATTCAAATGTAGACAATGTTTATGGGACTGAGGGAGTATATATTTTAAACTGATGAGTTTGATTCTTGGCTACATCCTTGCAAAAGTCTGTGATGGTGTTGGTGCCCAAAAAGTAACGAGTGGAAGATTATACTCCCTCTGTCCCAGAATGATAGCCTTCCTATTTTCGTGGTTATTACGAAGGAACTTTGAGCAACAATTAAGGCTACTTTTAATTATTCTGATGAAATTTTTGAAATTGTTCTCGATACACCATTATAAATACTATTAATACCAATTTTTAGATTCACATTAACATAATTGTTAGAGCAATAACAAGACTTGATAAGAAAAGCGATCAATCACAAGAACACCGATATACGTGGTTCACCAACTTGGCTACGTCCACGAGGAGGGGAGAAAATATTATTATCAATCTGGAGAAACGATTACAAGATCACACTATTACTGCTGCACAAATTATTGATCACAATAATTCCTAACTGTGCAACTGTAGAATTACAGACCTCGCTCTGAGCACTCTAATAATTTGTCTATGGCAATCTGAGGTGTGATTTTAATCTAAACTACTGGCCTCTATTTATACTAGTAAAGTTTATCTCAAAATCTCTTAGGAACTTGGAAACCTAGTCCAAAACTGACTTGGAAACCTTCCTTCTGCGCTCTGTCCCGGAATTACGAAATCTCTCTGTTGTTTAATCCTTTAACTCGGCGTCCCAAATTCAAAGGCATCAACCCAACAATCTCCACCTTGACTTTGAATCTCCATGACAACAAACCTTTTCTCCCCCCTCGCCTCTTCTGCTATCTAATAGCTGCGAACAATCTGCAAGTCCAAGCAATGTTGGAACTTGCTTCCCGTCACGAGTTTTGTGAACATGTCTGCAGGGTTGTTCGCCGTCCCTACCTTCACCTTTACCCGTTTCTCATCCCTTAGGAAATGATATCTGACATCAATGTGCTTGGTCCTCTCATGATGAACCCCAAGATTGCTGATCAATCCCTTTAACCATATTCCTTCCTTAGCGGACTCTGTCAATGCCACGTATTCTGCCTCTGTTGTAGACAACGTCACTGTCGTCTGCAATCTAGCCTTCCAACTGACAACTGACCCACCAAGCGTGAACACATATCCGGTCTTCGATCTTCTTGAGTCAACATCACTCAAATCTGAGAAACCCTTGACTGCACATTCTGTCCCATCTCCACAGACGAGTCTGACGTCGCTAGTGAGCACTGTAGTATACATCAAACTACCAACTGCACTAGCAAAGGATACTGGAGCTATATACTCTTTCTCCTCAACCGATTTGGGCCCAAACGCGACTGTATGTGCATTCACTGCACTCGGAGTATCTATAGCCTTAGCTGTCGACCCACCAAACCTTTCTGAAACTTTCTTGATGTATCTTTTCTGGGATAAGAACAGTTTCCATTTGGCTCTGTCTCTATAGATCTCCATACCCAGAATTTTCTTCGCGTTACCCAAACCCTTCATCTCTGCGACCAATAAGCCTTTCGACTTCTGAATCTCTGACTTCTTGACTGCTGCTATCAAATAGCTGTCAAATCCTTTGTACCACTGCCTAGGCGATTGCTTCAATCTACAAACTTGATCTTCCTTACCAGGAACTTGGAATCCTTCCGACTCTGTCATGTATATCTCTCCTTCTATTGCTAGCAACACTCTGATCGAAGTGTGTCTGACCACTGTTGAGAAGATCCCATTTTAGTCCACCCCCTCTCTCTGTGTGAAACCCCTTGCAACATCTCGAGCTTTATACTTGACCTCTTCTGCCGGGGACATCCTTTCTCTTTTCTTGAAGAACCACTTGCAAGTCACAATCTTCCTGCCTTCTGGCCTTGTAGTCAACTTCCAAGTCTGATTCCTGTGAAGAGACTCCATCTCATCACCCATAGCCGCATACCACTGAGATGACTCTGAACATGTATCTCCTTTATTGAAAATAGAAGGTTCCGCAAGAACGGGCTCTACTTCCTCAGCAACCTGCAGTGCATAAGACACCAAGTCTTCAAATCCATTCCTGAAATTAGCTCTTCTAGACCCTCCTTGTGCTAACCCATGTTCTTTAGGAACTGAACTTGAACTTTCTGGTGCTTCAGTCTTTGTCTCTGTTGGTGGATCCTGATTAACATCTGACTGTGGGACAACTAACTCTTCAGTATCTTGTTGCTCCACCTGTTTTTCAACATCTGACTGTGGTACAACTAACTCTTCAGTATCTTGTTGCTCCACCTGTTTATCAACACCGCCAACACTTGAAACAACCATGGATTTACCAGTCCATACCTCATAGGGAACTTTGAGGCCAATACCGGTATGAAGTCCATGATTAATCAAGTAACATGTTGTACTAAGCGCTTCTGCCCAGAAACGTTTAGACAACTCTGCATTGGAGAGCATGCACAACGCTCCCACAAGCCATGTCTGATTCATTCGTTCTGCTACACCATTCTGCTGTGGCGTGTCTCTGCTGGTGAGATGTCTAGAAACCTCCACCTCTCTGCAAAACAAATCGAACTCAGTACTGCAGAACTCCAAACCATTATCTGTCCGGAGCTTCTTGATCTCCTTCTCTGTCTGGTTCTCCACTACTGTCTTCCAGTCCTTGAAATTCCTTAGGACCCCATTCTTGTGCTCCATGATAACCACCCAAGGCCTCCTCAAGTAATCATCAACCATAGACAAGACATATCTGTGCCCCCTTAGAAATTCCTGACGTGAAGGTCCCCAACTCTCTGAGTGGATGTAATCCAGAACGCCTTTAAGATCCTTGATCTTATGGCCATAAAGAAGATCTCTATTAGTCAACTCATGCATCTCTCGAGTGCTCATGTGACCGAGCCTGATGTGCCACAGCTTAGACATATCTCCCTCGTTCACCTCTTCTGATGCAGCCATAGTCGACTCTGCAAGCGTCTTTCCTTGGAGGAAATACAAAGAGCCCCGCTTAAGGCCTTTCAGCATCACTTCTGAACCGTTACAGACACTAACTGCTCCACCTTTACCTTTGAAACTGAACCCTTTGCTGTCTGACTGACTAAGAGAAATCAGATTCTTCGTCATAAGTGGAACGTGTCGAACCTCGTTCAAAGTGACAACCCTACCATCATGAGTCCTGACCTTGATCGAACCAATACCGACAACCCTGCAGACTGTACTGTTAGCCATGCTTATATCACCGCCAACTATCTGCCTATAATCGGTAAACCATTCTCTCCTAGGACTGATATGGTAAGACGCTCCTGAATCAAGAATCCACGCATTAGATGCGCATGCTGATTCAGATGTTACTAGAGCATAATCCTCATCTGAACTGCAATCTCTGGCCGTCATGGCCTCTGCTGTGACTGGTGCCTTGCCTTGCTTCCTTCTGTTGGGTTTCCTAGTAACATGCGCAGCGGAATTTAGCAATTAAAATTTTAAGAAACCCAAAGCCATGGATCCGTTCATATGATTAAATCAAATACAACAAGATGAATAGAGGAATAACTAACCCTTGATGACTATGAATTTTCTCTTGGTCTTTGGTGGAGAAACTTGAAGACTTGATCACGATCACAAAGCTTGAACACGAACTTTGAAGATGATGATTTTCACCCTCTAGCGGTATCCACACTTCGAACGAATATCAAAGGATCTTTGATCTTGGTTGCTAGACCAATATTATGAAACACACTTTCACAATATAATAAAAGAACTATATTGAATTTATTTGTGAATTATTTTGTTCCTCAATCAAGGATATCTTAGAACAAAATAATATCTCTCTCAAACTCTTTGAGACTCACAAAATCACTTGTCAATATGGTCTGGCCGAATTGGGGTTTTTATACACAATTAAGACCTATTCCAAATAGGAATCTTGTGCCAAAAACCTTCCCAAATCGAATTAGGAATTTTCCTGTCGGCAGCACCAGGCGCCCGCCTGTAAAGGGCCAGGCGCCCGCCTGAATGACCAGAAGGTCCCTGTCTTTCTGGAATTACTTCAGGCGCCCGCCTGGTCTGAACCAAGCGCCCGCTCGGTAGACCAAACAGCCCAGAATGTTTCCAAAATTCCTCCAAGGTCCTTTGACTCTAAATTCCAATATAGTCCTCTTATTAAAGATTCGTTCTATTGTGTGTGACCCTCTAGGATTATACTAAGTTGGCAATGGGCTCAAACATGATCCCATAAGATATGATTAGGTTCTAGCAAACCGTCATACCTACCCAAATAGTATAACTAGATACAAGTTCGCATTCCTTTAGAATATGTCACAATCCCTTTGTCCACGATGTCATTGAACACAAGTCATGGTCAAACAGTCAACTTGTTTTTGTTCAATACTTTCTCGATTCCGAATATGTTGATAATCCAAATGACATTGATCCAATCAATTCATTTGAGTCCGGCCGAACATTTCATCAACATCATTCCTACGAGAGGCCCAAGCTTGACATCTCTCCGTGGAGGGACAAATCCATTTAGCTTATTATTCTTCCCAACGGGAATCCGATTATGCCAATCATACCCTTTATAACTACCGTGTTAAGGTAGCGTTTGAATATGTCAAACACAATGTTCATCAAGTGGAAGATTATAATAACTTCATGTCTAAGGATTCAAATGACATAACTAATATGAGATATATGTTCGACATAGACCATGACATAAATCTCATACAGCGGGTCATGTCCAGTACCTTGTTCCAAACAAGTACCCATAAATCTAACATGATCATCTCATGATCATTTAGCCTTTATACTAGTGCTTAATAAGTACTAGGGACGGGGATTATTATAAGTAAGCATGAACAACAATAATAATCAAAACATCTCTTTATTGATATGAAATAAATGATAACAATTACAACGTTTATTAAACGTGCCTAGGTCACCACTACCAACAATCTCCCACTTGCCCTAGGCCCAATCTCCCATGTATCTAATACCCATGGACCTAACATGACCATCATGTTTAGCTTGTGGAAGTCCCTTTGTTAGCGGGTCCGCAACATTGTCATCAGTAGGTACTCTGCATATATTTACGTCTCCCCTATCAACGATCTCTCGAATGATATGAAAACGCCTAAGTATGTGTTTGGATTTCTGATGTGCTCTTGGTTCCTTTGCTTGAGCAATAGCACCATTATTGTCGCAATAAAGGTCTATTGGATTAGCAATACTAGGAACCACTTCAAGTTCAGTTATGAACTTTTTAATCCAAACAGCTTCCTTTGCAGCATCCGATGCAGCAATATACTCAGCTTCTGTTGTAGAATCAGCGGTTGTACTTTGCTTGGAACTCTTCCAGCTTACAGCTCCACCATTTAACATAAACACAAAACCCGATTGCGATCGGCTATCATCTTTGTCGGTTTGGAAGCTTGCATCCGTGTAAGCATTTACAACGAGATCATCTTCCATTCCTCCATAGACTAAAAACGAGTCTTTAGTTCTTCTCAAGTACTTAAGAATCGCTTTTACAGCTATCCAGTGATTTTCGCCAGGGTCGGATTGGTATCTACTTGTCATGCTCAAAGCATAAGATACATCCGGCCTAGTACAAATCATGGCATACATGATGGACCCAATTGCCGAAGCATATGGAACATCATTCATTTTCTCACGCTCATCTTTTGTCTTAGGACATTGAGTCTTGCTTAGAGAAACTCCATGTAACACGGGCAAGGTTCCTCTCTTAGAATTTTCCATACGGAATCTTCTAATGACCTTGTCAATGTATGTACTTTGGCTTAAACCAAGTAGCCTCCTTGATCTATCTCTATAGATCTTAATGCCAAGAATATATGCGGCTTCACCCATATCTTTCATTGCGAAGCACTTTCCTAACCAAGTCTTCACAGACTGAAGTGTAGGAATGTCGTTTCCAATGAGCAATATGTCATCCACATATAAGATAAGGAATAGCACTATGCTCCCACTAATCTTTTTGTATACACAAGGCTCATCTTCGTTCTTGATGAAACCAAACTCTTTGACCGATTCATCAAAACGGAGATTCCAACTCCTTGAAGCTTGCTTCAATCCATAGATGGATCTTTGCAATTTGCATACCTTAGAATCTTGTTCAAAACCTTCTGGTTGTGTCATATACACATCCTCTTGGAGTTTTCCATTCAGGAAAGCGGTTTTGACATCCATCTGCCATATTTCATAGTCATGATATGCGGCAATGGCAAGCAAAATTCTTATAGACTTGATCATTGCTACGGGTGAAAAGGTCTCATCATAGTCAATACCATGAACTTGCCTATAACCTTTCGCTACAAGCCTAGCTTTGTAAGTATGCACCTTCCCATCCATGTCAGTCTTCTTCTTGAAGACCCATTTGCATCCTATGGTTTTTACACCTTCGGGTGCATCAATCAAATTCCAAACTTGATTGTCTTGCATGGATTGCAATTCGGATTCCATGGCTCCAAGCCACTTGTCCGAATCAGGAGAAGACATCGCCTCTTGGTAGGTTGACGGTTCATCATTCTCAATGATTTCTACCTCATTACTATCCATTACGAGAAATCCATATCTCTCGGGCTCGGATCGTAACCTACTAGATCTGCGAGATGCTTGTGTATTTTGAACAGGTTCCACAACTCCTTGTGGTTCTTGTTCTTGTTCCACTATTGGTTCAATGTTATTTTCTGGGTCTCGAATTTCTTCAAGATTTATTTTACTCCCACTGATTTCTTTGGAGAGAAACTCTTTCTCTAGAAAGACACCAGTTCGGGCAACAAACACTTTGTTGTCCTCTCGGTTGTAAAAGTAATATCCTTTAGTTTCCTTAGGATATCCCACGAAAATACATTTATCAGATTTGTGTGCTAGTTTGTCAGAGATGAGTCTCTTGACATAAACTTCGCAACCCCAAATCCTCATGAAAGATAAACTAGGTTTCTTTCCACTCCACATCTCATATGGAGTCTTTGGAACCGATTTAGTTGGAACTTGATTTAGTGTGAAAGCAGCGGTTTCTAGGGCGTAACCCCAAAAGGATATTGGAAGATCAACTTGACTCATCATTGATCGAACCATGTCTAACAAAGTCCGATTCCTCCTCTCGGACACACCATTCCATTGTGGTGTTCCAGGTGGAGTCAATTGTGAAACTATTCCACAATTCTTTAGATGATCATCAAATTCTTGACTTAAGTATTCTCCACCTCGATCTGATCGAAGTGCCTTAATGCTTTTGCCAAGTTGTTTTTCTACTTCATTTTGAAATATTCTAAATATCTCAAATGCTTCACTTTTATGTTTCATTAGGTAAACATACCCAAATCTACTATAATCATCAGTGAAGGTTATGAAGTATTGAAATCCTCCCCTAGCATTGCTACTTAATGGTCCGCATACATCGGAATGTATCAACCCCAATAAGTCGCTTGCCCTTTCACCCAACTTGGTAAAAGGTGTCTTAGTCATTTTTCCAAGAAGACACGACTCACAAGTATCATATGACTCTAAGTCACATGAACCCAAAAGTCCGTCCCCATGGAGTTTTGAGATACGCTTCTCATTAATATGACCAAGACGGCAATGCCACATATAAGTATGATTTACATCATTAGGTTTAGATTTCTTATTTACATGATAGACATTATTTTCATTCTTGACATCCAAGACATAAAGGCCATTAAATGAATTAGCAATACCATAAAGCACATCATTTAAATAAATAGAAAATTTCTTATTCTCAATAAGAAACTTAAAACCTTCATTATCCAAACAAGAAATTGAAATAATATTTCTGCTTAAATCCGGAACATAATAACAATTGTTCAAAACAAGAATTAATCCGGAAGGTAAAGTGACTTCATAAGTCCCTACGGCTAATGCAGCAACTCTTGCTCCATTTCCCACGCGTAGATCTACTTCACCTTCTTTAAGCAGTCTCCTATTCTTTAGTCCCTGCACATTTAGACAAATGTGAGAACCACATCCGGTATCCAATACCCAAGAATCAGTGGTAGAAAGGAGAATATCTATCATATAGATACCTGAAGTCGACGCAGCCTTGCTGCTCTTCTTCTTCTTTTGCTCTTCCAAGAAAGCCTTGCAATTACGTTTCCAATGACCAATTTCTTGACAATGGAAACAGATTGCATCCTTTTGTGAATCAGGTTTTGCCTCAGAAGCCTTGGCAACCTTTGCCTTGCTTATCTTGGGTTTGACAACTTTTGCCTTACCCTTTCCTTTGGCACTAGCCTTCTTCCCATCATGAACCAAGAGCACAGGAGAACCTTTCTCCACAATTTTCATCTCTGCAGTTTTGAGCATCCCATCCAACTCAGAGAGATTCTTATCCATTCCATGCATGTTATAATTCATCACAAACTGATTATAACTTTTAGGCAATGAATTAAGAATGAGATCCGTGGCTAGCTCCAATGGGATTGGATAGCCAAGTTTCTCAAGGTGCTCTACATAACCTTTCATTTTAAGAAAGTGAGGACTCACTTGTTGCCCTTCATTCATTTTGCTAGTAGTAAATGCAACAATGGTCTTGTACCTCTCTTGCCTAGCTTGCTCTTGAAACATGGTTCTCAACTCCACGCCTATCTCATAGGCTTCCAAATATTCCAAACTTTGTTGGAGTTTTGAACACATAGCAGCAAGCATGAGACAACTTACATCTCTAGAATCATTACGATGTTTCTTGTAATTGTCTCTTTCTACCCTAGGGGCAGTAGGCGGTGGTTCAGCAGGGAGAGGCCCATCGAGAATGTACAACTTATCTTCTTGCCTAAGAACAATTCTTATGCTTCGGATCCAATCCATAAAGTTTGTACCATTCTCTTCGAGCTTATCCTTCTCAAGGATCGATCGCAACGACATTGATTGAGTGTTATTAGTCATTATCTACAAATATGCAAAATTTCCAAAATTTAATAAGTACCGATTTTCATTAAAGAGATAAATAATGTATTTTTAAACAAAATACTCCCACTAAATTATATAACCTTCTTATACATCCAATGTATAATATAATTTAATTGGGTTAAGATCCAACTTTAATTTAATTTCAAGTCCGCTAAGGCGGATTACACAAAATCAAATTAATTAGGTAGACAACTCTTGTCAATCATATCTCATATGACTCTTAATTCCTTTTATGAGATTCTTTTAGAAATCCAATTTCAAAAGCATGTTAAACCTCATCTTTGCCTAGGCCCAAAACTGTTTTGACGCCCAATTAAGTCTAACCATTTTAAACGCATAGTTAATGTGTCCCGCTAGGGCGTGCCCACATTATCTATCTTGCTCAAACATAAATAAATTTAATGCACCTCGCTAGGGCGAATCTACATTAAAATCACTCATGTACTAACAAGTGTTTTAATCATGGCATGGCAATAAAAGACTTAAAACTTTCTTTGAAGGTTCATCTTCGATATAGCATATAACACATTTATGAGCACATAATATAAACATGTTACACATCAAGTTTAGCCACTAAATTAATCCCATTAATTTAAGCATAATATTTATGTGTCATTAGTTTCTCTATAATTATGAGGATGAGACTATTTCAACTTTGGTTATTATCTCCAAATCAAGACAACAAGAAGTGCGGTCGAACTAAGCCATTAGGCAACCACAATCCCGCACTAATTCAAGAAACCAAGAAAGTAGTCCATGTGGCCGAAACTAAGCAATAGATGGTCTCGATGAACGTAGGCCAATTGCATTCACAATTCCACATGGATCTCCAATCATTGAATCAAGAACTTTGTTTCTCAATTTTAGCAATTATGAACTCTTCATAATTCTAACTTCGTTTTGTCTTTGGAACTTTGATTGCGATCAATTTTGGGAAACACAATCTCGATGAACGCAGATTAGCCATCCAAAACTTGAACCAATCTAGGAATCACAAGACTAAAACAAATAGGAAAATCAAACCCCAAAATCCACACACAAACCAACTACCCAAAACCCATTCCAGATCAGCAAGTCTGAAGTGGTCTTGTTACTGGTTTTGTCGGATTTATCGAAAAATTCCAGAATCAGATTTTGAACAGAATCAGAACATTCTGGCCTAGCAAGCGCGCGCCTGGTCCAGCACAGGCGGGCGCCTGAAGCGAGCGCGCGCCTGGTCCAGCGCGGGCGGGCGCCTGAATGGTCAGAATGGTATGGAATTTTCAAGTTCGAAAATTTTGTCTCAAAATTATTTTTCCCCGATTATTAAAACTTTGATCCAATCAAAAATCAATAATCGAAATAATTCAGAATCCACCATAATTTTTTATTGCGATTGAATCGTGCGATTAAGGTTCGAAAAACAATAAACCACATAAAATCACAAAACACATAAACATCATATAATCCAATATTCATATCATGCTTGGCACATAAACAATTTATATACACAACATGATCCAAGTATTGAATTAATCAACATGAACGGGGCTCTGATACCACTGTTGGGTTTCCTAGTAACATGCGCAGCGGAATTTAGCAAATATAATTTTAAGAAACCCAAAGCCATGGATCCGTTCATATGATTAAATCAAATACAACAAGATGAATAGAGGAATAACTAACCCTTGATGACTATGAATTTTCTCTTGGTCTTTGGTGGAGAAACTTGAAGACTTGATCACGATCACAAAGCTTGAACACGAACTTTGAAGATGATGATTTTCACCCTCTAGCGGTATCCACACTTCGAACGAATATCAAAGGATCTTTGATCTTGGTTGCTAGACCAATATTATGAAACACACTTTCACAATATAATAAAAGAACTATATTGAATTTATTTGTGAATTATTTTGTTCCTCAATCAAGGATATCTTAGAACAAAATAATATCTCTCTCAAACTCTTTGAGACTCACAAAATCACTTGTCAATATGGTCTGACCGAATTGGGGTTTTTATACACAATTAAGACCTATTCCAAATAGGAATCTTGTGCCAAAAACCTTCCCAAATCGAATTAGGAATTTTCCTGTCGGCAGCACCAGGCGCCCGCCTGTAAAGGGCCAGGCGCCCGCCTGAATGACCAGAAGGTCCCTGTCTTTCTGGAATTACTTCAGGCGCCCGCCTGGTCTGAACCAAGCGCCCGCTCGGTAGACCAAACAGCCCAGAATGTTTCCAAAATTCCTCCAAGGTCCTTTGACTCTAAATTCCAATATAGTCCTCTTATTAAAGATTCGTTCTATTGTGTGTGACCCTCTAGGATTATACTAAGTTGGCAATGGGCTCAAACATGATCCCATAAGATATGATTAGGTTCTAGCAAACCGCCATACCTACCCAAATAGTATAACTAGATACAAGTTCGCATTCCTTTAGAATATGTCACAATCCCTTTGTCCACGATGTCATTGAACACAAGTCATGGTCAAACAGTCAACTTGTTTTTGTTCAATACTTTCTCGATTCCGAATATGTTGATAATCCAAATGACATTGATCCAATCAATTCATTTGAGTCCGGCCGAACATTTCATCAACATCATTCCTACGAGAGGCCCAAGCTTGACATCTCTCCGTGGAGGGACAAATCCATTTAGCTTATTATTCTTCCCAACGGGAATCCGATTATGCCAATCATACCCTTTATAACTACCGTGTTAAGGTAGCGTTTGAATATGTCAAACACAATGTTCATCAAGTGGAAGACTATAATAACTTCATGTCTAAGGATTCAAATGACATAACTAATATGAGATATATGTTCGACATAGACCATGACATAAATCTCATACAGCGGGTCATGTCCAGTACCTTGTTCCAAACAAGTACCCATAAATCTAACATGATCATCTCATGATCATTTAGCCTTTATACTAGTGCTTAATAAGTACTAGGGACGGGGATTATTATAAGTAAGCATGAACAACAATAATAATCAAAACATCTCTTTATTGATATGAAATAAATGATAACAATTACAACGTTTATTAAACGTGCCTAGGGCACCACTACCAACACCTTCTAGGATAGTCGAACTTCCAATGCCCCTTCTCTTTGCAGAAATTACAGATATCCCCAGGTTTTGGACCCTTCTTGTGTGAAGAATTACCTTGACTGTTCTTCCTCCCACTAGAACCCCTGCTGTTGCTACTACTAGCAACCAAACCTGATGACTGGGTACCTGACTCATTCCCACTCGCCTTTCGGCGCAATTCCCTCGTCTTGAGAGAAGTTTTCACTTCCTCTAGAGAGATCACATCTTTACGATTTATGCACGAATCGACATAATGTTCATAAGACATAGGTAAAGATACTAAAAGCTGCAAGGCTGCATCCTCGTCATCAACAACTACTCCTATATTACGCAGTTCAAGTAATGCAGAAGTAAATCTGTCAAGATGATCATTTATGGGCGTACCTTCAGTCATACGACAATCATATAGCTTCTTCTTTAGGTATAACTTGTTGGTCAATGAACGTGTCATGTACATATCTTCCAACTTTAACCAAAGATCGCTTCCGGAGTCTGTTCCTGCAACATTGGTTAGGATCTCATCATCCAACTGTCTGATGATCTTGGCGTGAGCCTTCTGATTTAACTTCTTCAATGCCGCCACCTCCTTCACTGCTGCTATCTTGTCCTTCTCTGACTGTTCTGTTGTACCTTCTGTGGTGACTGCCTTATCCTTGGAATCCTTACGATCCCTGATTGCAATCTCCAACGGTTCCCATAAATCTTTGTCTATCAACAAAGCCTTCATCTTGATCTGCCAGAGAGAAAAACTATTCTTCCCATTGAACTTGTCAATCGAATCTGCTCCTTGACCCATCTTCTTGTTCTCTGCAGCAGAATCCCTGAACCTCCAACCACGGACCAAGCTCTGGAACAACCAGAGCTCTGATACCACTTGTTAGAGCAATAACAAGACTCGATAAGAAAAGTGAGCAATCACAAGAACACCGATATACGTGGTTCACCAACTTGGCTACGTCCACGGGGAGGGAAGAGAATATTATTATCAATCTGGAGAAACGATTACAAGATCACACTATTACTGCTGCACAAATTATTGATCACAATAATTCCTAACTGTGCAACTGTAGAATTACAGACCTCGCTCTGAGCACTCTAATAATTTGTCTATGACAATCTGAGGTGTGATTTTAATCTAAACTACTTGCCTCTATTTATACTAGTAAAGTTTATCTCAAAATCTCTTAAGAACTTGGAAACCTAGTCCAAAACTGACTTGGGAACCTTCCTTCTGCGCTCTGTCCCGGAATTACGAAATCTCTCTGTTGTTTAATCCTTTAACTCGGCGTCCCAAATTCAAAGGCATTAACCCAACAATAATTATAAGTAGTCTTTATAATTGCTCAAAGTTCTCTCGTAATAACAACGAAAAAAGAGTGACTATCTTTCTGGGACGGAAGGAGTATATCACAATCAAACTTTACATTTATCCTATGTGGGATGGTCTATTATAGTAAGTGTGTAACATGTACTGCAATCCAAGGTGGAACTTTTCCTTTGGTACTTTTTTAACATAGTACAAGATCTATAGTAAACCACCCTCGTTAAAAAAATTGACAAATTAAATGCGATTTTTTTGGTAATACAAAACAAAAAGAAAGATATAGAAACGGGTTGAGTTAGTCTGAAATTAGGTAGCAATTGAGTAAATTTGTGGATATCAAATTTGAGTAGGTTAAATTATGGACCCCTACTAGTAGGACTATAATTGAAAACGTCAAAAGAATATCTAACATAGAAGTAGTAAACTTTTGGGTTGATATAAAATATGTCTCAACACAGTCTTATTCTCAATCACTTGAAAACTCTGATAAAACTCTTACTTTAATACGTACATTGCTCAAGTCATAACTTTGAATAACAACAGGGAGTGCCAGATTTATCTGACTTTGGTGATGCATATGATGTTCAATTCGGATTAGGACCAGAAAAACCTCCAACAAGCGTTGTCGTAAAGAAAGAATTGCAACGAAAAATTATTTATCAAATGAGCCCTCAAGAGGTACTATTACCACTACTACTTTCTCTACGTACTATTTCCAATATCTATATTTTTCACTTTCGTTAACTTTTTAACAAATTTTCTTTGGCAATGGTATTAGGATTCTACATTAGCAGCAATGTTACTGCGACCAGGTCCGGTCCTAGCATTACAGTCTGCTAGATTTCCGGAAGGAAATGAAGTGGACGAGGTGCCTCGTGCGTACATCAGAACAATGTACGATCATGTTGTTAAACTGGAGCAACAAGATGCCATGATCAAGAAATGGCCGCCGTTGAATGTGTACACATTGGAAAGCGATCACAGCCCATTTTTCTCATCCCCATTTGTGTTATTTGGATTGCTTGTTAAAGCTGCTGCTTCTATTGAATTATTGTAACTAGGGGCAAAATTCTATCCCCTTCTATTGCGTGTAAATTCATTCATTGTCAAATAAATAGTACTACTTGGGTCCAAATTGGTTGGCTTGATTTTAGAGGGTAATGTGTGCAAAAACAAATCATCCAATGCAAATATTATATTTATATATATATATATATATATATATGGTCATGCTCATGTGAGAACCTAAATATCGTGAGAACCGTGAGAACTTGAATATATTAGGTAAAAAACTAATGTATCCAATGGTTCACTTGGATACATCATTGGATACATTACTTGACTTGGATACATCATTGGATACATTACTTGGATACATTAGGTAAAAACTAATGTATCCAATGTGCACTTGGATACATTAAGTTCTCACGGTTCTAACGATATTTAGGTTCTCATTTGAGCACCTACCTATATATATATATATGCCACTCTATTTAAAAAAAATACTCTTTCCGTTGCAAAATATTTGTCAGTTTAAAAGAAAATTTGTTTCAAAATATTTGACACTTTGTTATTATCAAAACATTTTTTTTTCTTTTCTGTCAATTATACCCATATTAATTATTGTAAAGTATCTCTTGTACAAATATTTAATTACTTAAGAAAGTGGATTACTATAAGGGTAAATGAGTCTTTTAAACTTGCATTCATTACATTTTTCAATATTTGTGAAATAGTATTAAGAGACAATTATTTTGAAACGAAATAAGTAAGAATCATATATACTCCCTTCGTTTCATTTTAAACTTCAAAAAATTGTTGGAAACAAAAACAAAGAGTTAAATACTCTTTTCATCCCTAACCTATTCGGCTTTTTTCCTTTTAGTCCCAAAACTATTTTTTTCCCCGATTTCATCTTTATCGTATGCATTTGTGGGATCATTTAGTCCTTCCGTCACTTGGCCGTTTAAATTTCCGTTAAATCATGCTTATGTGGACTTTTTTTTTCCAACGTGGCATGGTTATATCGCCATTTCTGCTGACGTGAAAGTATTAAGGGGCATAACTAGTATTAACAAAACAATTGGACCGTTCAGAAATAACAAATAATATTAGGGGGTGAACATAAAAAATTCCAACCATAATTAAAAACCTAAAAGATATCCCTAATTCTACCCACATCAAATAATCAAATAGCTCGCCTACTGATGTACATATATTTTTCCATATTTTATGATCGAATTTTCCCAATTTTATATTAATTGAAAGATTTAATTGTGCTAGTTACATACTTTTTGTGTAGGAGCATGGAAGAAGGGGTCCAAGTGCAAAGAAGGCAAAACGGTGCTATTTTGATGGCAATTGTGAAAGTAGAAGGAAAATAAGATGAAATGACAAAAGCCAAGGGCTTTAAAAGAGGAATCAACAATTGTTTGTCCTTCAATGCAATTGGAAGTGGAAATGTCAAAAGTCTTTCTCCTCAAAAGCCTACAAATGTGAAGACTTCCACATTCACGTATTATCACCATCATCCTCACATTCCATTCTCTCTACAACATCCAAGAAAACCAAGTACTCTTATCTCTCTTCTCTTCTCTTTATTTTGGGATTTTTAGTTTTTGTTTTATCATCTATAATCAAGACAATTTCCATGGAGATGAAACTTTAAACAATGAGTGGCTAGTTTTCCATTTTCAATTCAAGGGTTAGTTTTCTTTTATGGAATGTGAGGCCTTAGTCTTAACTTGGTTCTTGCAGTTTTCAATGTAATTGTGGATTTACTATGACTTTTATGGAATCTATGAATTTGATGAATTGACATAGGGATGACAACGGGTCGGGTTTGGATCGGATCATGTCCGACCCGAACCCGATCCGAATCTCAAATATATTGATTTGAACCCGATCCGATCCGAAAACTCAAGAAACCGTGACCGACCCGAATCTTATTAAAAGTCTATTTTTAGCTCAAAATTAATTAATTCAAATATATTTTTAAGCACAATATTGAATGTTGTATGGAAAATAGTCTAAAATCATCCAAATCTTACTTGCAAACACAAATTAGAAAAATAAAATTTAAGACAATAGTAAAAATATTTAAAATTCACCTTTTATTAAGGGTTCGGGTCGGATCGGATCCGGTTCAGATCAGATCATTATGGGTCGGGTCGGGTTCGGATCAGATCATCAGCATGACCCGAATCCGATCTGAACCCGCTCGGGTTTTAAAAATTGCAAACCAAACCCTATTTTTTCGGATCGGATCGCCTTCGGTACCGATTGGATTCGGTCAAATTGCCATCCCTAAATTGACAACTTATCTAATTTGTATTTTCCTGCTTGCTATTTTAGAGCTATAGGTTGCTTTAGTTGTGCTATCATGATTAATTTAACCTAAGTAAATCCTCAATCTCAAATTTGGGAATTTTAGGTATCTTGATTTCCATGTTTGAGTTCAACCGTTTTCAAATTTTTTTATGCTATTGTTGATTGATATGGAACCCTAGTGTGCCCAATCAATTAGCAATAAGATTTACCAAGTGCTACGCTTGGAAAATTACATTAGGAAAACACAAATTTGTTATGGCTATCCTAATAAATTTTGGTTGAATACTTGAAGGCCAAAATATGTTTAGCCCCCCAAAGTATCCACCCATTCCCACTTTGCCACCCAAACTCAATTTTGTCCCAAAGTGACCATTTAATTTGCCATTTGTCCCAGTTTGACCTATGACCCCCTATGAGCCCTAAAGACGTTAGAAAGTTAACGAGAAATGGTCATGTGCATATCATGTGAGGGTTCTTTTTATCATTTTTCTTGAAAATAGAAGGGTATAAAGGTCCATTTATATTGAGGGTGGCAATTACTTCTCCACCTAACCCCACCACCATTTCTCCACCACCACCATCATCAACCTTCATTCACCGCCGCCACCACCACCAATTTTTCAGAATCCGGTGACCACCGCCGCCATTTTTCCAGAATCCGACCACCACCACTAACAATTCTCTCAAATTCACTGTCAAAATTATTTCCCCCAAACCAAGATCAAGAGATGAAAAAAAAATCAAAATCAAATCCAAACTCCAAACAGACCTGCTCCAAAATCAAAGTGCCCAGCGAAGTAAATTGAGTCATTGTGGTTCCAGACAAATTAGAACCCAAATCTAGGTTACAGCTAGTGAGATACAGATTACGAACGGAGCTGAGTTTCAGAGTATAAAAAGGGAAAACGTAACAAATGTTGTTTTTGAAGTCAATGTGATTGAACCCGCGGATGTAGGTGGAGGAGAAGGTTAACCGGAGGGAAGTGAGGTTGTTGTCGACGGCATAACTGATGTAAGAATTGATGTCAAATTTGTGGAGGTTGGTTTCTGGAGTTAAAGGGAAGGTGAAGGAGAGATTGGAGAGGGTGGCGTGGGAACGGCGGATTAAAGCGTCGGTGATGAAGTGGAAGAAGGAGTCGACGGTGGTGGCGGATGGAGGAGAGACTGTGTATTCGTAGGAGAGAGGAGGGAGGGAACACCAGAGGTTTCGCCATTTGGGAGAGATTAGGCTTGCTTGGATGGTTTTTTGGATCGGTAAATTGGAGAGGATTTTGAGCCGGAGAGCCGCCGGTAAATATTCCAGGGTCGTCGGGCAAGCATGCACATGACCAAAATACCCTGCACATGGCATGCACATGACCATTTCTCGTTAATTTTCTAACGTCGTTAGGGGTCATAGGTCAAACTGAGACAAATGGCAAATTAGAGGATCACTTTGGGACAAAATTGGGTTTGGGTGACAAAATGGGAATGGGTGGATACTCTGGGAGGCTAAACATATTTTGGCCATACTTGAAATTGCAAGATAATATTTATTGGCCTATGATCGATTGCATAATTGAATTATAACACCCTTGAATTGGAATTCATCTCATATTTGTATTTTCTTAATTTTAATTCTTGCATTTTTAGCTATCCGTCTACTTTACTTGTCTATTTTACTTATTTGTTCTAGTTAATTTTAGTTCCTAGTTTAATAAATCAAAAAAATCCCCAATTTTCTAGTTTTTAATTTAAGAATCTCAAAAGAAACTTTACTCCCCGTCCCTGTGGATACGTTCCCTACTTACCATCTTACTAAATTTTTTAAAGGTGGTAGGAAAATTTTTGGTGGTTTGCGACCCACTACCTACCCTTACCCAACCCACCGGCCAAACCAAACTTTGAGTCCAGCGGCGCATCCTCGATTAACCCCATTTTCATCATCGGTGCTCAGCAAGAACTTAGAACCCGCCAGCGTAACCTCTATTAATCTCGGTGAGTTCAAGAACCAAACACCAACCAAATTCGCTCAAGTCCACCTATGTCTCCTCGTGTGTTCGTATTTATCGCTGCTTTTATCTCCTCGTCTTCATCGCCGCCTCTCTCCCTCCCATCTCTTCCCGCTCTCCGACGATTGTTACATACGGCTCCAGATCTGAAGTTTTTTTTATTCATCAATTATGGGTGTTGTTTGTATTTGATGATTTATGGGTTTTAATGGGTTTGCTTTTGATTAATTGTATTATTGTTGTGATTTTAATCTCAGATCTGGGATTTGAAAATGATGTTTATGGTGTCTGGTGTTTGGAAATGGTGGGCTGGTGGGCGGTGGTTTTAGATGGTGGTGGGTGGTGGTTTTAGATGGTGGTGGGTGGATGTTTTGAGGTGGGGGTGACGGTTTAGTGGGTTGTTCAACAATTAAATTTTTATTGTTAAAGAGAAAAACAATCAAAAGAATTTAATTAAAAAAATTGTTGTTTTAAATAAGTATCTTTCATTGCTACAAAAAATTGTAAAAATCTCAAAAAAAAAAAAAAAAAAAAAAAAAAAAACTTGTTTTAATTCCTTGATGTAAAACAAAATCTCTTAATTGTAAACAAGTTTTACACATCTCTTGGTGTAAAACAGCTAACTCCAAAAAAAATAAGTATCTTTCTTTTCATTTTTAACTTATTAGTATTATAATGTTATAAAAATTGTTATTATAATAAAAATATTAATTGTCAAACCCCTATAGTTTATAAGTTTGCACTTTTAGCTTTAAAATATCCACATCAGCAATTTTGTATACGCTGAGCTAATTTTTGTGTGCATAGTCAGCAATTCTATTGCCACGTTGGAAAAAAAAGTCCACATAAGCATGATTTAACGAAAATTTTAACGGCTAAGTGACGGAAGGACTACATGATCCCACAAAAGTATACGATAAGGATGAAATTGGAAAAAAAAAATAGTTTTAGGACTAAAAGGAAAAAAGTTGAATAGGTTAGCGATGAAAAGGGTACTTAACTCAAAAAAAAAAAAAAAAAGTTATGTGTTAGAGTGCAAATGGTTTGGTAGGAGAGAAAAACTGGAGTAGGAAATAGTTAGTGAATAATTATTGTGAGTGTGATATGTGGGGTCTACAAATAAAGAAATATATAAAATTGTTCTTTTTTTTTTAAGTTTTAAAATTTAAAATAAGACAAGTAAAAAAAAAAGTTTAAAATGGGAGAGACGGCGGATTTCGAACTGCTGCACTGAGCAGTTAGCTGCACCCGTGCACCACGTGAAAGTTACACAACGTTTGTGAGTTAGCTCCTGCAAATGTAAAACGTGTACTGCAAATGTAAAACGTTTCTCAGATAGCTCCCGATTTCGGACGTTTTTACATTGTGTAGTGCAATAAAAACGCTGTGTAGAAAACGTATGTAACTTTCATCCGGTGCAGCGGTGCAGCTAATTTCGGTGCAGCGGTTCCGAGAGACGGCACGCAATTATACTCTCAAACTCATGTCTTGTTGGGGGTATATTTGACCTTATCGAAAATGTTGAGGTGGTGACCTAATTGGCCACATGGCAGTTACAAAACTGACGGATAAAAGACTATTGAACTGGAAACGTATTTATTAGGGTGTCAATGGTTCAGTTTGACTTACGGTTTGAGACCAAATCAAATTAAATTATGTGGTTTGGTTCGGTTTTTCAACATTAATGGTTCAGCTCGATTCAGTGGCGGACTCAGAATTTTTTTACAAGGAGGTCAAATTGCATAACACATTTAAAAGGAGTAAAAATAAATGTTAGTGCATTTATTTTTTTTACATAGAGGGGGGCAAAGTCTAAAATATTGCACTAATACGCTAAATTTAAAAAAAAAAAATTGCACTAGTAATTTTTTATTATTATTTTAACAAAGGGGGCAATTGCCCCCATCCCTAAAGAGTAGGTCCGCCCCTTGCTCGATTTCAAAAATCCATTAACTGTGTGGTTCAGTTTGGTTTGCGGTCTAAACCCTCCAAACTGAACCAAACCAAATCAATTTAGACCGAACCGCAAAATCAAACCGACAACCACTAAACTGCAAATGTGACTATGTTCAATTGCTTCTCTATATGAATTGTGAAGTATTGAGAATGGAAGTTATGATTAACCTTTGTCTAAATGAAAAATCATTTCATGTCTAATGTTAGATTTTGATGTTGCATTGTTTTCCCTTTCCCTTGGGACAAGCAATTAACTACTATCTTTTTGTTAGGCTCCTAAGTATCAATTCTCAACCGCCCGCAGCAGGACCTAATTGACGGCAAGAACAAATCCAATTCCTAGTAGTAGTATGCTCATTAGTCTCGATGAGTTGGTCTTCTGTAAAACGCGTTTTCTCTAGTGGGAAAAAACGTGTTTTTCAAAATTATCTGGCGGTCCTCAACACTCACTGGACATTCGTAACACAGCAACTGGTCATCCTAAACATTGTCACTGGCTATCTATTAACACTTCTATTACTCTAAAAAAAATTCAGAAAAAACTTCTGGCTATCACTTTCAAAGGTTCTGGCTATTATCTCATATCCAGAAGGCTTTATATTTATATCCAAGACCCTTCTGGCTCTCACTTTAAAAGGTTCTGGCTATCAATCTCTTATCCAGAAGGCTTTATATTGATATCCAGAACAGTTGGAAGTTCCGATTATTTACAAAAATGACTCTTCTGGCTATTATTTTCAAAGGTGCTGGCTATCAATCTCATATCCAGAAGACTTTATATTGATATCCAGAACCGTTGTGAAGTTCCGATTATTTACAAAAATGTCACCGCGCGTTTTCTAAAGAAGTTCCACATATTTACAAAAAATACCACCGCATTTTTTTAAAAACACATTTTTCTGAGAGTTAGGAAAAACGCGTTTTTCCCAAGATTTTGTGAGTCTCGAGTTTGAGTGACTTTAAGTGAGAATATGAGAACATAAATAGATCCTTTTCACAAGAAAAAATATTAAAAAGGAAAATTAAAGATCTCGATCTGACTTGTCCGGAAAAAGTAAGTTTCGAAAAGATAGTCTTTTTGAGTTTTTTTTAATGAGGAGGTCTCCTGTGCAACCGTTAAATACCGTGCGACGGCGTCAGGGGAGCCTTTTTTTTTTTTTTTTTTTTTTTTGCACCCAAAATTTTTTTTCCTCCCAACAAAAGTAACACTTATTATAAAAAATGTAACACCTTTTTCTTTCAAGTGTAACACTTTTTTTTAAAAAAAAAAATGTACCACAATTTTGCTGCAATAGATTAAAGATAACATAAAGATTGACAACTAAACTAATGTCACACTTTTTATAAAGGAATGTGTTTGTGGAGACAGAGGTGTTACCTCAGATGTTGCCACTGACAGTCTAGTGCTGCCTGACGAATATACTTTGTAATTTGACATTTCTTTCTAATATAATTTTTATACTAATGTCCTAATATTATTATCAATATGTTAGTCCATATTTCAAGTTATAATAAGGTGGATTTAGGAGCTAAATACACGGAGAAGAAATTAAAAGAGAATTATGCATAAATGCCGAAAATTGGAGAAGTTACAAACATATTTAACATGTGTTAAATATGGAAAAACGTGGGAAGACTCATTCAAAGGATTTATTGCTGATCAAAGAAGAGAGTACAAGCATGGAGAAGCATGGAGTACAAGTGGGCGAAGCTTATAATTGGGCACAAAGAAATCGGTTGAGAAAATCATGGAAAGTGGACCAAATCTTTGCACAATTTGTGGAAAACAAACCCACTCACTCTCCCCACTCTCTCACAACGTGGAAGGAAGCCCCAAGGCTGTTTCTTTATGTAGCCATCAAGTATTGAAGGCTATAAATAGTGCTAGGATGAACACTTTGTAATCAAGCCAAATTTTACACACATCCAAAGCACAAAAAGCAAAGTACTTCTTGGCTCGTTAGGTCCTCTCTCCCATACACTCTTTTAACACTCAAATACTTCGGGTTTGAGTGTGTTTTGGATAGGATAGGATCTTAGTACTTTGTTTCTATTTTTGGTTCCATAGATCATATATTGTATTAGCTATAGGGAACCTTTTTGACTTTGTAATTGGTACTCATATTGATTATAAGGTTTTCGCCATTTAGGCATCTCAAGTTATATTTATATAACTTGAGAAAAATAATTCTTGTGCTTTTGTCCGATGCAAAACTCTTTTACAAATTTATTTTTACTCGGGTGTGTGTATTCTGTCCGTCTGTGTTATCTGGGGTGTTACCTAACACTTGAGGTAACACTTGTTCTCAGTAGCCTTTGACAAACAATTTCAATTGGCACCAGAGCCCGGTCACTTGACGATACTAAGTGGTTCGGTCATTTGTCATGGCTTTCGATCCTGCTAATCCCAATCAGAAACGACTTCCTATTTTAGTCCAGGAGGAAGAACCAGATCAAACAACCATGTTTGTCACACTAAGTGACACGGATACTGAACATGTTACCTCAGATGTTTTCCAGTCGGAGATAGCACCTGAGACGGTGAGACCACACCTGTTAGGTATAACAATTTCAGTTCATATAATGATGTTTGTTTCGTGGTTTCCACTAACCTTGATGCAGGAAGTTCACAAGAAGATGAGCTGAGCAAAGATGAACTCATTGCTGGGTTAAAGAACCTTTATGAGGAGTTGCTCAAGGAATGGAAGAAAGAGAACAAAATGGTTAAAACTTTAACCAAGATGAATGATGGACTCAAGGCCTACTTGACTCGCTTGGAAGTTCAAGCATCCAAGAGGGATGCCAAGCTAGAGAAAGTCAAGGCCAAATTGACTTTAGCCGAAACCACCTTGAAGAAAATCAACACCGGATCATCCAAATTGGATGAGATTCTCAATTTGAGTAAGCCTCTCAAAGCAGGTATTGGTTTCCGAGAATCATTAGATAAAATTATTTCTTCTTTGAGCTGTAATGAACATGAAATATGTTTTGCAAAAGAACGTGCTTTTGATCAAAATTCTTTCTCTAATGACTCTTCTGACAAAAGAAAAGTGTGTCAATACTGTCACACCTCTGGACATTTTAAAAATAAGTGTAATACTCTTTCAAAGAAACAGTTCAGTTATTCTGTGTTACCTGAAGTGCTACCCAGCACTCCAGATAACACATTCTGTCAGAAGGTCAAAAACACAAAAAAGAAGACATGGAAACCTAAGTCTAAATTGAGATGCGATGTTGTTTACACTTCCTTAAAAACAAATATTGAAGGATAATGGTACTTTGATAGTGGATGTTCACATCACATGACGGGAATAAAGTTGTTTTTGAATGACTATGAATCTTTTCAAGGAGGTAGTGTAACTTATGGTGGTGGAAATAAAAGCAATATAATAGGAAAATGGACACTAAATGTGACTGGTTTTCCAGCCTTAAAAAATGTCTTACATGTAGATGGTCTTGTTGCTAATTTAATTAGTATTAGCCAACTTTGTGATGACAATTTAAAGGTAAAATTCAACAAAAATACTTGTGAAGTTTTTGATTATACTAAAAATTGTGTGATGACAGGAATTAGATCAAGTGACAATTGTTATCTTGTTGAAGACAAACAGGTGTCCCATTTGGCAAAAATAGATGTCACTACATTGTGGCATCAAAAGTTTGGACATGTCAATTATCGAAACTTGAAGAACATTTTCAAGTTTGAGGCTGTCAAAGGAGTCCCTAAACTGAATCTTAATAACAAAATGGTTTGTGGAGACTGCCTTAAAAATGAGGAGACTCGTGTTTGAAGAACATTTTCAAGTTTGAGGCTGTCAAAGGAGTCCCTAAACTGAATCTTAATAACAAAATGGTTTGTGGAGTCTGCCTTAAAAATGAGGAGACTCGTGTTACCCAGTGTGCTGCCCAACACCAAAAGCAACACTTCGGGACAACACATTGTTTTCATCTTTTGCACATGGACTTGATGGGTCCAATCGAGGTAGAAAGCTTGGGAGGTAAGAGGTATATTTTTGTTATAGTTGATGATTTCTCTAGGTTTTCATGGGTATATTTCCTAAGAGAAAAATCTAAAACTTTAGATAAATTTAAACTCTTGCACTCTAATATCAAAAACATGTTTTGCTCACCTATTTTTCGTATTAGATCTAATCATGGAAAAGAATTTGTAAATGTTTCCTTTTATACTTTTTGTAAGAAAAATGGGATAAACCATGATTTTTTTAGGTATCAAAATCACATCAACAGAATGGAGTGGCCGAAAAGAAAAATAGGACATTGCTTGATATGGCCCGTGTCATGTTATTTTCAAAACGGATTTCAAAAAGATTTTGGGCTGAAGCTTTGAGTACGGCTTGTCACATTTCAAATAGAGTCTTTCTTAGACCTGGTTTAACAATGACACCTTATGAGATTTTGACTGGGAAGAAACCACATGTACATTACTTCCATGTGTTTGGGTGTGTATGTTTCATATTAAAAGACTGGGATTACTTAGCTAAGTTTTACTCTAAGAGTGATAAATGCATTTTTCTTGGATATTCTCAAGACAATCATGTATATCGAGTGTATAATTTAAGCTTGGGAACTATTCAAGAATCTGTGAACAATATTTTTGACGATCTGTTAAGTGTTACAGATAAACCAGGTGATTATCCTCTCATGATACAGATGGAACAACCTCAAAGTGAATTTGACATTTATGTTGGACCAGATGTTGGCCCCAGTGTTACCGCACCTGAGGCAACACCAGAGATAACACCAGAAGTCAGTCCAGTTGCAGAAAATAAAAATAATGAGGACTCCAATAGAGTAGATGATCCCGTCAGAAGAGTTCCCCCGTTGAAGATTCAAAAGAATCATCCTATATCCCAAGTGATAGGGAGATTAGACGAAGGGATACAAACTAGAGGTAAGGAACCTGTTAATTATCGAGACATGGTAAACCATTCATGTTTTCTTTCTATGCTTGATTCTAAAAATATTTTTTTGAAAGATGAATATTTAATTCAAGTTTTTAACCATAAGAGATTTTCTAACTTGAAGAAGTCTCTTGTTCTGTGTCTTGTTTAAACCCCTTGGATCATCTTTTTTGTTGTATAATATTTTATTTTTTATTAAAAAAAATCAATTTTTTTATGTTTCTCTGTTTTAAATTTGTCAGTGGGTAGCTTTTTCTATCAATTGACGGTTGCACATACTAACCTTTTTGTTATGGTAGGATAACAATCAAGGTAACATCTTTGATAAAATTTCCTTTGTACTCAAAAGTGACAATGTCACTAACTTTTTGATAAAATCAGAGGCATAAAGGCTAAAAAGCTCAGATAATATTTTCTTAGTAGCTCGGGGCACGGCGTTCGCTGCGACGATAAACTTTTGCGAAAGGAAGATGATTATCTTGTGATTTATACTAAGTATTAGGAACATGGAGCTCGCAGCTACAGTGTATCCTACTTGAAAGGTACAAATCACCTAAGCATATTTACAATTTATAAGGACTCGGGACACGGAGCTCGCTACTACGATGCTTCCTTGTAGATAAAGAAGTGTTAATATGTTTAAAAAATGCTTAAATTAAAGAACACGCTTGTTATGTTTGATATACCTGAAAATGAAGAAAAAACTTGTTAAGCCTCAATTGCTTATTAAAGAAGCATATCTCTGCCTCAAGTGTTTTAAAAATGAGGATTGCCTTAAAATGTCTTGTTTTAAATTTATCAATGGATGTTTATCACGAATGATATCTTAAGTGTTATCATAGTTATCATTAACACATTAGTGTGTGCTACATTAGTTTTTTATTCTTTTATTTTCGAATTTTTTTATTAAATTTTCAAAGTTTGAAAGTCTTTTTATTATTCAAAGAGTTTACAATTTTGAAAAAGTTTTAAACAAATCCTTTTTATTTGAGGTAAAATTTTCAAGTAACTAAATCCCTAAAATCATGGAGTCTATTTTCAATTTTTGAGGGATCGGTTTGTTCTTCTTTTTACCCGTTCGTTTTACTTATTTTTTTTATTTTCGTTTTCTTTATTAAAAAAAAAAATCGGATGTGTAGGGAGTTGGTTTTGTGTGTGCAAGTAAATAGGGGGAGTTTGATATGATAGTTTAAAATGTGAGTAAAAATAGGGGTCTTAGTTAATCTAGATGATAAGAGTTAAGTTTAAATTAATTTCTTCTCCTATTCACATTCCTTAACCTCCTAAATATCTATCCCTATTTACTCTCTCTTTCTCTCACACACTCGCACATATATACTCCCGCTCTCCATCGTCTTTCCCTCTTTCACAGCAACCTTCCCAAAATTCTCAAAACCCTTCCCAAAATTCTCAAATCCTACCTCTCAATTTCAACAATGGCTTCTCCTCCCCAAAACCCTAAACAATCCGCACCTCAAGAAGAGTCTCAGGGTGTTGTCTCAGATGTTATTTCGCCCATGGACATATCTCCCATGGATTCACGTGTTTCTCCTTCCATGGCTATGTCAATTGATGAGCCCTCAATGGTTGCTACCTCGGCTTAACCTACACCCTCAGTGACTGCTTCTCAACCACCCGTTACCACCACCAAGAAACCCAAAAGAAAAGCCCCCTTCTTCCTCCAAATCGCTTGCTTAACCCTCCAAGAAGACTCCATCGGCTTCATTAATTTGATTTCTTCCCAACCTGGGGGAGATGGTTGTGCTGGTACTAGTGCTGGTACAAGTGCTGCTACAGATGTTGCTGGTGATTATGATACTGCTGAAGATGTTACTGGAGATGTTGGCATAAGTGATGAGCCATATGATGAAGAAGAAGAATAACCTTGTTTGAAGGTTGATGTTGCCACAACTCTTGGGTATTGGCTTTTAATGGTACTTTGAAATGGTATCAAAATAATTTCTGTTTTTGGTTGGTTTGGTTTTTAAAATAATTTCGTATTTCGGTTTCTTAGTTTAGAACTTAAATACTTTGGTGGTTATTTTGGTGATTATCTTTGGATAATATTTTGTGGTTTTGTGGTTTTAAAACTTGGATTTACCTTTGTTTTTAAACTACTAGTTTGAGGCACAAAAGTTGATTTTGTTTTTAAACTAGTATTGTTTTTGTAAATCTTTGTTGTTTTGGTTAACTCCTAGATTAAGGGGGAGTTTAACTTCTGGGAGATGCTATGTTATACTGTGTATGGCTAACATATTTTTCAGGTACCATCACTTAGGAGCTTGGAAAGAAATCTCAAATTAAGGAGGAGATTGTTAGTACAGACAGAGGTGTTACCTCAGATGTTGCCACTGACAGTCTAGTGCTGCCTGACGAATATACTTTGTAATTTAATATTTCTTTCTAATATAATTTTTATACTAATGTCCTAATATTATTGTCTAGATGTTAGTCCATATTTCCGGTTATAATAAGGTGGATTTAGGAGCAAAATACATGGAGAAGAAATTAAAAGAGAATTATGCATAAATGCCGAAAATTGGAGAAGTTACAAACATATTTAACATGTGTTAAATACGGAAAAACGTGGGAAGACTCATTCAAAGGATTTGTTGCTGATCAAAGAAGAGAGTACAAGCATGGAGAAGCATGGAGTATAAGTGGGCGAAGCTTAGAATTGGGCACAAAGAAATCGGTTGAGAAAATCATGGAAAGTTGACCAAGTCTTTGCACAATTTGTGGAGAACAAACCCACTCACTCTCCCCACTCTCTCACAACGTGGAAGGCAGCCCCAATGCTGTTTCTTTGTGTAGCTATCAAGTATTGAAGGCTATAAATAGTGCTAGGATGAGCACTTTGTAATCAAGCCAAATTTTACACACATCCAAAGTACAAAGAGCAAAGTACTTCTTGGCTCGTTAGGTCCTCTCTCACATACACTCTTTTAACACTCAAATACTTTGGGTTTGAGTGTGTTTTGGATAGGATAGGATCATCGTACTTTGTTTCTATTTTTGGTTCCATAGATCATATATTGTATTAGCTATAGGGAACCTTTTTGACTTTGTAATTGGTACTCATATTGATTATAAGGTTTTCGCCATTTAGGCATCTCAAGTTATATTTATATAACTTGAGAAAAATAATTCTTGTGCTTTTGTCCGCTGCAAAACTCTTTTACAAATTTATTTTTACTCGGGTGTGTGTATTCTGTCCGTCTGTGTTATCTGGGGTGTTACCTAACACTTGAGGTAACACTTGTTCTCAGTAGCCTTTGACAAACAATTTCAGAATGTAACACTCTTTTTTTTCAAATGTAATACTGTTTTTTTTCAAAATTAACATAAGATTGACAAACTAAACTAATGTTATATTTTATAAAAAATGAATGTAACATTTTTTTCTCAATTGTAATAGTTTATATTCTTAAATGTAACATTATATCTGAAATGTAACAATTTTTTTATTGAGAAAGTAACAATTGAAATGCAATTCGATTATATATATGAATTTTTACTTTTTTTTTAAAGAAGAAAAGTAACATTTACCAAATAAAAATGTTACATTCATCTATTAGAAAATTATAATTATATAGTGTTACATCTTAGCTGATGAGCAGCTCAAACTTTTTTACTGTGAAAAGTGTTACTTTTTGAAAATGAAACTGTTACTTTTATCAGAACAGAGTGTTACATCTTTAGCTGATGAGCAGCTCAAACTTTTTGTGTGTAAAAAAATATGTTTTTTTTTTTAAAAATGAAACCATATCATGACCTATTTAGTTTTATTCGTCTCGTCGAGACGAACACAACGATATTTTTAATTTTTTTTTCTGAGTTATAAATCTCAAGATATAGCATTTTAAAGTTATTGAGATTTTTTTTTTAGGGAAGACACGTGTCGCAATATGAGAAGTGGGAGGGCTGAATCCAACGGTCGGATGTAACGAAGCAGCGGAACAAGAGAATTTGCCTTTTTTTTAATAACTAAATTGAACGTTATTTTAATTTTATGAAAAAATTAATTATTCGTCAATTCTTACTATTGCTAGTGATAGTGTTGATCTAACTTGTGGCATTACATTACACACGTGCACTTACGTTAGCGTATTGACGGTTGGAAATTTAGGGTTTATTGATAATCCTGGATAATGATTGAATTGTGTATATTCACTTTCCGAACAAAGTATTTCGACCCTATATGCCTGGGTTACACGAAACCTTTGTATGGGATAAGACAATCAAACGATCTGAATCTAGGCAAAGAAATCAGATCAAAACTTAGAGAAATTGTGTGTGTTTTTCGTAAGTAAAACTGAGATCAATAATCTGTTTATAAACAGATTTTCGGAAATGGCAGAACTGGTATCAGTCATGACTGTTAGCCCAACAGTCATAATTGTTAACTGATTGTGTCTCTTGGTTTTGGCGGGTTTTGGTAGGAAAACTGGCGGGAGATTATTTAGAACACCAAATATACTGTCTAGTAAATCACAATTACATAAAATCGTTGATGACACTAAAATCACCAACATTGACTCGTCAAGCTAGTACACAAGATTAATTGTCACGATGTTGTCACTTTTGAATATAGAACTAGCCTTATTCCATTTTGTGGTATTGAAAATTTGTGACACTATGTAATTCAAGATTAACATGAAGTCGGTGCGGTAAACTAGAAACTAAGGTAAGGGATAAGACAGGGGCTGTGGGTATTGAGTGTCAGTGTGGAGATTAGATTTCTTGTGCTCTTTCGTTTCATTTATATTGATTATATTTGATTTTTTTATTAACGTAAACATAAGTAAAAGTTGAATGAACATTAATTTCAATAGCAGTGTTTAGAATTTCGCTAGCTAGATGATTTTTAACATTATTGATCAAAGTTCATTTGTGTTGACAAAATAAAATAAAAATAATTGTGATCAATATTAATAGGACAAAGGAAGGATCATTTCTGTATATTCTATCGTCTACTAAAAATAATTTGTGTCAAAAGCGATCACATCCCATATTTTTCATCCCCATTTGTTTTATTTGGGTTGCTGGTTAAAGCTGCTTAAATTGCTGCTTCCGTTGAGTGATTGTAATTAGAAAACTAGCCAGCAAGGGTTCAAAATTTCCAATATTCGAGACTACAACTTGAATGTATATATTCACTTTAGATTGGTATACTTGATTCACTTTAGATTGGTATACTTGATTTTCAAGTGTAAGGTGTAACAACTAACAAACCATTCAATATGGCCCTGTAAGGCCTCTATAAATACAACTCCCTCCGTTTTAAAATAAATATTTTTTTTAATTTTAAATTTAAGTGACACTATGAAAATATTGATTTAATATTACTTTTTAATAGTAAAAAAGGGAAAATGTAAATATACGCCCCTATACTTATGTTAAAGATGCAGATATACCCTTATACAAGTTAATTGTCATATTAGCCCTCGTACTTAGAAAAAAGGTGTGTAGATTAGAACTTCGTCATCTTTCTGTCCAAAATCTAACGGAATGGCTGACTAGGCTGTTTAGTTGGCCTGAAAAAGTTTCTACGTGGAAATACAATGCCTAAGTGGAATTTGATGAGTATGATAGGCTCAAAACTACGCCAGTTGGCCCTTATTAGGGCTAAACTACATCGTTTATAAAAAATAGCAAAAAGTACCCTTCTTCTTCCTCCTCCCTCACATAGCCGCCCACCCCTTCTTCCTCCACTATCGCCACCCCATCATTGTCTACTACTGTCCTCCACAACCACAACCACCAAACTATCACCACCACCACAGCCACTAAACTCAACATCACAACCGAATTCACTATAGAAATTAAACACATTCTCTCAAGAATCAATATATGATTAAGCAAAATTGAAGCCCTAAATTCCACGATCAACAACCTAATTAATTTCTAGCAAACATCTGATGACTTCCTTCAAGGAATTGAATGAGAGAGCTCGAGCTTGGAAGGTGGTCTCGAAGGACTGTAAGTCGGCGTCGGCGTAGGAATTTAACTCCGTCACGAAATGCGGGTTGATGTTGAAATTGTTGCGAGAAAATGATGTTTCGGCACCACTCTTCTACAGAAGCCCAACAATTTGATTTTGTGTCTTGTGTGTTCGTGCATTAGGTTTGATTTTTGTATGTGAGTTTTTCGTGTGCACGTGTTTTCGTCTTTGTGTGTGTGGTGTATAGTGATTTTATTTTCTGAATTGAGGAATTGGTTTATGGTGCTGATCTTGTTGATGATGGAAGTGTTTAGTTTGATGGTATTAGTTGGTGGTGGTTTGTGAGGATTGGATATTATGGTGGAAAAAAATGACTTTTTGGCCGGTGTAATGGGGAGATGAGAGGTGTATTTGGGTTTTCTTTTAAAAATGAGGGTATATTAGTCAATTTACTGTGAATTTTTTTTTCACATTTACCCCTTCATTTATGAGGGGTGTTACCTGTAAATAATTATTTTAATTTTATCCTATTAAGTGTCAAAACTACGTAGTTTTGAGCGCATCATACTCAGCAAATTCCACATGGACACCTAATCAGCCATTTTTCTTGTCAACTAAGCAGCTCAGTCAGCCTTTCCGTTATATTTTGGATGGAAAGATGACAGATTCATAATCTCCACACCTTTTTCCTAAGAGTGAGTGCTAATATGGCAATTAACTTGTATGAGGGCATATATGTATCCTTGACCTATGTGCATGTGCATATTTCTATATTTTCCCTTAAAAAATCATAAATATCTTTATTAGATGTTTCAAAATGTAAGTTTTTTTTTTTTTTTTTTTTTTTTTCAAGTACTCCCTCCGTCTCAAAATAGATGTCGTTTTGAGAGTTAATTTTTGTCTCAAAATACTTGTCGTTTTACTATTTTCAAAGCTATTTTGTTGTTGTATACCTACTATACGCTTATTAATGATAGTTGGCTATTTCTTACACAAGCATTTAATTGCTTAGGTAATTGGATTAGTTTAGGGGTATCTAAGACTTTTTCACATACATTAATTATATTTCTTAATATGTGTGAAGTGGTTGAAACAACATCTATTTTGAGACGGAGGGAGTATAAGATAATTTTTTATTTTTTTTTTCCGTAAAAAATGATTTAGAGGCACGTTTTAGAATACTTTTCTTTTTGTAAAAATGATTTTGATTCATATAAAACTAACAAGTAATATTTGGGCTCAAAATTTTAACTTTATACTCCCTCCGTCTCAAAATAGATGTCGTTTTGGGAGTTAAATTTTGTCTCGATATACGTGTTGTTTCACTATCTTCAAAGCTTTTTTATTGCTCTATACCAATTATTGTAGGATATCATCATATCTCGGTTAGGATATCCGAGATATGCTTGGGATTTCTAAGATATTCACCATATCTCATTCCTAGTTTAGTTGATATTCTGATAGGTTTTCTTATTTATCAAGATATGGTAGAGTCCTACCATACTTAGTCTTTAGTATACCTAGTATAAAAGAGGTGGTCTCCCATGAGAACAAGGGGATCCGTCTCATGCATGAGACGGGTCGCCGAACCCGCCACGTGGCAACCCACCATTGGCGATTTTTTTTTTTTTTTTTTTTGAGTTTTTATATTTTTTTTCGGCTTTTCAGTGGTTTAGCAAAAAATAATAGTTACCATCTCTTAAAGTAACATTGTTCATAAGTAAATGTAATACTTGTTTTAAAAAAACAAAAGCTCGTTTTTACCCATTTTTCCAAATGTAATACTAAATATAATTACATGTAACCCAAACAATATCTAAATGTAATAATCATCTATGCTGAAATATAATAGTGCTTTAGCTAAAATGTAATATAATGTGTATTTTAAATTTTATTTTTTAAAAGAACATAACATTTGAAAAGTAATAACTTATGTATATGAATGTAATAGTAAGTTTATACAAGTAAATGTAACACTTTGATTGACGAAATTGTAACAGATTTCTATAGATAATGTAATACTTTTACATGTATCATGATAAATTTGACCCCATTGTAACTTATTGTTTGAAAACATATAGATATCTATACATATGTATTACCATTATATACAAGTATTACATATAAATAACACGTTTGTTACATTTTAGTTATAATAAGTATTACTTTTGGCAAACGAAGAAAACATAGGAAAAACACTATTACTTTAAGAGGTGGTAACTATTACTTTAAGAGATGGTAACTATTACTTCACAAACCGAAAAAAAAAAAAAAACCAAAAAAAAAAATTTTAAAAAAAGCAAAAAAAAAAAAAAAATTTTTTTTTTTTTGGGCCAATGAGGGGCTGCCACGTGGCAGGGTCCCCCATGGGTCCTGGAGCAGGGTTGTGGGTCGGGTAATGGGTCAAAAAAATGACCCGTCTCACCCATGAGACGGGTTGGAGTGTTCTCACACAAGTTTTTGTCAGTATAAAAAGGTGTCTCTTGTAATCATTTTAAATCATCAAGAATAGAAGTTCAAAAATTGTTTATTTTATAAACATGAAGTTTTTCTTCTTGTTCATCCTAGTATACGCCAAATTTATCAATTATACCTTTAATAATGATAGTGAACTATCTCTTACCTAACCGTTTAATTACCTAGGTAGTTGAATTACTTTAGGGGTATTTGAGGCTTCTTTACATTTACATCCATTAATGACATTTCTTAATATGTGTGAAACACTCCAAAACGACATCTATTTGGAGACGGATGGAGTATTGGTAAAGGGACCTGAACTGTAAAGTTAAAAGGCATATCAACATTTTCTTGATAAATTTAAGTGGTTTTATCATGTACATTCAAGTCTCATTCATTTGAAGCTTCTATCTATCAGTTTTATTAATATAAATCCCCCAAAGGTATGCCTTCACACAAAAATCCCACAAAGATACAACATTTTTATTTTCTGGTGCTAAACTTTAATCACTAATGTATGTATAATTAAATAAAAAAAAAAAAAAAAAACTATAAGTAATATTTTCAATTTTTTTTTATAATCATTTAGCTTGATCACCAATTTTTTTTTTTTTAATGTATCACCACAAACTTTCTAACACACACTAAAACAAAACTCTCTCAAAAAGTGTCGTCTTCTTCCTTGGACAAACACTTTCATCTTCTTCCTCTCCTTCCATAGTCTTTTCCCACAATTAATCTTCTATTTTTTCTCGCTCTTTCTTTATTAAAGTTTAACCCGATTTCATATTTATTAATTTTTGTTCTGCAATTGATAACTGTGAAATCGGAGTTCTAATTTTTATGTCTATTTTTACTGTCTAAATTTAGTTTTTAAATTATGTTTAGTATGATATTTCTGATGTTGTTTTTCTCTCCATATGTGGGAGCATGTGTTTTTTTCCTCCTTTATTGAGGACTTGTGATTTACCTCATTTGTGGAGGGATTTGTGTATTATTTTTATCGCTTTTATGATTACCGGGAAGATAGAATCTGACTTCGAAGAGTGGAAGAAAGCAAGGGACTTTATATTTCAAGATGATGTTCATGCATTCCAACGTTGCAAAGGAAGTCAACTTCCAACGTCAGGTTTTGTTAAGATTATGTATTGCAAGGATGTACTTATTATGACAAAAAAAAATCTTTGCAGTTGATAAGTCAAATTGCCAATATGTTGGTCAATGTATTTTCTAGGGTAGCGTTTATAACTGCGATCCCCATCGTTTGGATCGAACTTCCAACGTTTGTGGATAGTCGACTTCTAAACGTTTGTTGTTGATTATATTAATTGTATGGTTCTTTTAGTTTAAAAAAATGTATCATCACATTATTAGAGATAATTTGAAAAATTATGTTAATAAAATTGATAAATCTAAATTCCAAATACCCATAATAGGTTTTTGTGATTATAAAATAGTGCTAAAAATAAATTTTGGGAAGACATCTTCCACAAGTACTCCCTCTGTAACGACCCGAGCCTGCAAGCCCGACCCGCCACATAAGCACCATACACTAGCCCACCAAGCATCTCCTCAATTGGGTCAACCACAGCCCATCACAGACCTCCAAAAGTCCAATGGATGATTTGATGCTTAGTAGGAGTGTATGGGCCTTCTATATAGCACACTCAATTCCCACATATTTCCGATGTGGGATGGGGGATATCACAATCTCCCCCACTCCAACCCTTGCCGTCCCTGGCAAGGTCAATCAATACCCAGATCGTACCCCCGGGCTAGCTCGCAAGCCTTAAGGTCGGGGTTCCGCTCTGATACCATTTGTAACGACCCGAGCCCGCAGACCCGACCCGCCACATAGGTACCATACACTAGCCCACCAAGCATTTCCTCAATTGGGTCAACCACAGCCCATCACAGACCTCCAAAAGTCCAATGGATGATTTGATGCTTAGTAGGAGTGTATGGGCCTTCTATATAGCACACTCAATTCCCACATATTTCCGATGTGGGATGGGGGATATCACACCCTCTATCCCAAAATGATCTTCTCATTTGCTATTTTTCATTGTCCCAAGAAATTCTTCACATTTCTATATTTTAGGCTTAAACAAAGCATGACTAGTGAAACAATTGTTCATATCCTTAAAAAGTTTGAATAGTGAAACGCGAAGATCATTTTGGGACGGAGGGAGTATATGCCAAACCACTGGCGGAGCTAGCAAGGCCTCAAAGGGGGGAATTGCCCCCATTGGCTTAGAAAAAATAAAAAATTACTAGTGCAAAATTTTCAAAATTTTGGAAACTTAATGCAATTTTTTGAAACTTGCCCATTTTGAGATAAAAGAGACATACACTAAAATTTTCATTTGCCTCCATTGAAACTTTGTGCAATTTTTGCCCCATTAATGAAAATTCTTAGCTCCGCCACTATGCCAAACCAAAATGTCATCTCAACAAAATCCAAAAAAAGAGTTTTGAAGTGGAAGAAGCGTCAAAGCAACATACTCCCCCTACATCTAAAAGACTAAAACAAACACGTCCCTATCTAGCTGGAAGCTATTCTCTAATAACCACTCATACCTCGCCACGTACTCCCAATCCAATTCACGCGTCAATTCCCCGCACAATTCCTCTTTCGGGTTCGTTATAAGCGGCGAAGCGTTCCGTATATAAATAAAACCAGCCCTTCCCCGGAAACTATTTTCTCCGATCCCTTTCCCCGCCGCGTCGCCGGTCTCTCCACCAGGTAACTTTTCCTTTTCCCTCTTTTATCATTGTTTGTTATGCTCTGTTTTAATTTCATGTTTATTTTTCTTCCGTCTATTGTGTGATTTTGACGATTTTTTTTCAAGTTGGGTTATTAGGTTTGATCTAGGTTAGGGTTTCATATCTCATGTCTCCTATTGTAATCCTGTTTTGTGATTTGTCTAAGTTAGATCTCTAAGATCCTATGTACAGCTATAAAACTTTTCTTTTTTGGGTAGTAGTTTCACTTGACAATGTCTAATTGAAATTGGATTAGAATCGCGGGTTTTGATGGTGCTATTTATGTGTGACGTTTAAAGATTTTCTATGTTAATAGCATTGCCTAGGGTCACAAAAATCTGCTCACAAATTCAAATCCTTTCTTAAATGATAGACTCACAGACTGAATAACTAATTAATTTCGTGTGCAAATGATTGTCAATTTTTTTGTGCCGAAATAATTACTCCTTTATTATGGAGCTCTTGTTTCTGTAATTTTCCGTTCTTTTGTTTAGGTAGCAGTTTGTATTGTTTGTTTACTTAAGTGTTTATTTAATGAACGGAAGATGGAACTGTGCCCTCGGTCTGGAATTTGATGATTTTTTAGTACACAGTGCTAATTTTTTTTGTGGTCTCGAGCATAATTTTATGTCCAATAGACAGTTTTTTCCTCCAAAAGAGGACTGTTGCAGTTTTTGCATGTTTACAAATGCTGTTTGTTGGTGGGATTATTTGCAAGTAATATGCAACTTCAAAAACTTGATGGATAAAATCCACTGTGTAATAAAAATACCTTGCAAGTGTACAAGTGCCGAAGCAGCAGTATACAAAAGTAAGGGTCGAACCACAGAGACTCGTGGATAAACAAGTTGATTTAATTAATGTAAAGAGTAACCAAAGGGGGGTTTTTGATTTGATTGATTTAAACTAATTACGTACTAAACAATAAAAATAAACTAAGGACTTAAAATTGCAAATTCAAGCAAAGATTGCACTCAAGAAAAACAAGCAGTTCACGGATTGGAGATCACAATTACACTCTCTTTATGCTATTTTGATGATGAAATACTAATCTTTATTTTAGGGTTCATTCACTTATTTAAGAATTGGAACGGTTAGGTGGCCGGATTGCAATTCTATTATCCTATGTAAATTATTTTTTCCGCAACGTCCAATTAAAACACAAAGAATTTATTAAGATCTTAAGAATATGAAAACCTAGTTTGTCTCTTTTTCCGCAAGGTCCAAGATCTCAACTATTCAACACAACAATGACTATGTCTAACTCTCCACGCAAGTGCAAGAGATTAAACCCTAATAGTTAAAGAGCCAAAAATATCTATCTATATAATTGAAACTCAAAAACGGAATTAAAATTATTGTGTTAAACTAAAACATTGATTATCATCTCATAGCACAAAGATCATGTAATTGATCACATCCAATCCGCAAACCAAGGAAATTAGCTACTCATACCCATAGCATAAATCACAAGATCATAAATAAAATTCATAAACCTGGATTAATACGCTTGAAGATGAAAGATCCCTAAATCTTGATTACACTTGAAAACTTGAATAAAACCTAAAAGAAAGCCTACAATAAAATAAAGTCTAACCTAAAACTAAATAAGTCTCCTCCTTATCCTAGGAAATAGAAAACATGGAAAAGGAAGGAATTAAAAACAAAATCCTAAAAATTAGAAAAGGTAGGAGAGAAAGACGTGTAAAACGGGTGGGCATCCTTTTTCTTCCCCCAGCTCATTCCCAGATTTCCACTAAAGTCCCCGATGCTTCTGATAATTCCAGTTTAGTCCTTCCAATTCTTTAAATTCCAGAAAAGTCATCATCTTTCAGATTTCTGCAGTTTTGTCCCTGGAACTTCTGATAATTTCAGCTTCACCCTCTGTTGACCTTGACTTGAATGCCGATTTTGACTTGACTTTTGAGCATTTAACATCTTTGCGAGAACACCATAAAAATCACTAAAGAAGTGTCTCAAAAATACAATGCTTTCCCACAAACTTGACATTACAAAATATACTCAAAATACATTAAATCTATTCTAAATTACATCAAAATCAATACTATAGATCCATAATCATAGAGATAAAATGATATGAAAATACAATCCATCAAAGAGTTTCCAGTTTTGAGGTCATATTTTAGTGCTACATTACCAACCTTAGGTGTAACAGTTACTGTCGGGAATAACTTAAAATCTTATATTCAATTTTTTCTAATCTTATATGGGAGAGGTCAACTTAGGACATTAAGTGCTCTAAGCTCTTTTTTCTTTTTTTTTTCCCATAGATAAGACTCCTCTCTTTAAATGGAATTTTAGACATAAGCAGAATGACTTGAAAGAAAGTTAAAACAGGAAAAAGAGTTGCGTATACATATTCAGGTTTATATAAATGTGACTTTCATATGCATAAATTTGAAATATTTCTATTGATATGAGCTCATAACATAGTTTAGGACCGTGTTTGTGGCTCTAGGTTGACTCAGATAAAGTGTTATCTAGTACTCCATCCCAAAGTTGATGTTTATTAATGTATATTTTCTAGAAGATTTTGTCCAAAATGAATGCCTATTTTCTAAATAACGCTTTCCCTAATGTTTTCTTACCATTTTTTTCCACATTTCATTATATACTTGCAAAAGTAAAGGTTTTTAAGTAGATAACAAAAATATTTATAATATTTGCCATTGAATTTTAGCATTTTGTAGAATGTCCCTTAAATTAAAATTGACTTTTTTTGGGGATGGAGACAGTATATGAATAAAAAATTATTTCAGGACTATGCATGTTGAAGTTATTTGAATAAATAAAAATAAAATGTGATGTTAAATGAGTTTGATTCTTTTAGTGATGTTACTATATCCACCTTTGTCTACTATCTTGTTCTAACTTGCACTTGCAATTATATGGTGTTTATTGTTAAGTACTCCCTCTGTCCCAAAACAACTTGCATTATTCTCCTTTTTGGGTGCCCCATTGGTAAGTCACACGTCCTAAGATGTCCAATTTTTATTAAACCTACCCCACGTGTCACACTCAAACACTTAAATCGTGGGTCCCACTCTCATATCATCATACTCACAACCGCTTTCCCACTCAAAATACTTTTGAATAAATTAACTCTCTCCTTAATTCCCGTGCAATTTCAAAATGGTGCAAGTTGTTTTGGGACAAAAAGAGTATACATATGTATAAGTGTTTAGTGGAACTACTTGAAAGTCAAACTTCCTTAATTTGTTTGAGAAACTAAAAGATGGACACTGATTAAGGACAAATAGTGTGAATGTGTTGTGGATTTCAAAGGGGAGCTAATGTCTTGCACATGGGGAAATGATTATGTTTTATAGTTATGAGCTGAAAGCCAGCTAAATGCTTAGGAGATGGTGCTTCTGTAGCCCTAAAGCACAGCCATGAATTAAACATTACTAGTGGACAACATGTATTCTGATGACTTACTTTAGGTGTCATTTACATGATACTCAATCTTTATATAAAGCATCTATGTCAATTACACATTCAATGACTATGTGATCAGTGGTTTATATGGAAAATCTTATCTTGTAATACTTTATTTATTTCCTTTGTTAGAGTATATTCTTCCCTTGTCATGGTTGAGTACATCTCTCTTTCACACACGCACACACACACGCACACTCACATTGTAATGCTCGGACTCTTCTATTTACCTCGCCGTACCCGTGTCGATACGGCACGGCACGACATGGGTGTGGGTGTGGCTATTTTACACTACTATTGGTGTAAAATCTTCAAAATCTGGAGGATCCGATAGTCGGATCCGTATCCATGTCAGGCACTCGTAATTCGTACCCGAGTCCGAGCATTATAGCATACACACATTTACATTTTGTCTTGAGATATCTTTTGTTACATATTTAGACAAAACTGACATTGTTTCTGTCCTGTGTCACAGCTTTGATTGCCTGATCTTCATGATTTCAAGAAGCACTGCTGCATCCACCGTTTCCTGTGTAGCAGGAAACAAGAACAATTTCCTTGTCTGGATTTTGGGCTGCTTATTCCCAAGATTCCTAGGGAATTCAACTGTATATTTCAGCTTTTTGTTGTTCAACGTCGTTATTTGTTGCTCTTCTTTAAGCTGCATCTCAGAGTCTTCAAAGTAAATTATCCATAGCGGTGAGAGATTAAAAAAGCAACTGCTTTACACCACTCTCGTCTTGATATATAGCAATGGTTGCTTCTCAATTTTCGGAATTAGCTGGAAACACTCTGCAAAATCCCTTTAAGAACCAGGTGCTTCTTCCAATGGCACTGCCTGATGCTCTTCATGTGGATCGTGTTGAATTGGACTTCTCTGATGTCTTTGGTCCTGACTCTAACGAAGTAGTCTACGATGAGCCAGAAGTGATATGCAGCAGGTCGCATTCCTTAGTGGGCCCCTCAACACATGTTAATCAGTCTTTGAAGCTTAGCAAGCTAACGTTGCATGAGACTGAAGATTATGAAATTGTTGAGGAAGTTAGTGGAGGAGAGGAATTGAAGGAACTTCAGGGATCTTCTTGTGGGGATGATGTTCTACTAAAGGCTAGTAGCCAAGATAATGGTGATTATCTGAGTCAGACTGTAGGGCTTGAGGATTTCGATATCTTGAAAGTTGTTGGCCAAGGTGCATTTGCAAAAGTATATCAAGTTAGGAAACGTGGTTCATCAGAAATATATGCAATGAAGGTTATGCGCAAAGATAAAATTATGGAGAAAGATCATGCAGAGTACATGAAAGCAGAGAGAGATATTTTAACAAAAATAGACCACCCCTTCGTTGTGCAGCTGAAATACTCATTCCAGGTAATGACTAGCTCATCCAATAATAAATTATTGTTTCGTTGGAGTATTATTTTAAAAGATTTCTCTCTTCTTGCACCGTCTTTACGTTAACATCTAAATATAAATGTAGAGATGTCTTTGTTGTTTGCCTTGCAGAATCTGAATTAATTTTGATTAATCTTCGAGTCCTGAAATTTCAGATTTTGACCTTTTTTAAATCTTATTTTTTTTCATGCAGACCAAATATAGACTGTACCTTGTGCTTGATTTTGTAAATGGGGGTCACCTTTTCTTTCAACTATACCGCCAAGGCTTATTCAGGTAAATGTAGTTTTACTCACATGGCACTTTATCTGTTCCCTGCTTAAGATCTTGTAAGAATGCTGTTAGTATAGATCATTTTAATTTGTTTTTCCTCTTTTCATCAGGGAGGATCTAGCACGTTTCTACACTGCTGAGATTGTTTCTGCGGTTTCCCACCTTCACTCCAATGGCATAATGCACAGGGATCTAAAGCCTGAAAATATACTTTTGGATGCCGAGGGACATGTATGATCTCTCCCCTTCTTCCCCCCACCCTCTCTCTCTCTCTCTCTCTCTGCAAGCACATGCATCTACAGCTCACCTCATCATTCTGTCACCTAGATTGGGTTTGGCACGTGAATCTTTTTTATCATTCAGTTCTATCCAGAACCATATCCTTGTTAAAACCACCAAGCACAAATGCCATTAAAGCTGTATCCTTTTTCTTTTTGCACTATTCTCGTCTAAACCAAATCTTTCCAATGTGACCTTCAATAGATAAGAATATATAAACCTTGTCTGTATGCTCTGAGGCTAGACCAAAATTTAGGAACTTGTTATATCTGTATCAGGAAGCATTTTATTTGACGTTATAAAAGGCCCATATCTAGTTAGGTAGGTGACGCAGCACGGAAGCGAAAATAATACTAACGATCCTTTGATTGCACAAAACAATTCCGGATAAGTATTCTTCAAAGACCTATTGATTCATGAACAATGAATTTTAGGAAATTGGCATCAAAGAACACACCGACTTTTGGAAAAAAGAGCAACGCTCAAATATATTAATTAATTAAAAAAAAAAAACCTAATTTTCGGAATTAAAAGTATCCCTAATTATATAGTTTTCCCAAGACTTGGAAAACAAGTCATAACCTACTCAAAATAACCCTAATCTATATAGTAACCAAATCAGACTATATAACATCAAAATAACACCCTTATCTACTTCTAATAATAAAAATACTATCTATTTAAAATAAATTCTGAAAATAATAACAAATAAAAATAATTAAAAGTAAATCCTAACTTGTCATAATTCTTTCCCTGCATCAGTAGGGTCCATAGGTGTATTTGAGTTCTCAGTTACAATCTTCTCCCCAAATTTCTTCTTTTTCTTCACTCTGAGCAGTCCACAAAAACATGTCTTTATGCATAGGTTCAATCGGCCTATCTTTCGTTGTATGTCAGATTACAGTGTAACATGTTGACGTTGCTAACTTGCTTTGTGGTTATATGTATATTTCAGGCAATGTTGACGGACTTTGGCCTGGCAAAGCAATTTGATCAGGGCACACGGTCAAACTCTATGTGCGGAACGGTAGAATATATGTCGCCTGAAATTGTTCTTGGAAAAGGACATGACAAAGCAGCGGACTGGTGGAGTGTTGGAATCTTAATGTATGAGATGCTCACAGGAAAGGTTGGTTTTTCTCAATAACACTGCTTAATTGCCAGCCAATTGGTAGTTTTGGGTTCATACTCATCATATACATGCATCTTCCAATTATTACTTCGTTTTATACATGAATAACTAGGAGAACTAGAAATGTAAGTGAATACCAACATAAAAGCTCATGGAAAATGATTTTTGTACATTTATAAATAAACAAGTAGATAGCGGAAGGCATTACGTTTTTCATCCTCACGATGCTCTCTTCAGAGTCTTGACTGATGAATGGTGTCACCTTGTTTTTACATGTATTTTTGTGTTGAATAGTCACCCCGTCCAAAATCTATAAATCACTTTATGATCCAAAGAAATCGTTTTTCGCAAGTTGACATATAAAGTGGTTATTGGTTGCATGTACTTATCTCCACTTTCTTCTATTTTTGCAGCCTCCATATATGGGTAACCGGCAGAAAATCCAGCAGAGAATAATAAAGGATAAGATCAAGCTGCCCTCATTTTTGTCAAGTGAAGCACATTCATTATTAAAAGGGGTAATTAATTTGCTTATTTGATTATGTATGATCAGTTTATGATAGTATTGTGATTGTGAGGAATCCAGCCTGCCTTTTAACTAGATTGGTACCTCAGATTAGCCCTTTGGTAGTTTAAGCATGCCAATCTTCAATTTTGGTTGTTCATGTTTTGGTTGCCCTGAGAAAGCTAATTTTGCCACCTACTTACAATTGTATCACTGCCTATTTAATATTCTAATTTGTTACTGTAAGCCCTATTTTCATAAGAAGAGATTTTGTTCTAAGAATCACCCTAAACTTTTAATGGTATACTCCCTCTGTCTCACTAAACGATGCACTTTTATTTTAGGCACGGGAACTAAGAAAGTGTAAGTGATGTGAGTGTGAAAAGTGAAAAGTGAAAAGTGAAGTGTGAGAGAGAATGTGGGGGAAGGAATAGTAAGTGGATAGTTGTTACGAGTATGCAAGTGGGTCCCATTTAATAAATAAGTATTTTAAAGTTTCATTCAGGGAAAGTGCTTTTTTTAGTGGGGACACCCTTTTGAGTAAAGGTATTTTTTTTTTTGGCATCTTTTAGGGGGACGGAGGGAGTATTTAAGTATTCTCTTGTAAGAATAATCTTTGACAAGATAGGGTAATAGATGAGATTAAAATTGCGTGTTTTTTTTTCCCAGTTGCTGCACAAGGAACCAGGAAGGCGGCTAGGCAGCGATGAGATAAAAAAGCACAAGTGGTTCAGGTCAATCAATTGGAAGAAACTAGAAGGTCGAGAAATTCAGCCTAGTTTTCTCCCACAAGTTGCTGGGAAACACTGCGTTGCAAACTTTGAGGAGTGTTGGACCAAAATGCCCCTACTGGATTCCCCAGCTGGTAGTCCCAAAACCAATGAGAACCCCTTCAAAGGGTTCACTTATGTGAGGCCTGCTGCCCCCTTTCTGCGGATGGGCAATTCCTCCTAAACTTATGTATGTATTATTTACCTGTTAAACAAAATCTGTGAAATACAGGAGTAACATTTTTCTCTAAATGTGATTGGAATGGCACTCATTTATACAATATATATTCCCCTTTTGATCGGAGGACCGAACTGCCGTTATTTTACTAGTGTGTATGTGCGCAAGCGGGTGCGTGTTTTTGAATTCTACTCCTTCCGTTGTAAATTAATGTTTGAAAAAAATGCAAATTTGAAAATGTTGTAGATATTCATTTTGGGACCAAATAAGAGCAACAAGTCTTCGTTTTATTTCCAAACTGAGGTCTGAGAGTTACATGAAGATGAAAAAGGCACTCTCAAGTTGTTGAATTTGATTGAGACAGAAAATGGGTAGATGAAACTCAAACTATGTCACTACTTGGCAACATTTCAATGCCATTGTTGTCATGCCCATTAGTCTGAGGAGGTACAGCAGCAACATCAGTAGTGCCTCGAAGATCCCTGTCCTCCCCGGAAATTTCCTCCAGTGACCGGCCTTTTGTTTCTGGCACCAAGAAAGTGAAGAAAAATCCAAGAATATTCACAAAAGAAAGCGCAATAATCGCCTTTTTAACCCCTCCTCCTTTCTGTTGTGTGTAGTTTTGAATTCCAAATGCCCCAACAATCGCTCCTGCTTTTCCTGCTGCTGCTGATATTCCATGACACGTTGACCTAAACCTTGCCGGAAATAGCTCAGCCGGTACTACAAAAGTTGTACTATTCGGCCCAAAATTTGCGAAAAACAATGTCAACCCATAGAAAACAACAAAGAGCCCGGTTTTACCATCACAGTAATCAAATTTCGAATGTTTTTCAGCAGGACACTTGATACCCCTAAAGTAGTCGTACTTGAACCCCAAAACTGCCATGAAAACGGACATGAAGAAAAACCCACCAAGCTGAATGACAAACCGACCAATCTTATCGATTAGGAAAACCGTAAACCAGTACCCCGGAACTGTTGCCAAGAGTCCAACTAAGAACATAGCTTTTGAGAGCTTGTACACTTCTTCAATGGCATTCATCTTCGACGCCTTTTCAACCAGCCCAATTGCAGGATACACATCCTTCTGCGTGAGTTGCATACTGTAAAAGGCAACATCAAGCAAGAACCATGTTGTCGTAGTTCCAAGAAGATGGGCCCCATGCCTTCTGAGGAACTCCTTCGAAAGTAACCCGTACGAAGAGTTTAAATCCGTCCCAACAACTTTTGAAGAACTTTGGTTAGTTTTTTCTTCAACTTTGAGATCGTGTTCAAGAACTTTAGCCATATCAGCAGCCGCCTTTTTATGGTCGTTTTTCACCAAGGCGGTGTACCGAGCTGTTTCCGGCATCTTTGACCGCCAGTAATAAGTCAAAGCCGCGGGGACCGCTCCAAACATTAGCACGATTCTCCATACAAAGTCGCCCTGAGGCTGCACGGACCCCAAGTGGTCCGTCGCAAAATCAGGTGCAGGGAAAGCAACCAAGAAAGACTTGGAAACAATCATGGAGACAGCACCAGCTACTACAATACCCATCCCTTGCATTGCAAACACAGCTGCTATAAACGCGCCTCGAGTTTTCTGGTTCGCATACTCAGACATGATCGTAGCTGATAAAGGGTAGTCTCCCCCAATCCCAAACCCGAGCCAGAATCTGAAAAAACAGAGAGTTGTGACAACACTCTGGGGAGTTGACCCGAACGAAAGACCAGAAGCTAAAGCACAACCAACCATGGTGACCAAAGTTATACCGTAAACTTTTTTCCTCCCTAGCTTATCTCCGAGCCACCCGAAAAAGAGTTGACCAGCTAGAGTACCGAATAAGGCTACACCGGTGATGGCATTATTGATGTGTTTTGGGAGGGTACCCGGGATAGGGGTGGTTGTATCGGGTGCATAAAGAGTTGGATCATAGTAGTAAAGTCTGCCTATAAGCTTTGTGACTGCTGTGATGCAGAAGAGATCATACGCGTCTGTGAAGAAGCCCATACCTGCAATAATGATGGCTTTGAAATGGTAGAGTTGGGTTTTGGCATTGTCGAGGGCTGAGAAAATGGCTCGGGTGTCGTCGGCCATGGTGGAGATAGGTGGTTTTTGGTGTTTGAGGAAGATGGTTTTTGTGGTGTGGTATTTATGGTGGGAAAAAGAAGCTGATTGGCTGGTTTATTTTCTTGGAGAGGTTTTAACAGCTTGGCCTTTCTTTTTTATTTTTCTAAACAAGAAATTCCATTGACATTTCTATGTAGAATCGTTACCCCCTATGATCGTTGCATTTTACATACAAACAGAGGAGTTGGAATTTGCTTGAGGGCTTGACTATATTTCCTAGGCTCAAATCTCTCTCTCTCTCTCTCTCTCTCTCTCTCTGTATGCCTGCGATTTTGTTTTCGCGACTGCATTGTGTGATTGTTTTTCTGTTAATGTCTTGAAGATTGACTTATTTACTTGGACGTTTGTTCATTTTGACAATCAGAGTATTTTTCCAAGGGGGGCATTTGTCTGTTATTGTAAATTGTCGCGCGTTAGTGAGAGTCGATGAAATATCATAGGTTTCTCCTATTGTTAATATTTAAGCTTCCAACGACATTTTCTTGTATACAATCTGAGAAAATTTTCAGAAATTTCTCATAATTTTCCCAAAGGTCCAATTTGAGAAAACTTTTCAGAAAGTACAATTTTGTTCATTGATGGACAACTCCAAGAGAGCCAAGAAACAAATCATACTCGTTCATGTCTTCGTAGTTAGCCTTCTCTTCCTTTGCCGTCACTCCACTTCAGGTTTCTCTCTCTCTCTCTCTCTCTCTCTCTCCACCCGCCTCTACTCTGCCATAAACCATCTGATTCATGCTTTCTGCAGATGGGACTATAAAGAAAGTTACAGACCCAACGGGAAATGTGAATCTGAGTCCATTTGAGCAATGGGAAAGTTCTCGGGAATGTTTACAAAATGTAAGACAACTACTTATAATTAACCCTCTGCACATTAGTAATCCGTATAACACTCTAAGATACAATGTTACTACAATTGTGGGCCTGGCAGACCTCGACGAGCTGCCTAGACAAGTACCAGCTGACCGAAAAAGGGTGGGTCAACGTAACCCAAGGCGACACTGGGGACTACTGCAAGCCAGGAGGGTGTGCACAACACACCAGAGCTGTTCTGCTGTGCCTTCACGAAGTGAAGCGTGATTACAAGTTTATTGATCGGACGACTGTCCCCATTCTCAATGCGACTATTACAGCAGGATGTGATCATGGTACTGTTTTCATCCTACGGACATGACTGAATCTAGTTTGGCATGTATAACTGACGTAAGAATATTGTGTTTTCGCAGGTTTTAATGGAGTTGCTTTGTGGGTTTCCAGTGCCAGAAAGTCGTTTCAAAGAGAACCTGGGCTTGTTTTCTCAGCCGTGCCTGCATTGTTTCTGATTGCCTATTTCAACATGTAAACAGTTTCCGGTTACTTGTATGCGCGCATACATGTGTGTGTGTGTGTGAGAGAGAGAGAGAGAGAGAGAGAGGAAAAGAGAAAATGTTACCTTAATGTATAAAATGCAATAAAAATTCTGCAGTTCTCTTTGTGCAAGAATATTTTGTAAATTCTTAGCCCTCAGCCAAGCCAAAAAGGGTAAAAATAAATAAAAAAAATACTCCCTCCGTCCCAAAATGATCTTCCCATTTGCCACTTTTCATTGTCTTAAAAAAGTTCTTCCCATTTCGACAAAATAAGCTTAAAATTGCATAAACAAAACATGACTAGTGAAGCAAGTGTTCATATCGTTAAAAGGTTTGAATAGTCAGATGGGAAGATCATTTGGGACGGAGGGAGCAATTCTTAACCATCAAGTGCTGACTGCTGAGTGAAGAATGCTGAATGCTGAATGCTCTCTCTCTCTCTCTCTCTCTGAAGCATGTTGAAACTAACCAAATGAATAGGAACAATGAATCAACTGCAATAGCACCACATAGGATAATCTAACAATTTCCTTTACTTCTTACTGTTCTTTTCTGTAAAATTTGATGCATTCAGTACTACAAACTCTCAAAATTCAACAAGAAAAAATGTATATGTATATTATAATGTTCCAAAAAGATGGTGCAGAGTTTATCTGCTTTTACGTCGAGCAGAAACAAGAAACAAGAACAAGGTCAGCATCGAGAATTAGTGGACCTGGATCTGTTGATGGAAGAAGCAATGGCTGCTGTCTTCTTACAGAGCTCCTCCTGGTTTGCACCCACAAGTTTGTCCACTTCTCTTCCTTCTTTCAGGTAAAAGAATGTCGGTGTCGCCTTTATATCCCATGAAGTACTGAACTCCTGAAATAAACACCATCGTACCAACACCCTTTACAACAATATTTCAAGATTTTCTCATTCTTGAAAATACCAAATGTGACAATGCTTTTTATGGATTATCAGGTCGAAGGGACCCTACTCCATAACTTGGGGGGGGGGGGGGAGGGGAGAGATGACATTCTTGAAACTATATTTGGAAATACTAGAAAGAAGTTTAAGTGTGAATACTTACAGCTAACTCATCGACGTCCACAGTCAAGAACATAATAGAAGTGTATTTCTCAGCAAGCTCGCAATAAGCTGGTGCTATAACTCTACAAGGACTACACCATGATGCACTAAAATTTACCACAACCTGTTGAAATGATAAAAAAAAAAAGGCCAGAAAATGAATTATGCGAGAAAATAGAAAAAGTTTATCAGCAATTTTGATAGGATTCTCAAAAAGGGAAGAGGAAAATGAAATTTAACATGGTCATCACTACGAGAGAGCAACTTACAATTTTGCCATCTCTGTTTGCTTCAGCTAGCTTTTCTTCCCACTTCTCCATCTGGGTTACGAGGGTGACATTTCCCGTGGCAAGTGCAGCAGTCGGCAATTCATCATCTTCACTTGGTTCGGAGGACTGTAGAAATACAATTACTACCTCCATCCCAAACTGAATGTCCAAAAAAAATTCAAATTTTCTCTCTATTGATCAAAGATCAAATTTGAAAAAAAATTGGACATTCATTTTGGGACGGAGAGAGTACATCAGAAACAAAAAACAAATAATGCATGACTTACCTTACTGCAGCAAAGTCCCATGGAGTATTTTCACAATGCTGACAATCGACTCTCAGGGGTAATCTATACATGGAAATTCACCAAATATAGATAACATAAGTAATTTGATTTAGACATTTTTATACAGATATGAAAATACGCTGCTCGTTAAGCATTCTTCGATCTGATTTCTCGTACCAATACTGCAAACAACTTTTTTTCTCATTCAAGAGCAGGGGATATATACTTATGTTTCATGCCTAAAGCGATATATACGTCCTGATCGCTTTTGTTTTTCCTATATACCATGAAAATTGTTCTTGAAAGGGAGTAATGTGTGCAAAATTTACCCTCCAAAGAAAACAGATTTTGTGGGAATTTGAGAAATTGTGGATCGAAATTATTTTGAAATTGAATTCAATTAATCATGAATGTGAAAACATCAACCCCCCAATTATATTGAAAAAGAAGGTGCACCAACATTCAATTTCAAATGATTAAATGAGGTTACAGAGATGATCTAATTTATTGTCACCAGATTGGAGAGGGGGGAAAAAAGTTACCTTTGGATCTTGTGGATTGAAAAATTTAATTTAGTAATTCAGCAAAAAAGATGGAAAAAGAAAGAAAGAAAACCCAGATCAAGAAAATGGGCAAGATTTTCTTTCTTTCTTTTCTTTCTGGAATTATTAGAATGGCAATGGCGGAAATGTTAATCGGAAGGAGAGAGAAATGACGAAGGTGACAAGTAGCTGAACCGCCAATTGTGTAAGTGCATAACTAACTTATGAAAATGGTCCTTATAAGACTAATAGTTAATTGTCTCTAGAAAATAAGTATATTCCCAATTAGTCAAATATTGACGGACTTGAAACCGCTGCAGATTTGCTGCTACGTTGTAGCAAATAGCTGTGTGGAAATAGACCAAGGATACTTTTTTGAATAATGAACGGTACAGATTAAATGGGCTGTACGTGAGACTCAACCGCAGCCTCGTTATCGTACACGTTAAAGAGAGATGGTCGAATTCACACCAAATGTTGCATCGAAGAAGCAACTCTACCGTTGTCGCAGTTCCATATCTGAATACTGACCAAGTCAATTGGTAACTTGCAATCATGTGGACTAATAAAGGCCCTTGTTAGTTTTCATATTTGGTCTATTAGCAAGAAAAAGAAACGCTTTGAAAAAAAAATTAGGCATTCATTTTGAGACGGAGGGAGTACATTCCAAAATCTACAATTAGTTGTACGGTACAATACAACCGCTATTGTACGAAATTTAACAAGGAACATATGCATGCTAAATGTATATGTAAATCCTGATGCTCAGTACACAAAAGCAACAGAAGTTTTTAGAGCAATCACGGGGTTTGCGCATTAGAGTTGATACTTTCTGACGACGCCCGATAATCAGACTCAGACTGACGCAAATCCTCAATCATTTTCACAACTTGATCCATTTCGGGTCTCGTTTCAGGCACTTTAGCAACACAAGAAAGCGCGATTTGAAGCATTTGCACCATCTCTTCTTCCACATTTTGGTACCTCATTAGCTCCACATCAAACACTTCAGCTGTCCATTCTTCCCTAACAACAGACCGGACCCACCTCGGTAGGTCAATTGATTCCTCGTGCCCCGAAGTTGGGAGAGGGGCTTTACCTGTCAGAATCTCGAGGAGAAGAACACCAAAACTGTACACGTCAGAACTTTGAGTCACTTTTCGAGTTTCGAACACCTCTGGTGCACGATAGCCTATGCCTCGAGATTTGGTGGCAAGGAAGCTCATCAGAGGAGCTAAACCTAAATCAGATATGCAGCCATTGAAATCTCTTGTGGCCAAAATGTTGGAAGATTTGATGTTTCCATGGATGAATTTAACCCCGCCTTCTCTGTGAATGTGAGCTAGTCCTCTGGCAGAACCAAGTGCTATCTTTAACCTCGATTCCCAGTCTAGTGGCGTTCTTCCTATTCCTCTATTACCTATCATTTGATTAGAAAAACGAAAAAAAAAACAATAAACATGTAGGTACCTTACGCAAGACACAACATTAAAGAAACTCATCTACTTTTCCACATTGTTTTCGTTCTTTCGAAAACCTGAAATGTTGTTCTAATGTGTCACGCAAAAAAAATACAGTTTTTAAAAGCAACTTATAAGAAATACAGTATATGGAAATAAAACTACAAAACTAAAAAGCCTTGCGTTAAACCTTGTTTTGGGACTGAAGGAGTAACAAAAAGGCATAATAGAGCATACCGTGCAAGAGAGCGGACAAGCTTCCAGCTGGCATGTATTCATAAACGAGAAGCTTCTCGTCCTTGGAATAGTAATAAGCACATAGAGGCACAACGTTAGGGTGTCTGCCAATCCTCTCAACGAGCTCCATATGTTGTTCAAACTCCTTCTTTCCGATACCAACTTCCTTCATTCGTTTTACCACCACCATTGTCCCATCATCCAAAGCTGCCTTATAAGCTGTTCCATAGCTCCCTTTCCCAAGAACTTCAGCTGAAGCCCTTAACAAATCCTCAAGATTGAAGTTATAAGAACTTCCTTCAAAAAAGACCAACTTGTTCTTCTCGGTTGCTTGTACCCCACTGCCAAAATCATCAGATTTTTCATTCTTCCCACCATTAGAGGCCTTTGCTTTGAACACACTAACAACATTACTGTTCTTCTTTTTCAGACGGTAGAATATGAATATTAATGCAAGTAGAAGTAGCAGTGAAAATAGTCCAACTGCAATGGCGATAATCGCGCCTGTACTAAGTTTCTTCCTCTGTTTTCTGATACGTAAAGGTATCGAAGGGGAGTAATTGGGGGACGGAGAAGGTGACACTGTTGAGCAGTGGTTTAGAGGCGGCCCACATAAAAGCACGTTCCCCGAGAATGAAGAAACTGGAAACTTCTGAAGGGTAAATGGAATTGAGCCATTTAGCATGTTGTGGCTCAAATTCAAGGAACGAAGCCTAGGGAGATTGAGATCGGGAATATCTCCTGAAAATGAATTGAATTGGAGGTTCAACATAGTGAGCCGCTTCAAATTCTTCAATGTGGATGGAATTTCGCCAGTGAATGAGTTGAAGGAAAAGTCTACAACACTAAGTTGAGGAGAGAGAAAGGAGGGAATATGACCAGACAAGTTATTGTTTTGAAGGTAGAGGGACTGGAGTGAAGGGATGGAAGGGATATCAGAAGGAAGTTCTCCAGTGAGGAAATTAGACCTTAGACTAAGGATCCTAAGAGCATCTAACTTTCCTAAACTGTTGGCTGGGATTGGCCCATAAAGTCCAACTGCGGGGAGATGGACAGCGATAACTCTAGTTCCATTTCCATTACAAGTGATGCCAACCCAAGAATTGCAGATGGGGACGGTAGAATTCCAGTTAAGTTGTCTTTGATGCGGGACGGAGGCAGCAAAACTGAGGAGGGCTTGTTTATCAAAGCTCAGGTCTGCACTAGTCAGAGGAAGTGTAGGCAGCAAGAGGAAGAAGTACAAAAGAACTGCCAAGAACTGGAGCTTCATTGTGTGTTTGAGTGCAGGTATATGCAGTAATGGCAAATTCTGAGTTTGATCTCAGCACTTCTCGTCTCTCTCCTGCTTCGTACCAAACAAAAATGTTAATTAGGCATGGAATTAAGCAACGATTTTATAGCCGAAAGGCCCACAACAATATAAAAGATGTTGGAGGGGTGGAAAACTTAGGCTGTATGAAGCTGACCTAATTAACTATGCATATGATATGATGGGTACTGATGGGAATGGGATAGAGGAGCTTTAAACTGAATAAGAATTGTATACAAAGCACAGAACAGAGAAGGTAATATGGGTTGGAAAAGGGGAAAATAAACATATATATGAAGCAACCTGGTCTGTACTCATTTGAAATAATTTGCTAATGAGAAGGGAGAGAACAATTCGATCCGTTCCAATTCGTAAACTTTTTTCTCTCAGAACTAAGCATGTAGTAGTACATAGAACTATTAGAAGTGAGCAGATGAGCACAGTTCATAACATTTAATTTATGAAAAAATGGTAACAAACCAATCACACGGAATAGTAAGATTATGCCCAGAAACCCGGGGGGGGGGGGGGGGGGGAGGTCAGTAGTAGCAGAGGATCGTTGTTTACCTTACTCAATTTGCACATTAGAGATGTTAATTAACCAGATGTAACCCCAGTGCTGGAGACCATGAAACAAATGGAGTGATGAAACATTGAAGTTAAGATTTAAAATTTTGAAGAGGGAATGATTCCTTTATACTTTGTTTGAAGGTTCTTTCTGTCAGGAATGGTATTCTTTGTCAGACTTATTCATTGTAAAAGCAAGCTCAATTATTTAAGCTCTTACTTTTGGTGAAAAAAGTGTGAGGTTGAAATTTTTAATCCCAAAAATTAATAAGATGACTCAAATATCTAAATTAGAGTTTTTTAAGAAGAAAAAACAGTATCTTAAATTTGAATTCTCCTTTTGTCACATTTGGAAGAAAAAATCTGTGAGACACAATCAGACCTAGACTTTTACCCTAAAGAGAGCAAGTATGCTCAGATTTGACTTGTAAACACTTAATTGAGCAAAATAAAATGTTGCTCATCAACCTTTCGTATCGGTCCGTCACAAAAATAATAATTTATATGTATAGTAGCATTTTTAAAGAGGGAATAAGTCTAGTGCACTTTCATGAAGGCCCAAGCAAGTAAAGCTACATCTCTAAACAGTGTGCCAATGTACAGTGCGACTCTTTTTTACACAGAGGGAGTACTAAACAATTGTATGTTTTAACTGGAGGTGCCACCGAGTGTTGGGCTTTATCATATACAACAGAAACAACAACAAAGTTTTAGTTCCAAAATGATTTGGGGTCAGCTAACATGTATCGTCATATGGACTCGTCAAAAAAACAAAAAAAAAGACGGTAAGTCAGATACCCATATCTATAAGCATTTGCTTAAATTGCTAGGTTTGGCCAAATATAACTATTTAGGCTTTACAGCTGGAAAAGGTAAAAGTAAAAACATCTCCACTATTCAAAAAAAAAAAATTGGAGACTTCTTTCTGTAACAAAAAAAAATAAAAAATAACATAGAATTGAAAATTTATTGTAAATTCACAATTTTCAATTGCAAAAGGCATAATCAACTTTATGCTAATAGTATTTTTACACTCAGAAATACCACAGTAGATAGTCTAAGGGTTGATTATAAAGTAATCCATAGAGAAAGGGAGGTTAGTGATCATAGAGAATCTAACCCACAAAAGAAAAAGATAAGCCACTATAAAAGAAAAAGCAAAAGCCCACCCACTCCTTTGCTCTGAGAAAGTTAAGCATTTTACACTAGAAAGTGCTTGGCCTAACATGCTTAAGAGTGTGGTATTTCATCCTTCGGCAATGGTTATTATGCTTAATGACATTAAGTTTATTACTCCTTCCGGAATAAATGTCCTACTTTCCATTTTCGTTTGTCCCAAAATAAATGTCTGTCTTACTAAAAATATGGTATGAAGTTTGGTGATCTTCCAATACTACCCATTCTAATAGGCACAAGCATTGCAATGCCTAGGAAGTGTCACTCTACCCGTATGAATAGATTGGGGCGATCAAGGAAACACAATTAAAAGCTTAAAAACAATGACTTGTCAACTACGACATTTATTTCAGGGACAGAGGGAGTATATGGTTAAAGAACAATAATCCTAGAAAAGGTAAAGGTAGAGAAACAGCAACCCTGCTTTATATATTCTGACATGGCTCTGTAAGAGTACATGCTACTACTTTGTCATCTCATCTGAGTTTACATACTGTAATTTCAATCGTTTAACCAAGTGTGTACCCCTAACAATTTCAATCATCTTTACCAGCAATTATCTGTAACATTCAGAATTGAACTCTGTCAGTGAAATGAAAAATTAGAGTTGGATGATGCAATTGCAATTTTCCTAGTCAAAGATAGCAACTAATCACACATTTACAGAATTCACGCACATATTCACGTCATGAAAAAACAAAAACATACTAATTAGGAAGACCATTGACATACTTTTTTTCTAAGAGAGACAGCAACAAACCACAATAATCTAGTTAAATCACAAAGCTGCGTTAAGAGTTTGTCACTATAGATAACACTTCCAGCTTATAAAAAACAAAACCAAAAAAAAAAAAATCTCAACTCCCTCCATCTCGTTAAGAACGATTTGACAATAACAACATAGGTAGACAAAAGTTCAATAAATACAACTCCATAAAAATTGTCAATTATTAACAACTCATATCATCTCAACACACTTCTAGGATTTCAAAGCAATGTCAAGTTACAGTGCCTCAACAATCGGATCAATCTCTACTCATTTCTCAAATCTGAAGCTATATTCCTGTACCTCATTCGTCAAAGTCTTGCCTCAGGTATGTGTTTTTTCGCCAAGGATGAGATCGCCGCGGTGGCATTTTATGAGGGTGAAGGGGATGGGAGGAGGACCGAAGTTTAAATGGACGCAAATGAGAGAGAAGAAGCTGGATGAGATGATAGGCAATAAAGTGATGGAAGCGAAGGAGGAGCTCGCCGGTGATGAGAAGACCGAAGAAAGTAAGGTGGAGTGGGATGAGGTGGAGGAGGAGGTGAGTCAGGCAAAGGCTCCTCTTCGAGAGAGAAAAGAAAATCTACTGGAAATCTTATGCTCGGAGAATCCTGAAACAAAGGAGTGCTTCGTCTTCTATGATTGAAACACTGGCGGTTTTTACAGTGTTTTAGATTTTACAACGGTGATGGCGGGAGATGAAAATGATAAACTTGAAGGTAAATGAAGAAGAAAAAAAAAGAGGAAAATAGTCATTTTTAAATGTAATTTTATGGTACATTAGTTGACAAAGATAATTATAGTTAAGAATACAATATTAAGAAAAATAATTTACTGTATTTACGTATGAGTGTTCACAATTCTTTTGGGAATTAAAATTAAGGAGTTTGTGCTGGATCTTGAGGTAAATTTTATAGCACTATCAAAAACACATGTTCCTCATTTCTCTGTGCAATTTTGAAAAATGTATAAACAAGTAATGTATCATTTATGAAAAGTATGCTTGTGGGAAATGGTTAGTCCATCCATCCAACAGATGTGTCATCTTTAACCAAGTTGTTAAAATTTTGAGGATCTTACGTTTTTGTTTGTTCTGTTGTACAATTATATTAAGACTGATCATTTTTTAAAAACGGAATACTCCCTCCGTCCCAAACTTATCTCGCTACTTATTTCTATTTTAAGCGTCACATACTTATTTCTATTCACCCAAAATGTTTAATTTTGTCTCTCCTAACCACTCACAACAACTATCCACTAACTTAATTTTTTTTCTCTCCTACCCACTCACAATACTTACTTTTTCAACATACTCCCTCCTTCTCATTACAATGGGCATAGTTTGACTTTTTTGGTCAACTGAGTCAATCTTTGACCATCATTTTATGAATATCTAAATATTTCTATGAAATTCTAAAAATTGTTATTGTTTCACTATTAGAAATACTATCATTAACAATTTTTAGAATTGTCTAGAGATATCTAGATATTCATAAAATTATGGTCAAAGATAGAACTAATTGACCAAAAAAGTCAAAGTGTGCCCATTGTTATGGGACGGAGGGAGTATTTTCTTTAGCAGCAATAAATTTGGGATAGGGGGAGTACTTTTTGTGTGACTGAATGAGTACTTTTTTTTAGAGAGAGGTTGGCAAGAATTCAGAACCACTGAGCAATAGTAGTGAAGCTCATTATCAGCTCAGCAATTGGAGTGTTTCACACATATTAAAAAATGTCATTAATGCATGTGAAGAAGTCCCAAATACCCCTAAAGTAATTCAACTACCCAGGTAATTAAATGGTTAGGTAAGATATAGTTCACTATCATTATTAAGGGGGTATTATTGGTATAGAACAATAAAAAAAAACTTTGAAAATAGTGAAAAGTTAAGTATTTTGAGACAAAATTTAACTCCCAAAACAACATCTATTTTGAGACGGAAGGAGTACTAATTAATTAAGCCGGCAGAATTTGAGAACACAAGCCGTAAAACTCAGAAAGTGGAACCTAACATCATTCAAAATTTGAAAGCTAACCTAATTTCTCGATTATACAACTACACTAATTTTGGAATGGAATGAAATTGATCACTCTCCATGCTCAAAGACGCGTGATCAAAACCATCAGCCTGATGACCACCCCATTCTTCTCATTCAGAATTGATTGTTTGAGCAAATAAGCTATACGTGCGGCTTCTTCACACACATTCACAAAATTTCACATAGTAGAACAAACGCACAAACACGGTGAAGAAAGTGTGTGTGTGTGTGTGTGTGAGAGAGAGAGAGAGAGAGAGAAACGTACCAAAGGAGAAGCTAATTAACAGAAAGTCTCAGCCGGTGCAAAACAAAGTGGGTGACGGCGGCGGCAGTCGTCAACAACAGGCTTCAATAATGACTGATCAATCTGCAACAGATCTATCAGAACAAATCAAAAATGCTGAGACAGAGAGACAGAGAGAGAGAGAGATTGGGAATTTAGTTTTTATTTTTGAAAATAAAATTATATTGTAATGGCATGCATTCGCACCTAAATTGAGGAAGACCATATTCCTGTGACCGTTGTAAAAATTCTAGAGAGAGAGAGTAACTATTTCGTTAATACTGAGCGGCTATGTCGGCTGCGTCAAATTAAAGCTGTAATTCCAACCGAGGTGTGATTAATATGCCGTTTAACGGATCTAATTTAAAATTATGCACCTAAACTTAACAATAAATTAATTATACTAGTACTAAACTCGTAGAATCAGATTACATGCCTGAACGAAAACAAACCGGAGAATTACATTTTGGAAATTTAGGGGATGGGTGGGTTTTGTTGATGAAATGAATTAAGAGTACGTTAGTTAGAGATGAGCCGTTGTGGTTTTAAAAAGTTAGTGCGACCCAAGGGGGCAGGTGGGGCACTTGGCCGGAGGGGCCCAAAATTTTTATAGCCTACATATAAATATATACATACATACATACAAATACACGTATATACACATATATATTCAGTGGCGGACCTCGGATTTTAGAATACTTGGTGCACAATTTACACTATACAAATTTTTCCGTAACACAATTAAATTACAATACATAACTTTAAATACAGTTATCTCATAATCATAGTTATAAATCCCGTACCGGTGCGCACACAAGTTTTGTTACTAAAAAGGGATGTGCCAGTAGTGGGCAACTATGCACCGTATCGGATTTACCGCATTCTTTCATTTTTCATAGATCTCTATAATTTTGTTGTCCCAAAAATATAGTTTCATTTATTCTTTTTAGTTATAAAAAAAAATGTAGATAATTGATGGTTTATACCAATATAAATTTATTTATAGATATTACTCCCTCCGTCCCGATTTAAGGTTTTTAGTTTGACTTTGCAAACTTTTTAAGGAATCAAGGCAAACTTGAGTCAAGAATAGTAATGCGTGGAAAATATAATTGTCCATTCATAAAGCAAGTGAGTGAAAAGTAGATAGGTAAGTGATGAGTTTTTTATAATATATGAACTTTATGAGAACAAGATTGTCCAAAACATTATTTATCATTTTTCCATTTAAGGAATAAAGCAACAAAAAACTTTAAATTAACATACAAAAAAAAAAAAAGTAAGAATCTGATGAGAATCTGATGACGCCCTGAGTTTCTGGGGTCACGGAGGTAGAACTCCAATATAGCTGTCTCTTGATCCTGATCACAACACAAACAAGAACACCGTCAAGACCAAGGCCGGGTTGGAATCCGGCTTAGGCCCTCGGGTGTGAGAGTAAGATCTCTGAGGAAAACCTAAGAAGAAGGCTCAATGAAGACCTTGTGTGTGTGAATAGGATAGAGCACGTCCCTGGTCCTATGGGGCGGATAGGAGTATTTATATGAGTAGAAGGAGGAGGTAGGTTTAAGGTACTAACCGCCCTTGTACCGGATGGACACGCGGCAGGTCCTCATTGGTTCGGCCAGGGGAGTGGCTGGGAACGTGGCGTGTTGTCAGGGAAACATGGTTCCACCACCAACCGTTATGGTATGTCAGGTACGAACAGGTAACGTCTGTGGTACGTTTGCGACAGCTGGCTGCTGCGGGCTCCGGGCAGGAGGTTGAGTGATCAACACGGGACCCTAAGAATAGCGGGAGGCAGAGCTACTCCGGTCATGATTATCATGAAGCCCGGATCTCTCGGGCTTACTAGCTTGCGGGCTTATCCGGTTTGATGCGGTCGAGCTCGCTTGTACTGGCTTTGAACCGGGTCCGGTCCGGTCTGCGATGCTGGGTCTTATCAGTGGCCCCTAACTCTGAGGGTCAGCTTATTTATGAGCGGCGCGAGGAGTTACACTTCCATGCCTCGGCCCGAGCAAACTGTAGTAAATACGGGCACGGAATATCATGGGACGGGAGTCTTACAATGGTGGTTGATGACAGGACAGTGGGCCCCATGAGTCAGGCTAGTGACATAGCTGTCAGGTCCTTGATATGACAAGGAGCACGCTCATTAAATGCGAACCGTCATTGGAATTCGAAAAAAGCTGATTCCCGCCTCTTCGTTTTCCGGGTCTAAGCCGGGTCGCTCCGGATCTTTGGTTTAAACCCGACCCATTATGGGGATATAAATAACCCTAACTGGCTTATTCAAAGACCTTCGGAATTTTTAATCTTTGGCCATCGCTCTTGAGAGGAATATCGCTGATAACGACGTTGATTTGCTTCTTCTGTTTCCTTAACTCGATCGATTTAACAGGTAGTGCTTCCCTTTTTATTTTCGTCGCTGGTTTCTGATTGCTAACTTTTCGCCTTCGGTCCTCTCCACCGTTCATCGGGGGCAGAAACTTAACACGCCGTGTTTTCATAACTTATAACATCACGAACCAAGCTTTTAACTTTTAACCACCGAATCTCCGATTTCTAACCGGTTAACTTGTTTCTTTCTTAGGAATCCTGGGTCCATCTTTGATTTTATAAAGTTTTGTTGAAAAAACCTTTGACTGTGATTATGGATGAATTGGACCTGGGGAGAATGCTTCGTCCGGACCTTTTCGGTTGTTGTCGACGAACGGGAGGGATTTACCGGTACCTGATAAATGCCTGGAAAAGGCTTTCCCGGGATGCTTTTATGACCATAGGGATAGTCTATGAGTGGGACTCTTGGATCCTACCCCTGCTGTGGGAGACAGGCCCCTCAGTTCATTTTGACTCGGGGAGAATGAGGGTAATAGGGGGCGAGGAACAGTTAGGGGTTTTTGTGAAAGCGGTTTTAACTCGATTCCCCGATAATGTAGATATGGCCGGTAACGCTAGAAGGTTGGTGAGATTAGGTGGAGACCGCGTGTCTGCAAGCGGCTCTAATGCTCAGTCTTGGTTGGATGTCCCTCTGGATGACGATCTGCCCGTTCAAGGCCATAACCGCGACGTTTTCGTGGGTGCTGGGGTGATTGAAGTGACCAGCAGCGGGGATGCTTCAGAGCGGGCTGATGATGGCGACGAATTCTTGTTGGATGAACCTGCCCGGGATGTCATGGGAGATGGTTCTTCAGATACTCAGTCGGACTCACGCGGGCAACTGGAGAGGTTGGCCCCTGATACTGCTCGCAAGGTCAACTTGCTTCATTCCCCTGTTAGGATCGTAGATTCCTTTCCTGAGGGCCCTGATAACAGGAGGACCAGTCAAGCAGGTGCGTCTAGCTCTGGCGCGGGTTTGAGGGACGAAAGCGAGGAGGATGATGGTGATGAGTATTTGTCGCAGTTCCGCGTCGACCCCAAAGTCTATCTCGTCTACGGTCTTATTGAATACGAGTCTCTTATGGGTGGGAGATCAATGACTCCTCCCTTGATCCGGGTCGAGAACCTTGCCTGCATATTCTACCCAGCTCAGTTTGAAAACGGGCTGCGCCTTCCCTTAGATCCGTTTCTTTGTGAATTTCTTGAGTTCACCCATTGCCTCCCTATGGACTTGACCCCGAATGCCATTCGCTATCTGGTATCCTTTATAGTCGTAAGCCGCATGTTGGGGTATGAGCCTTCTTTGTCCGCGCTCCATATTTACTTCACCCATCAAGTCACTGCGGGCTGCTTGAGCTTAAAGACCAAACCGCGGTCTGAGAAGATTTTTTCCGCTGCTACTAACAAGTTCGATCAGTGGCAAAGATATCCCTTCATTATTCAGAACCGTTTAGGCTGGCCATTCCCTCGTCCTGACAATTTAGCGCCGATTTCGATGTCCCGCCAAAACTTTCCTGATCCGGAAGAAGGCCGAGAGCTGAGCGCGGCGATAGAGGCCTATCTTGCCCGGTTTACGAAGAGGGTTACCCTGGACGACCAGTCCGTTGTGGAGACTCCTCAAGTTTACGACGTCTCAGCAATTATTAGCGATGAGGAGCTCTTGATCTTCGCCGGGGTGGCCCCGAGGCGCGTTTCTGGCCCCGAGCCCTGGGTCATCATGGCCCCTATGTTACGAGATCCTGATTGGAAAGTTCATCAATCATTTGCTTTCCTTTCTGATTGCTCGGCCTGTAATTCGGGGGAGACTTGTCCAGACCCTGGTTTACTCGGTCTCTTCCATTGTACACTTTCGTATTATTTTTCTTGTCTTCTTTAGCTTTGTTTTTACCTGTCTGACTGTTGTTCTTGTTCGCAGACCCAAACGACACGATGCCTCCCAAGTCCGCCGCAGAAATCAAGGTCGCGGCCAGGAAAGCCGCAGCTCTTGAAAAGCAAAGGAGAGCTGATGCCATGAAAAGGGTGGAGGCTCCTGGGGTCAAGATCCCTGTCACGGACAAGGTTGATAAGTCCGGGGCGGTGGTTTCTCAGCCGCAACTGACCCGGAACCTGCCCCTGAATCCCCGCCAAGGCGCTGGCCGCGGTAAATCAGTGATTGGAACCAGCCATTCCTCCCAAGCCTCTGGCGTAGGTCTGTCTGCTGCCGAGCCCACGAAGAAACGCCCTGCTATCGTGGACCCGGCGTCCCCTCAGAGGGATAAATATCAGAGGGTTGGCTCTTCCTCCGGTGATTTTACGGTCTTATCTCCTTCGAGAGGGACCCTATGCTACAATCTATTCCCGGTGGAGTCAATTGAGGATCGAGAGCGCGCCCGGGAGTTCGGGCTTAAGATAGCCAAGGCCCCTGAGGTGTATGGGGTGGATCTTCACAGCCGCCGGAGCGCTAATGCTTATGTTGGTGATGGGCTGATGCACCGCCTCTATTTTCCAGATTACCAACAGAAGGTTTTGGCTGCTTCGAATCCTATCGCCGCCGCGGGCAACGTGGGCTTGTGCTTGACCGAGGTTCATTTTTGACTTGGGTTATATATCGTGCTTCTCTCCGCACCTTAGTCTAATCACCTTTGTTATTTGCAGATTGCCAACGAGGTCATCTATTTGCGGACCCAACACGAGTCTGATGCCGCCGTGATCGCGGCGAGGAATAATGAGCTGATGTCGGCGAGGGAGGAGGTCCAAAAGTTGACCAAGACTGTGGAGAGCGCCGGCCAGGAATTAAAGAGTAAATATGCGGAGGTCGTTAGCGCGGCCAAGGAGGTATCTAAATTAAGTAGTGAACTGGCCGCTGCCCGAGAAGCCAAAGAGCGGGCTGAGGCTGAGAAGGCGAGTGTTGATGCTCGCAATACTGAGCTCCTGAGGTTTTTGGAGGCGGAGAGGAAGAAGTCCGCGGAGCTGTCCAACAGAGTGGACGAGCTGGACGGCAAACTTCTTGACCAAATGCGCTATGAGAATGAACGTGAGCGGGTCTTGGAGGAGGAGAGGGGCAAGGCGGTTGCTGAATTCAAAGAGTCCGCAGAGTACTCTGACAAATTATCCGTCGCGGGCAATGAGCAATATGAACAGGCGGTGCATACTATTGCCCGGAATCTGGCGGCCACTGGGAAATATACTGCCCAAGAGATCACTATCCTTTGTTCCATCGTGGCCACGGATCCTGAATGCTTTAATGGCCATTCCTTAGTGCCCTTTGCCGATCATCAGCTTGAAGCCTTTCCCGAGTCGGTTCGGAATGCTTTGCCTCCGTTTTCACCTGTAACCGTTCAACCCTTGATCAAAATGATAGATGACTTGCGGTTTACAGGTGATGAATCCGCCTTGTCTCTGGCCGCGGTTCTGGAGAAGGTATTTGGCCCCAATGGCCCCTTCGTTGAAGGTATTGTTCTTCCCTTTTCAGCTTTTGCCTCCGCTCTAGCCGAAGCCTCTGAAGCTCTGGCTCGTTTTACAGCTGACCATACTGCCTCTGATTCTGTTCCAGAAGTGGAAGTCAACCCGCCGCCGGGCAGCTGAAGATCAAACCGGGCTGCGTCCTGGGGCCCTTTTTGTAATAGTATTAGGTTCCGTGAATTTGAACATTTGACTCCATTTTGACATGATTTTGTAATGTATTTAATTGCTCTTCTTTTGATCCCCATTTCTCCTTGCCGTTTACTTTCCTTGTGTCTTATTGCCCTTATTGTTGGCTGCCTTGGGATTGCCAAGCATTTATTGTTCTTTTTTGAACACTTTGTTTTTCATTATTATCTCCCTTGGCGGGCTTACGGTCTAGCTCGAGGGCGTATGACCGTGCATCGTTCGTGAGAATTCATGCAACGGTATTTCCCTCGGCGGGCTTACGGTCTAGCTCGGGGGCGTATGACCGTGCATCGTTCATGAGAATTCATGCAACGGTATTTTCCTCGGCGGGCTTACGGTCTAGCTCGGGGGCGTATGACCGTGCATCGTTCATGAGCATTCATGCAACGGCATTTCCCTTGGTGGGCTTACGGTCTAGCTCGAGGGCGTATGACCGTGCATCGTGCATGAGGATTCATAAAGATCTTTCATTTCAATGGGACAAACATAATATTATTGATCTTTCGTCTTTTTTCCGCTCATAGAGCCGTACATCAAAATTACAATGTATAAGATAGAAAATAGGCGGATTTCTAATGACAGGGGGAAATACAATCTTTAAGGGTAATACTTCTTCAAGTGGTCGCTGTGCCAAGCGTTCTTTAAGTCCTTCCCCTCTTTGGTGAGGAGTCTGTAAGTCCCTTCTTTGATTGTGCGGGCAATCTGATAAGGCCCTTCCCAGTTGGGCGAGAGCTTGTTATACCCGGGCTGTCTCCCCGTGACTTCAACTTTTCTTAAGACCCAGTCTCCCACGGAAAATGACCTCTTGTTCACCCTTTTGTCGTGATGGATTTTGGCCTTTTGTTTATAATTGACCATCTTTGCCCGTGCTTCCAACTGTTTTTCTTCAAGAAGGTCTAAGTCTTTTCTCCGGGATTCCTCATTCCTTGTTTCATCAAAATGGGCGACCCTGTAGGTGGGTAGGGCTGCCTCTACGGGCGCGACTGCCTCTGATCCATATGTCAGGGAAAAGGGGGTTTCTCCCGTTGAATTCCTCGTTGTGGTTCGGACAACCCATAGAGCATTACTGAGCTCCTCCATCCAGCGACCACTTCTTCCCTTCAAATTTTTGTGCAAAGCGGTCATAAGCAACTTATTTGCAGCCTCTGCCTGTCCATTTCCCTGCGGTCTTGCGACGGATGATTGCCGATGTTCTACGTTGAGTCTCTTGCATTCCGCCGTAAACTTGCTTTGGAACTGGGGTCCATGATCGGAGACGATAGCCCGGGGCAAACCAAACCGGCAGAATATATGGTCGTGGATGAACTTGATAATACTTGCTTCCGTCGTGCTAGTTAGTGCCTTGGCCTCTACCCATTTTGTGAAATAATCTACTGCGACCACTACCATTTGCGCTCCGCCGGGCGCTTTGGGATAAGGCCCAATCAAATCAATTCCCCACATGTCAAATGCCCAAGTTGGGGCTACCAGGCTCTGCTCCGTGGATGGCTGCCTTGGTATGTTGGCGAATCTCTGGCATTGATCGCATTTGCGGACATATTCCTCCGCATCTTTTTTCATTGTCGGCCAGTAATACCCGAGGAATCTGATCTTGTCGGATAATGTCCGGGCACCGGGATGCCCTCCACATACGCCCTCATGGACTTCGTATAATAAGTTGGTAATGGTCTCGGATTTCACACACCTCAGCAGGGGTTTGGTAAAAGACCTTCGGTAAAGCACGTTGTCAATGATCGTGTATCTGGCGGCTTGTCTTCTCAAAACCTTTGCCCGATCCGGATCGCTGGGAAGGATCTCCTTTTCTATGTATTCCATAATCTCGTCTACCCAATCCTTCTCAGGCTCCCCTATCTGGTGGATCTCTACCCTGTCGATGGTCGGGCGTTCCGTAAATTCTATCCAACAATCCACACTGAGCTTCGCGATGTCTTCGTTTGTGATTCTTGAAAGTAAGTCCGCTTCGGAGTTTTCAGCCCGGTTAACCTGGGTCAGCTCGTGGTACTCAAATTCCCCCAACAGGTTTGCTGCAAGTTCCTTGTATTTGAGCAACACCGGGTGATTTGTCTCATATTCCCCTTTAACCTGATTTACCACTAGCTGTGAGTCGCTCTTTACGATCAAATTTGAGACCTTCATGTCCCGGGCTAATTCCAAGCCCGCTATCAACGCCTCGTACTCGGCTTGATTGTTGGAAACCGCGAACTTGAACCTTAAGGCTCGTTTAAACCTTTGACCTTCCGGGGCGATCAATAGGATTCCGGCGCCACTAACGGTTTTTCCGGAGGATCCGTCAACGCTTAACGACCAACAATTCTCCGGCCTTTCTTCATTATTCACAGCCTCCTTGCCCCGCCTTATCTTTACCTTATCGGGCTGGACTTTGTCCGCTTCGCTTTCCTTTACTTCAAACATTGTTTCTGCCACAAAGTCCGCCAGTGCTTGAGCCTTGATGGTCTTTCTCGGGGAGTAAGTTATTTGGAACTCAGTCAGTTCTATAGACCATGACAGCATTCTTCCCGAGGATTCGGGCTTATGGAGCACTTTCTTCAGCGGGGTGTCCGAATAAATCGTGATTGGGTGGGCGATGAAGTATGCCCGCAGCTTCCGAGCGGCTATAAGCAAGGCGAAAGCCATCTTTTCAATGTTCAAGTAGCGCCCTTCTACCGCGGATAATGCCTTGGAGACATAGTACACGGGCTTCTGAAGGTCGTCCTCTTCCATTACCAAAACCGCAGCCACAGCGTGATCTGTTGTGGCCAGGAAAATGTAGAGTTCTTCACCCAAAACGGGGCTGCTCAACAGCGGTGGCTTTCCCAGGTAAGCTTTTATCTGCTCAAAAGCATTCCGGCAGTCCTCGTTCCATTCAAAACCCTCCTTTTTTCCTCCTTTCAAAGTTTTAAAGAAAGGTAGGCATTTTTCCGCTGACTTGGCGATGAACCTCCCCAGGGCCGTGATGCGGCCATTCAGCTTTTGTACCTCCTTAATACATCTGGGGGGTTGCATGTTTATTAACGCCGTGATCTTCTCCGGGTTTGCCTCTATCCCTCTCTGGTTCACCATGAAGCCCAAAAACTTCTCTGCCTTTACTCCAAAGGCGCATTTGGATGGGTTAAGTTTCATATTATTTCTCCGGAGGCTGGTGAAGGTTTCTGTCACATCAACGTCGTGAGAGGTCTCCTTGGTCTTGATAACCATATCGTCGATGTAAGCCTCCAGGTTCCGGCCTAATTGATCATCAAAGACGATTCCTACCATCCTTTGATACGTACCGCCCGCATTCTTGAGGCCAAACGGCATGTTGTTAAACGTGTAGGTTTTGCCCGCGGCATAGAAAGCGCATGGAACATCGGCCTCCCTCATTTTGATTTGATGATAGCCCGAGTATGCATCTATAAAGCTTAATACCCTATGGCCGGCGATAGAGTCTACTAATTGATCGATCCGGGGAAGAGGGTAACAATCCTTAGGGCAGACCTTGTTCAAATCGGTGAAATCCACGCACATTCTCCACTTTCCATTTGCTTTGGTTACCATGACGACGTTGGCTAACCACTTCGGATATTTGATCGGGCTTATGATTCCTGCTTTCAGCAGCTTATCTACCTCGACTTTGATCGCCGCTTTCTTCTCCGGTGAAAAGTATCTTTCTTTCTGGAGGACCCGGGTAAATGTGGGGTCGATATTTAGTTCGTGCTCGATCTCCTCTCTGCTTATCCCCTCCATGTCCTCTACGGTCCAGGCGAACACGTCTAGGCTTCTTCTCAACAGTTCTATCAACACCTTCCTTTCCTCCGCGGGGATCTCTAGCCCGAACTTTATTGTCTGCTCAGGGTATGCCGGATTATGACCACATCTTCCAAAGCATCATTAGGGCGAATATCTGCAACCTCTCGGTCATGCAGTGAATCAATTACGATATTGATGTGCTCGGTTTCCGCGGCTATACGGCGGGCTCTCCTGCTCCGCTTGAATTCTGCCCTTGTGGAGTGGAAAGACAACGACCCAATCAAGGCCGTTCCTGCGACCTCTTTTTCACTTGCTTTGGCCTTTTTTGCCCCCCTCGGGCTTCCCAGTCTTTGCTTTGCTGCGCTTTCCTTCCTCTTCCTCTTTATTACTTTGAGGAAGAGCTCGGGATTATTCTCGATACACGCGATCCCGGCAGGGGTACTGAACTTGATTTTCTGGTGAGGGATTGATGCGACGATCCCTAAGGCAGCCTGAGCGGTCACTCCCAAGATTGCGTTGTACTGGGATTTCAGATCGATCACCATGAACGTGACGCGGGCTGTTTTCTCGAACGGCCTCTCTCCAATGGTTACTTCGAAGTCAATGGTCCCTTTTGCGTAGACCGTATGATTCGTGAACCCTTCCAACAAGCCCGCATATGGGGTTAAGTGCGCCTCAGACATCCCCATTTCTTCTAAACAATGGAAGTAAAGTATGTCCCGTGAAGCCCCGGTATCAATGAGGACTCTTCCAATATCCGCTCTACCAATAGCCATCTTGATTGTTAATGGTTGTGTTGAATGGAAAAGGGTAGATGCCAGTTCACTTCTTCTGAAACCGATCATTTCTTCTTGCTCGGGCGGATAGGTGGGTATCAGGAATACTTTTTTCAGTCGTCTGATCTGGGCGGAAAGCTGGGTATTGCTTGGGGCTTCCTCTCCTATGTACTGGATGTCATAACGTCCTTCCCCGTCTGCATCATTGTCTCTGACGTATTGAATATTTCCCCGCGGGGCTTCTTCTTTACTGCTGGACCCCGTGATCCATTTCTTTAATTCCCCGGCCTCCACCTTTTGTTGTATTATTTTCTTCAGCTGGAAACAGTCATCGGTAGAATGCCCGTGGCTTTCATGGTATCCACACCATTTCTTTTTATTCGCCTCGTAAGGCTTTCTCTCCAGTGGAGGTGGTGGAGGCAAAGCTTCTGCCCGCAATATCTCAGTTCTCGGTGCGATCAAAGGGGTGAAAGCACTGTCATCGCCTCTTTTAAAGTTGGGCATGCCTCTTGGTCTGCCTCTACCTCGGCCACCATTGTTTCCCGAGTAGCCTGAGTGATGATGAGGGTCATGAGCGGGCTCGATTCTTTCCCTTACGCTCATGCGGGCATCGGCCATAAATGCGGGCTCTACTCCGGCCATAGCGATGGCCCTGTTATACATCTCTTCTGTCCCCTCGGGCTTTCGGGAAGCAAACTCCTGCCTCAAAGTATGGGATGTTAATCCCCCTAGGAAGCATAGCTCGATGTCGTTCCTTGTTAGATCCACAATCTGCTCGGTCATTTTCTGGAACCGAGTGATGTATGCCTTTGTGTTTTCCCCGGGGTATTGCTTAACGCCGCATAGGTCCGATTTTGGTCTTGCGGCCTCCCCCGCGCCCGCGAACGAGTTCAAGAACGAAGTCCGCAATTGCTCGTAGCTGCAGATAGAGCGTGGTTTATGGGCCAATAACCACCCCAATGCCTTCCCTTTAAAGGTGGAGGCGAGGGCTTTGCACTTCACGGCCTCATCTGTTGAGAATAGGGCCATCTGCCCTTCAAATCGCCCAACATGGCTTTTTGAGTTAGATGAGCCGTCATACGCGTCTAGCGTGGGCACCTTTCCTCTTTGGATCGGGGAATCACTGATCCATAATGCGAAAGCGTCCATGGGTCCAACGCACTTTGTTACGTTTTGCTTGGACTCCCATAGCTCCGCGATCATTCTTTGGAACTTTTGATCCATTATGTCCCCCGTTTTAGCCCTTTTTACGATTTCTGTAATTATATCATCATTTTTAACAATTGTCTTTCCTTTAGATTGGCCTCTTGTCTTTCTGGGCTGTGATTCTCCCTCCTCACTCTCCCCTTCTTCTTCTCCCCTCTCCTCGTCATCATCTACGAGGATTGTCCGCCTTTTTCCTCCTACAATCCTACTGGCCCTGCTCTTGGAGCTCGTCAGATCATGGGCTTTTGATTTTTCAGGGGGGCTTCTAGCATTGGCCTCGGCATTGAACAGCTCCTCGAGGGCTAGATTCAACTGTAGCCCTTCCTCTACCAGGTTCTGCCTATCTGTGAGGATCTGGATTTTCTTTTGGATTTGATCAGGGGTGAGGGGAGTAACGGGGGTTTTTTGAGTTTTGAGTGCTTTGGAAGTTTCTATACGATCTCTCAGATCTGCCTCTCTCCTTGCCCTTTGAGAGGGGGTATAGAAGTTGCCACTAAGAGTCTTATTTCCCAACCTGGCAAAAACTGATCCCTGGGGCACTTGTCCCGAAGGGCTAGCATTTGGGTTTACTTCTTTCCCAGTCATTGCGAAGATTTCGTATGTCAAGAATCAACAGAAAAGATGGGGTACTCTTTTGGAAACGTGAAAAACGGAAGAACTAGATGAGGATTTGAAACGAATTAGATTGGAAAAAGCAAACGAAGCAAGAAGATTGCACTGGGAAGATTTTCGTTTCCCGGCAATGGAACCACTGATGACGCCCTGAGTTTCTGTGGTCACGGAGGTAGAACTCCAATATAGCTGTCTCTTGATCCTGATCACAACACAAACAAGAACACCGTCAAGACCAAGGCCGGGTTGGAATCCGGCTTAGGCCCTCGGGTGTGAGAGTAAGATCTCTGAGGAAAACCTAAGAAGAAGGCTCAATGAAGACCTTGTGTGTGTGAATAGGATAGAGCACGTCCCTGGCCCTTTTGGGCGGATAGGAGTATTTATACGAGTAGAAGGAGGAGGTAGGTTTAAGGTACTAACTGCCCTTGTACCGGATGGACACGCGGCAGGTCCTCATTGGTTCGGCCAGGGGAGTGGCTGGGAACGTGGCGTGTTGTCAGGGAAACATGGTTCCACCACCAACCGTTATGGTATGTCAGGTACGAACAAGTAACGTCTGTGGTACGTTTGCGACAGCTGGCTGCTGCGGGCTCCGGGCAGGAGGTTGAGTGATCAACACGGGACCCTAAGAATAGCGGGAGGCAGAGCTACTCCGGTCATGATTATCATGAAGCCCGGATCTCTCGGGCTTACTAGCTTGCGGGCTTATCCGGTTTGATGCGGTCGAGCACGCTTGTACTGGCTTTGAACCGGGTCCGGTCCGGTCTGCGATGCTGGGTCTTATCAGAACCTTAAATTGAGACAGAATGAGTAATGAATAAGATGGTTAATTGGGTGCGAATTTTGTAAAACAAACTTTTAAATTTTGTACAAATCTCGAACCTTCCCAACATCTCGAGCCCATCATCCACAAATCCAGATCTCCTGTGCCCTTCCATGTGCCCCTCCCTGTGCCCCTCTAATCTGGACCGTTTACATGCTTGGATAATATCAACATAAACGATTGAGATTAGAAGGGCACATGGAAGGGCACATGAGATCTGGACTCATCATCCACATGCAAAAGCTGGCTCCACTTTTTCATTTTACCTCTTCCTCTCAACTCTAACATTGAAATCCAAACACCAAATTCAAAGGATCCACTTCTTCTTTCTTTCTCTCATCTGCTTCCTCCCCACCCATTTCAAGCTTTCTTTTTCAATTTTCTTTCTCATGGAGAACCAACGTCAGAACACCAAATTTCAAGCATTTCTCCACTTTTCTTCTTCTTCCTTTCACTCGTCCAAACTCCAATTTCTTTTTCAATTTTGGAGGTGCACAATGCAGATAGCACCAAAAAAAATGGAAAATTCAGTTGACCCGGTGCACGTGCATCCCCAACTACTATGGGAGGTCCGCCCCTATATATATCATCTTTATTCAAGAAATAATAGAAGCAAAATTATCACTAATTTTTTCTTTAAAAAAATAAAATCAGCTGACACGTTTTACTTGTTCATTTTTAAGGAAAAGAGGTCTCAAGAAAAAATAAACACAAAAGAGGCCTATTTTTTTTGAGAAAAAAAAAAAAACAACCAAGGCCCACTACGCATATACTCCCTCCGTCCCACTCGAATTAGGATAAATTTCCATTTTAGGTGTCTCACTCGAATTAGGACAACCAAAAAATAGAAATGTTTTATTTAATGGGTCTCACATTCACACTCACAACAACTTTCCACTCATTATTCTCTAGCCTACTTTTTTTCTCCTACTTCATTTTTCATAATCACAAACCTACTCCACTAACACTTTTTCCTTAATCCCCGTGTCCAACCCAAAAATTCTAATTTGGGTGGGACGGATGGAGTAATTTTTAAGGCCTTCATATTTCCTCATTCATACTCCCTCTGTCCCAGACTAAGGTTCTTACTTTCCTTTTTAGTTTGTCCCATACTAAAGTTCTTAGTTGCTTTATTACTTAAAATGGATGATGGGACCCACTCATCATTCTCACAATAAAAACTCTTTACCCACTTTCTCTCTCCCACTTTCTCCTACTTTACTTTTCATACTCACAACATTCACTTTTTCTTAATCTCCGTGTAAACTCAAACTAAGAACCTTAGTCCTGGTCAGATGGAGTATTATATTTGAGCTCTCATACTTTGTTGCTTAACGTTTTTAATATTTTTGTTGTACTCCAATGACCTCATAAAATGTCTTATTTGACTATTAAAAGAAATGTTGATATATTTTTCTTTCGTCATTATTCTTAATGGGAGTAAGAATTACATTCCTAGCAAATGACTATTTAAGCATTTTTGTTGTTTAATTTAGGAATTTCACTTATTCTTATAACTCAAAGAAAATAATTTTTTCTTGTAACTAATATAAGTAGAAATAAAAACATATTTATAATCTTCTGTGGAGTATTATTTCCAGTCCTCGTATTCTTATTATATTATTATATTTTTGGTGACCATAATTTAATCTTATATTTTGCAAGAGTTTTTATTACTCTTTCATATATCTATTTAATATGTTCTTTTGCAAATTTTGGGACATTATGTGTACATTTTTTTCATCATATTTTTGTTGTACATATTTTTTTCTTATATAATTTTACTGGATTTTATATATTTTGTTATTATTTTTTGTGAAAAAAATTATAGGTTTGATTATAATCTTTAATTTATCTATTATCATGCTAAGTTCAATCATTTGATCTTACAATTATTTTATACTTAAATACAAACTAAAAGTACAGGTTAACAAAAAAAAAAATGCTAGTAAAAAACATGAGTTTTGAGAGAGAAAAAATGATTTATAAAGGGCCAATCATTGTTTCAAAAAGAGAAAGGGTCTTTCATTAAACTTTGCCCAGGGCCCACAAAAAGCTAGGAACGGCCCTGCTTATTACTACCTGATATAAAACTAATGAAGCGTTAATTTTTTGACTAAAAATCATGTACCAATCACATGACTCCTTTAAGTGTATAGCACATGCAAGCCATTTAGTTAGTTTTTTAACTAGCTAAAGACTTTTACACCCAATTACTCTATTTGAGCAAATTGAGGAGTCGGATCGCAACTTTGACAAATTGGATATCCAAATGCAAAAAAACTCAAGTAACTAACTTGAAATTGACCCTAAATTTTACAACTCAATATTTGTATTTGTTATTTTATTGCTAATTGGTACTCCCTCCGTCTCGGAATAAGATTCTTACCTCTCATTTGCGCGGAGATTAAGAAATTGTGGAAATAAAGTAAGATTTGTGAGTGTAAAAGTAAAGTAGGAGAGAGAATGAGTGGGAGTGAATAGTAAGTTGATTGGTGTTGTGAGTATAAGTGTAAAGATTATTTGTCATTTTATGAAAGAGACTCTTACTATGTGACGTACCAAAATAGAAAGTAAGACTCTTACTCTGGGACGGAGGGAGTATAAAACTAACGAGTGTTAATATTTTGACCAAAGTACTTGTAGGGACCGTGACCACCACCACCACTTTCCCACATTAGTATGATATTGTCCGCTTTGGGCCCAGCCCACACGGATTTTTTTTTGGGCATCCCCCAAAAGGCCTCACACTAATGAAGTGGGTGTGTGCTCTTATATACCTTGCAATTATTTCCTCAATTGCCGATGTGGGACTTTGGGTTGCCACCCAACAATCCTCCCCTCAAACCAAGGACCACACCGCTATGGCCCGCAGTGTTTCCTCTGGCCCATATCGGCGAAAGCTTGTACCAACCGCCCGCGAAACACCATCGCTCTCGATTGCACCAACCGCCCGCGGAACACCATCGCCCTCGATTGTACCAACCGCCCGCGAAACACCATCGCCCTCGATTGCAAGACTCGATTCGCTATGTCGCACAAGGGGAAGCCCACCATATAAAGCACACACACGGTCCACCCGGTCGGGCCCATCCGAACCATGGCTCTGATACCAGTTGTAGGGACCGTGACCACCACCACCACTTTCCCACATTAGTATGATATTGTCCGCTTTGGGCCCAGCCCGCACGGATTTTTTTTTGGGCATCCCCCAAAAGGCCTCACACTAATGAAGTGGGTGGGTGCTCTTATATACCTTGCAATTATTTCCTCAATTGCCGATGTGGGACTTTGGGTTGCCACCCAACAATCCTCCCCTCAAACCAAGGACCACACCGCTATGGCCCGCAGTGTTTCCTCTGGCCCATATCGGCGAAAGCTTGTACCAACCGCCCGCGAAACACCATCGCTCTCGATTGCACCAACCGCCCGCGGAACACCACCGCCCTCGATTGTACCAACCGCCCGCGAAACACCATCGCCCTCGATTGCAAGACTCGATTCGCTATGTCGCACAAGGGGAACCCCACCATATAAAGCACACACACGGTCCACCCGGTCGGGCCCATCCGAACCATGGCTCTGATACCACTTGTAGGGACCGTGACCACCACCACCACCTTCCCACATTAGTATGATATTGTCCGCTTTGGGCCCAGCCCGCACGGATTTGTTTTTGGGCATCCCCCAAAAGGCCTCACACTAATGAAGTGGGTGGGTGCTCTTATATACCTTGCAATTATTTCCTCAATTGCCGATGTGGGACTTTGGGTTGCCACCCAACAGTACTGATCACATGACTCTTTTAAGTGTATACTCCCTCCGTCTCATATTAAGATTTAAAAATTTCTCAAAATGTTGTTCCATCTTAAAGGTTCAAAATTTTATAATTGAAAGTTTTTATTACTTCTTTATTTGTGGAACCCACATGTCATACTCATAACGATTACTCCCTCCGTCCCAAAACAGCTTTCACCATTTTTGAAAAGCACGGGAATTAATAAAATGTGTAAGAAAAGTGGGTGGTGTGAGAGGGAAGGAGAGAGAAAGTGGGTAGAGAATATTAAATTGATAGTTGTTGTGAGTGGAGAGGAGAGAGAAGTAGTGGGAATCTTTTCCATTTTGGGAAAGTGAGACTTACCAATGGGACACCCAAAAGGGAAATATGTGCAAGGTGTTTTGGGACGGAGGGAGTATTCACTAACTATTCTCTATTCCAATTTCTCTCTCCTACCAAACTATCTACACTCACATCACATCATCTTTTTCTTAATTCTTGTACACCAACTAGTTTTTTGAAGCTTAATATAGGACGGGGGATTACTTGTCATTGCGTTCGCATGTGTGCAAGTCACGTGTGTTGCGTGTAAATAGGTGTTGGTTAGTGGCGGATTTACACCAAAATATTTGGTGTTGCCTCTTCTTAAAAAAAATAAAAAATGGCACGAAGCTAATATTCAATACGTTTACATACATAAATATAATAGGAAAGCGATAAAATAATTCAGCAAAGCTAGTGATAAATGTATATATTTCAAAAAATATTGTAATAATAGTAAAAAGAAAATTGATATCACTAATAATTAAGCCAATAAGAATAAGAGAAAAATCTTGTTACTAATCAAGCTCATAATATTGAGAGAGAAAAATTCAAATTAGGCTAATTAAGTTTTAATAAATGGAAAAAGCCACGTTTAAAAGAATGAGAGGAAAGCTAGGAGTGCAGAGAAAAAAAAAATGTCTACTAAAGGGGTTTAAACCCAAACACCCTTGGATTCTTGGGTTGGTCTCCTGTAAAACGCATTTTTTCTAATGGTTAAGAAAAAAACGTGTTTTTCAAGACCTCCAAAAGCCTCTATATTGATATCTAGAAGGCTTTATACTGATATCCAGGACCCTTCTGGCTATCAGAACCAGAGAACCCTTCTGGCTATCACTTTCAAAGGTTCTGGTTATCACTTTCAAAGGTTCTGGCTATCAATTTCAAAGGTTCTGCTATCAATCTCATATCCAGAAGGCTTTATATTGATATCCAGGACCCATCTGGCTATCACTTTCAAAGGTTCTGGCTATCAATCTCATAGCCAGAAGCTTTTATATTGATATCCAGAACCGTTGAGAAGTTCTGATTATTTACAAAAATGTCACCGCGTTTTTTTTTAAAACACGTTTTTCCTAAGCGTTTGAAAAATCGCGTTTTTCCCAAGATTTTGCGCGGATTCTTAGACAAACAACTTAACCACTATACCACACAAGTTGTCTTATTCAACTTTAAGGCTCTTTATATAACAACAACATTATTTTGCCAAAAAATAAATAAATAAATAAATATTTTTTTTTTTTTTTTTTTTGCATTGCCTGGGCAACACCATGCACACTGATGGGTCCGCCCCTGGTGTTGGTCCATCACATTTTTCATTATAATGCCAACAACCTCAATCTTCCTCCATTAATGGTGGAATCGACTCCCACACAATAAGTGCCAAATCCCTCGCTTATGCTCCTCCCAAAAGCAACAATCACCTTCGACCCTTCCCGCCATTAACATCATATAAAGCCCGTTGTTGCCTCCTTCATTATGACATGTCGATGTGGACTAGCGACAAAGGAACAAACCTCATGGATGGATTTAACCTTGGTACGAGGTTCATTAATTGTCTAAATAATGGGGTAAGCATTTTATTTCAAGGTTTATGTCGATTTGAATTGTAATTTTCAAATATACCCTTTAAAAATCAAGTGATTGGCGCATGACTGTTTTTCATCAAAAAACTAACATTTCGTTAATTTTTATATTAATTTCCAACAAAATGACAAACACATAAATCGGGTTGTAAGATTACAAACATGAGAACCATATTGCAAAAGTGGTAGAAACACAAGTGACTGAATTGCAATTTGCCATAATTGAAAATGATACATGCGCTCCTCCACTGCAATTAGCGTTCGAGACTTAATTACATGTTTTACACTCTTCCACTGCAATTAACGTTCAATATCTAATTACAGTACATGTTTTACGCAGTTAAATGGATGATTGGATGGTAAGGTGTTTGGTAGGTCATATATTTTGCTCGGTTAAACGCACAACTCATAAGTGAGAAATGTGATCACACGTTTGAGATTTTGCTACATTTACTTACTTTCTTAAGAATGGTTGATAATTTGAAGCTCTTTCAGAGACTTTGCCACATTTTTTCACGTTTTTAATCTATTGTTGATATTCTAAAGACTCATTTGACCACTTTTTTTACTTTTTTAATTAATGATTGATATTGTAACGACTTGAGCCTGAAAACTATGTCAGCTATATAAACACCACACACTAGCCACTGAGCACAAGCATTTTGGGTCTACTTAACTTCTCACATGCCCACCTAAAAGTCCATGTATGATGTTAGTGCCCAGTAGTTATATGTGGAGGTTTATATGTTACAATCAAAGTTCACGTTTTTTTCCAATGTCGGATGAAGAATATCACAATCTCTCTAACTTAAATTTTTGTCGTATCTGGTAAGCAAGGCATAATCAACACTCAAATCGCACTCCTGAACGAGCTCACAAGCTGACAAAATCCTACTCTGATACTATTGTAATAACTCGAACCCCAAAAACTTGGTCCACTATATACGTGTCCCTCACTGATTCATTAAATACAAACAATTTGAATCCATCTGATTTCCTTCTTACCCACCCAAATCAATACGAAATTAATCTTAATCGACCACTAATAGTGAGATATGGTCAGTTATAAGTTGTTGGCAGGAACACAAGAGCAAATGAACTTCCCATTTTATACCATTAAATTAAATATAACGGAGCTACACCATTAAATATAACGAAACTGTGTAGCTGAGTTCCTCTAAGCTGAGGAAGAGGTTGTACTTTCCTCACCAACTTCAATTAATAGTACTCATATTTTTACTCGGAATGGCCATTTAAATATATATATATATATATATATATATATATTGTTGGAGTACAGATCTTAAAAGGAGACGAAAGGAGAAATATGGCACAGGGCACCAGGCGGGCGCTCAAGATATGGCAGGCGCACGGTCGGTTTGATCAGAAGGATATGTTCTGGAGAGAGAGGTAAGCGGGCGCTCGGTGTATATCGAGCGGGCGCTCGGTAGTCGCGCCAGGAAGTGCAGATTTTCGGGAATCCTTAATAGTCTAGGTTTAGGACTCATTCTAGGTTGTGTATTTAAGCAATGTTCCGCCCCATAACTCATGTAACTCAGATTTAACATATTATAGTGCAAGATCCTGGCTTGGTAGTGCCCCCAGACGTAGTCAAACATATTGACGAACTGGGTAGATAATTTCTTGTGTTTCTTTTGTCTTTTGCTTTATTATTTCTTGTGCTTGTTTGTGGTGCTGGGTTTTTCTTGCGATTTGCTTGGGTGTTGGGTTGGGAAGGGCTTATTCCACAACAACTGGTATCAAGAGCTCCGGTTTAACGATCCGGGTTTATCAAGCAATCAAGAATGGGCAAGGATAAACAAGCGGTGGAGAAATTCGATGGGTCTGACTATGGGTTTTGGAGGATGAAAATAGAGGATCTCTTGTATAATAAGGATCTCTACATGCCTCTAAAAGGAATCAAGTCAGAAAGCGAAAAACAGGAAGACTGGGATCTCATGGATCGGAAAGCCTTAGGGGTGGTTCGATCTACTTTGTCGAAGTGGATCGTGAAGACTACCAAGAAGGCGAAAACCACCAAGGAGCTATTGGATTATCTTACTGAGAGATTTGAAACACCATCTGCTGCAAATAAGGTTGATTTGATACGCAAGATGGGTAATCTCAAGATGCAAGAGGGAGGATCCATAGCTAAACACATCGATGAGTTTATGGATGTTATAGACTCATTGGCTGCGTTGGAGATTACTTTCAGTGACGAGGTTCATGCTTGTCGATTGCTAACATCCTTACCAGGAAGTTGGAGCGGAACGGTGACAGCGTTAAATGCTTCAGCAGGTAAGAACAAATTGAAGTATGATGATGTTAAGGACTTTCGTTGGGCGAGGAAAATCGCATAAAGAAGTTGGGGACACCGTCTACTTCAGAATCGGTCTTGGCTACAACTAGTAGGGGAAGGCCGGGTTCTAGCAATAAAGGGAGAACAGGGTCAAGGGAAAGTGTAATCGGGGGTGGGGATCAGTTTGTGGAGAACAAAGAAAGACCAAGGGTTGCAAGAGGATCAGTTGAGTGCTATCATTGTAAGGAGTTAGGACACTACAAGAGGGATTGTCCCATGCGAGGGGATAAATCGGTGAATGTGATAATCGAAGGTGACGATGTACTGATTCTGAGTGTTAGTAGTGCGCTAGAATCATGGGTGTTGGATTCAGGGGCATCATTCCACTCATGCGGGCATGCAAGGGAGATGGAAAATTACACTTCCGGTGATTTCGGAAAGGTCTATCTGGCGGATGGCGAGCCTTTGGCAATCAAGGGGAAGGGGGATGTCGGAATAGGAGCATCGGACGGGAAAGTCTTACATCTACATGGGGTCAGACACATTCTGAGTTTGAAAAAGAACCTGATATCAGTTGGGCAGCTGGGTGAAAAAGGTTACACAGTAACTTTTAGCTGTAGGAACTGGGTTATTACCAAGGAGGATTCTGAGATCGCTCGGGGTAATAGGGAAGGAAGATTGTATTTGATGAACAACACCAAGAATAGTATCGCGGTGGCGTCATCCAAGGGTGATACGGATTTGTGGCACTGTCGATTGGGTCACATGGGTGAGAAGGGGGTACTCTGCTGAAAGGGGAAACTACCAGGTTTGACAGGTAGGGCTTTGAGGGAAGCAAAGTTGGAATTGGTTCACACGGATTTGTGGGGGCCGGCCCCAGTAACTTCTCAGGGTGGTGTGTCATATTACATGACCTTCATTGATGATTTTACAAGGAAGGTCTGGGATTACTTCTTAAAGGGGAAAGATAAAGCTTTCAGGATATTTAAGAAGTGGAAGGCCTTGGTGGAGAATCAGTCAGGACTCAAGGTTAAATGCTTGAGGTTTGATAATGGTGGGGAGTATGAGCTCAGGGAGTTTAAGGAATACTGTGATGCGAATGAAATTTGCATGGATATTCCAGACTCGGGTGGGAGCGGCACGGTTCATGATGACCAAGGTCAAGGGGTCACTGAAGATAAACCAAATACTCCAGGACCGGATATTCCGCTGCACAGATCTAACAGAGAAAGTAGATCTGCAAAGGCTCCAGGTTTCTCAAGCAAGGTGAAGTTGAAGCTGGGTATAGCTTCAACGGGGCTTGGAGAATAGGAGAGGAGGACGGCACTACCATGATCGAGGTGAGCACTAGGAAGGCACCAAGGATGAGTTGAAGACGGATACGGGGCTTATACACGGATTGATCTCTAGGTGGGAGATTGTTGGAGTAGAGATCTTAAAAGGAGACGAAAGGAGAAAATCTGGCACAGGGCACCAGGAGGGCGCTCGAGGTATGGCAGGCGCGCGCTCGGTTTGATCAGAAGGATAGGTTCTGGAAAGAGAGGTAAGCGGGCGTTCGGTGTATATCGAGCGGGCGCTCGGTAGTCGCGCCAGGAAGTGCCGATTTTCGGGATTCCTTAATAGTCTAGGTTTACGACTCATTTTAGGTTGTGTATTTAAGCAATGTTCCGCCCCATAACTCATTGTAACTCAGATTTAACATATTATAGTGCAAGATCCTGGCTTGGTAGTGCCCCCAGACGTAGTCAAACATATTGACGAACTGGGTAAACAATTTCTTGTGTTTCTTTTGTCTTTTGCTTTATTATTTCTTGTGCTTGTTTGTGTGCTGGGCTTTTCTTGCGATTTGCTTGGGTGTTGGGTTGGGAAGGGCTTATTCCACAACATATATATATATATATATATATATATAGGGTCGCGCTCCTGTGAGAACCATTTTATATGAGAACCAATCTAACCATTAGATTAGAAAAAAAAAATCAATGGTCCAGATGTTAGATACATTGGATACGCTTGGATACATTAGTTAATTTTCGAAAAACAATTTGATACATTAGTTTTTAGCATAGTGTATCCAAGTGCAACACTTAGATACAATACTTATTAACCTATTATATCCAAGTGTAATATTGAATTTTTTGTAATGTATCTAAGTGTATTAATTGTATCTAACATATGGACCCTTGATTTTTTTTCTATATTAAACTTTTTACTATCAAGTATACATAAATGAAGGTTTAACCTTTTCAATTCTCGATCTAGTTTTGGTTAGAATCTAGTATGTTGATAAAAAAACTAATGTGAAACTTAGTGGTTAGGGTAATGGGTAATACAATATTAAGTAATGGGCCTCAGCAAGCCAATTGAGATCTCAAGTATTGCTTTTACAGTTGTTAACTATTACTGCCTCTGTCTCTAAATGAGTGTCCAAATTTCATTTTAAGGGATATTGAAAATATCAACTTTATGTATAATTTGGTAGCAAAGATTCATATATAATCTTGTAATCCCCTTTCCAAACATTTAGTTTTGCACGTATAAAAAAACCGGTGAAAAAAAATTGAATAAAATATTTAGGGACAAAGTTATGTTAAAAAAATACACTCATTTTGGGATAATTTTTTTTGAAAATGAACACTCATTTAAGGACATAGAGGAGTAGTTAATAAGTCACTTAGATCCCCTGTTGGATAATTCCAGGGGCGGCCCTAGTGGGGTAAGCCACCGCTTAGGGACCCGAAAATTTGCAATTTTTTTAGTGCCCCAAAATTGTTTAATTATTTATATAGTATATACTCCATCCGTCTTGGAGTAAGAGTCATACCCCTCATTTGCACGCTTATTAATAAATATTGGTAGTGATATAAATGTTGTGAGTGTAAAAGTAAAGTAGGAGAGATAATGAGTGTGAGAGAATAATGAATTGATTGGTTTTGTGAGTATAAAAGTAAAATAGGAGAAAGAATGAATGTGAGTAATACTTTTGGCTATTTGTTAAAATGGTATAGCTTGCTCAGTGGTAAGGGTGTAGGGGAATGGTTCATTCAGGGGAACTAACGCAATTTCAATTCCTGGCAGGTGCGTTTTTCCTTCCATTTTCTCTCTTTCTTTCTTTTTTTTTTTTTTTTTTTACCCAAACAATATAAATATCATTAACAAATTAAAGTAAGACGGCGCTCCACACAACTGTCGGAGGCTCATCCCAAAGTTGAAGATTTGTACAAATACTTGCAATCAACCGCAAACTGTCCGTCACAAGGAAAAAGCCTACCTCATCTTGTATAATGAAGCCCAACAACCTTGAACCAACTTTCCATCGAATACCCTTACAAACAATGACATGTGATGCGCAAATGCTTCTTCAAGCAGAACTTGGACACTGCACAACAATGGCCTTTAGAAAATCTCCACATGGAAAAAATTTGACGTTTAAGACACGACAAAGTAATGCATTTGGGTTGACAATAAATTCCTAACCAAGCATCTCAAACATTGACACAACAATAAATACAAATATCGCATATATGCTTTCAACAAAACAGAGAGAAGACAAAGGCTCCCAACGAAGGGGAGAAGGCAAAGGCTCCCGACAAAATGGAGAAATCAAAGGCTTCCGACAAAGGAGAGAAATCAAAGGCTCCCAACAATGGGGTGAAATCAAATAACACAATGGAAAGTGAGACTGTTTGATTGTATGAGATGATCGATAACGAGACAACCTTGATTCCTTGCAGTCGATGAAATAGATCAATGAAGATTGCGTCATCGCTCTGTCTTTAATTTGATTTTACTAGAAACCTACGAATTATAAAGAACATGAAATTAAAATCAACAACACAATAATTTGTAATTTCAATAAATAGATCGATGAAGATTGCGTCATCCACTATTTTTTTTTAAATCGTTATCAGGCTTTCTCTTGATATGATATGTCTTCTTCTTCTTCTTTTTTTTCCCTTTTTTCTTTCTTTCCTAATAGTATTTGTTTTGGATCTTGATTAAGTTTTCTATTGATATATCTTCCAATTCTTAATTGCGCTTTCTTCACACGACATTTATTTATACTCTTTTGGCTTTATTCTTTAATATTACTGCAATATGTCTTTGCATTTTTTACAATTATCTCTATAATTTTGTTGTAAATTTTTTACTTTTATTTATTTGATCAAAAAACTAAACTCAATCATCGTTTAGTGTAGTACTGTTAGGGACGGCAATTCTACCGAACATGATCCGTATCCGAGACAATCCGGCCCGGGATGAGTGGGTTTGATAACAACTTTCCAAAACCGGGCGGGTTCGGTAGCTTCATGAGATCCGCCCGTATCCGACCCAAACACAAGGAAACTAGTAAATTTTGGAATAGGACAGCTGTGTCCAAGCCTAGGGGTGGCAAAATGGGTATCCCGGATAACAATGGATAAAACCCATATTTGCACATTCAGATAATGGGTGAATTTGGATAATATCCATAATACCCATTAACAATAATGGATGTAAATGGATAATATCCAAATTTATTTAGAGGTGGTCTCCCATGAGAACAAGGGATCCGTCTCATGTGAGACGGGTCGACCCATGACCCATGGGGCATGACCCGCCACGTGGCAACCTCCCATAGGTCCAAAAAAAAAAGGTTTTTTTTTTTGAGTTTTTATATTATTTTTTCAGCTTTTCCGTCGTTTACCAAAAGTAATAGTTACCATAACTTAATGTAATGACTGTATACATATAAAGTAACATTGTTCATAAGTAAACGTAACACCTGTTTTACAAAAACAAAAGCTCGTTTTACCCATTTTTTCAAATGTAATACTAACTATAATTACATGTAACCCAAACAATATCTAAATGTAATTATCATTTATACTGAAATGTAATAATGCATTTGCAAAAATGTAAAATATTGTGTATTTTGATTTAATTTTTTGAAAGAAAGTAACATTTGAAAAGTAACAACTCATATATATGAATGTAATTGTTTGTACAAGTAAATGTAACACTTTAATAAAAGAAATTATAACATATTTCTATAGATAATGTAATACTTTTACATATAACACTAATCAAGTGTTTTTAGCTCTAAAAATGTAAATGGTTGAATTATTACTTTTTCTATACATATGTGTTACAATTATGTATAAACATTATTACATATAAGTAACACGTTCGTTACATTTTAGTTGTAATCAGTATTACTTTTGGCAAACGAAGAAAACATAAAAAAAACACTGTTACTTTTCTGTATATATGTATTACTTTTATATATACAAACTGTTATTTTATATGTATACAGTCATTACATTAAGTTATAGTAACTATTACTTTTGACAAACAAAAAAAAAAAAAAAAATTGGGGCCTATGAGAGGCTGCCACGTGGCAGGGTCGCCCCCTTGGTCATGGAGCTGGTTCAATGGGCCGAGTTATGGGTCAAAATGACGTGTCTCATCCATAAGACGGGTCATAGTGTTCTCACGTAAGTTTTTGTCATTTATTTATCCATTATATAATGGACACCACCCAGGTTATACCCATTATTTCCCCAACAAATTAACTGCCCACCCCCTACGCCCTCACCCCTACACTTGCCCCACCCACCCCTAACCATTCAACCGTTATAGGGATGACCAAACACGGTTCCGGTTCCGGTTCCGGTTCGGAACCGCCGGTTCCGGTTCGACTTTTATGTGAACCTTAACCGGCCCTTGGTTACACCGGTTCCGGTTGTCACAATACGGTTCCGGTTCGATTCCGGTCCGGTTCCGGTTCGGTTCCACGGTTCATTTTTTGATGGTTTTTTAACGGTTAATTCTGATGAAACTGTTAGAAATCGGTCAAAAACACATTTTTATTATTTTCATTCACTGATTTTGGCAAAAAAAATCAGTCAAAACACAACTTTTCTTGTCAACTTTCCATTAGTAACGGTTAATTCTAATGAAACAGTTAGAAATCTAATGATTTTGATGGTTTTTTAACGGTTTTACTGACGGTTCAGACGGTTCCGGTTCGCGGTTTGGTTGGGCGGTTCGGAACCGCCGGTTCACGGTTTTTTGGGGGGTTGAACCTTAACCGGCCCTTATCCAAAACGGTTCCGGTTCCCACGGTTCCGGTTTTCGTGGCGGTTCATGGCGGTTACGGTTTTTTCGGTTCCGGTCCGGTTTGGCCATCCCTAAACCGTTACCCTTGCCCCACCCCCCACCCCTACCCCTACCATGGCCCCCCTCCACCACCCATATACCACCACCTCCACAATACATTACATCGACACAGAAAAATTATGTATCACGTTTTATGCACTTTTAGCATAAAAATACTAATCAATTAGATCATCATTCATACAAAAACATCCAAAAGTTGCACCCATTTACTACCAATTCTTCTTCTTCTTCTTCCCCTTTGTTCATAATCATCATCTAATTTCCTCCCCTCTAAGGAAACCAACCAAATATCTTTTCTTCTTCATCGTCTTTTCAAATCCACTCCATGGCTGTTCCTCTTGAATTTCTCTCCATCGCATTCTTCGTCAATTGACGCCACCTCGTCCAGCAATTAGGATCCTTCAGTCCAGTAAATTTGTGGATTTCTCTCCGCCCCTTCATCGAACGTCGTCTTATTTCGGCCAACACAGATTAAGGTTTTCTTCTTCCTCCTCCTTTGATTAATGGGTTAATGACAATTTAGACTCTGAATTATGATACTACCCTTCCAATCGAGCCTTGCATGTCTTTTTTCGCCATATCGGACAATGGGGTGATTCATTTTCGCCAGTTAGGGCCTTTTTTACGGAATTCGTTAAAAAGTCAGTTAAAAGGCACGTGCCGTGCACGTGACTAACGGAATTGGGTTGTTTGAAGTTGATGTTTCTTTTAAGGGCTTTAATGAAAATTCGAAACTTAATAATGAAAATTCGAAACTTAATAGGGCTGAAAATAAAAATAATTAATAAAATAGTAAATAAAAGGGTTTTTAAAGTTATTTTCAAAATATTAATAAAAAAGAAAATTAAATAAGAATTTTATTTTATAAACAAAATAAATCAAATTTTACATTTACCAAAAAAAATCTTCATCCAATAAATATGCAACATTTTATAATTTATAATAAAAAAAGAAAATTAAATAAGAGTTTTATTTTAAATCTTGTTATTGTATCACGATTAATAATAAACTAAATAACTATTTTTAGATTTTCATTATGATAATTATTTTTGTTCAAATTATTGGTCAAAGTATAAATTGCTTGACCAAGAATCTTAAGTCGGGCGAGACATAGGGAGTATATTTTTAGCAAATGCGTTATCTAAATCGTTTTTTACGTTTACCAAAGAAAATTATCATTAAATACTCTGATGCTCGGACTCTTTAATTTACTCCGCCGTAGCCGTGTCGGACACACGTATTTTAGTCTTGTCGAGATGAGTCCAGCGAGGTAAACAAAAGAGTCTGAGTATCTTAGATTAAATAAATATGCAACATTTTATATTTTGTAATAGGAAATTAGAATAAGTTACAATCATTTATTTTAGAATTTATTTTTTATTTTATTTTTTTTTGAAGAAAGAAAAAAAAATATCTTAGAATAGCAGCCACCATCATCTTTAACAAACCCGACCAAACCCCCACCCTTTTCCCCTTTCCCCTTCCTCCGGTGACCACCCCTTTCCCACTATCCTCCCAGCTTCTACCCACCATTACTACCACCGGACCACCACACAACCACACCACCACCGCACCACCACAATTGGACAGCCACACCGCACAAACACCGCCACTGCCCACCACTATCATCCCTGCTACCACCACCAACAACAACAATTCTAAAATCAGTAGAAATTAAAATAAACATACCCTCTATCAAACCGGAAAAGCCCACTCCCTCCGATCACCGGCATCTCTCTCACCTTATTAAACACCGGATTCCTCCCCATCACCGTTATTGTACTCCCGTTATACTTCCCTTCCTTAAACACGAAATTCATCGCCATTAACAACCCAACTTCTTCCTGGCATGCCGATCCGTAAAACCCTTGTGCTCGTCCGATCAATTTCGAGCTCAATTCAGGGGTTTCAGTTAATGGGTCGTCGATCATGCTTACTTGGCCGAACCCGGTGACGGAATTGTTGGTCGGAGGTAGGATGATTGGGACGGCGGTGGGTTTTTTGCCGCTATAGATGTTGTACCAGTAGAAGCGGAAGTGGCTGAGCTTTTCTTTGCAAAGCTTGAGGGATTTGGGGTTTAGGGATTTAATGTGGGTGTAGTCATCGCCGGCGACGGTGGGTGGGATTGTGAGGAGGGAGATGAAGAGAGAGGAAGTGAAGAGGAGGAGGGATTTGATATTTGTTTTTTTGCTCAAATAAATTTTTTTGATAATTGTTTTGATTTCAGCCCTATTAAGTTTCGAATTTTCATTAAGCCCCTTAAAAGAAACATCAACTTCAAACAACCCAATTCCGTTAGTCACGTGCACGACACATGCCTTTTAACTGACTTTTTAACGAATTCCGTAAAAAATGCCCTAACTGGCGAAAATGAATCACCCCAGGGTCCGATCTGGCGAAAAAAGACATGCAAAGCTCGATTGGAAGGGTGGTATCATACTTCAGGGTCTAAATTGTCATTAACCCTTGATTAATCCGCACAACACTTTAGATTAGAATGAGAAAAAGAACATCTTCAATCAATTTCTTCCCAAAACCGCTGAGTCCGATTTCACCCTACCACGTCCGACTCATATCCCGAGTCGTATCATGTGTCGTGTCGGATACGGGCGCATTCAGATTTTCCCATTGTCGGATACGGACGGGTTCGGTACAAGCTACGGTTGCCGGATACGGGTTTTGCAATATCTGGACCGTATTCGACCCGTTGTCATCCCTAAGTACTGTTTAAAGTATAAGAGTTTAATGTGTGCGTGTTGTCTTTGACTAAGAAAAATGAGGGCATTCGATGAATAGTTTGCTTTGGCCCCCATATTTTACAGGACCGGCCCTGGATAATTTTAACATCCTACGGTTACAAATGTGTTATTTTTTCAAGAAATTCTTATGAAAAACGTGTTTTTTAGTGTTAGAGAAAAGCGTGTTTTTAAACAGGCGGTGGCAATTTGTAAATAAATTGGCGCCTGTTTTAAAAACAAGCGGCGACATTTTTGTAAATAACTGGCAAGCGTATATCTCCATCGTAAATGTCAGTGTTAATGTTACAAAATGCCAGTGATTCTTATTGACGTTTACAAACATGGAAACTGACACATTTAATAATTGTCGGTGTTTATGTTACAAAATGCAAGACATCTTTACTGACATTTATAAACATTGACACTGGCACTTTTGATATATCACTGTTGATATGTGTCAGTGATAATATTAAAAAGTGTCAGCTGTTTACACAGACATTTATAAACATTGAAGATGGAAGCTTTTACTAAGTGTCAGTGCGTGTGTTAAAAAGTGTCGGTGTTACCGTTGAAGATTGTCAGTCGTATGTTAATAGTTCCAGCGTGTTCAATAAATTTCAGTTATTTATAATAATGTCACTACGCACTTTTAAAACAAAGGTCACATATTTACAAAAAATGTCACAATCTTTTTTAAAACAAGCGTAAAGTATTTACAAAATTACCATCTTCCGTTTAAAACGTCAATAATCCAAATTTTCACAGGGTTTTTTTTTTTTGGTATAGCGGCAATAACGATAAAACGGACCGAAGAATTTTAAGAGGGGTTCTGCTTCTGCGCAATGGCTCTCCGCAACTGGGTTTGCTGTTCTTCTTCAACTTCTCCTTCCCTATCTGTTCATCATCCCCTCCACAATTCCACCTCCAATTCTTCCTTAATTTCATTTCCCATCAACACCACCCCCTTTCGTCGCCGTTTCCACCCGCCCCTCAGGCTAAATGCCACCGTCGCCGTTGAATCCCGCGCCGTCTCCAACACCACCGACGGCAACACTGGAGGTCCCCCAAAGCTATTGTTGGAGGTTAAAGACCTTTCCGCCGTCATTTCTGAGTCCAAGCAACCCGTTCTCAAGGGCGTTAACCTCACCATCTACGAAGGAGAGGTCTATCTCTTTCTCTTTTTTTGTCTCTCACACTCTTACAAACGTAGTTTTTGGATATATGCAGTTTGCTTAATCGACACAAGTTCAATTTTTCGATCATGGTTACTAGTATTGCTGATTATTGTTCTCAATCTTATTCACAATTTGACTTTGTTTTTTTGATATTGATCTGAAACAAACTGTTGTGGCGCTTTAGGGTTTTCTTTCTTATTGCATAATTAGTGATGATTTTAATTTCACACTAACTCGTAAAAGATTTTTTGTATTTTGACTTTTCAAAGATGGAAAGACCACTGTCCTGATCAACGTTTGACCAGCTGCTCTTTAACTTTTGAAGGTAGAATAGAGACTTCTTTAGATACCAGAAAATAAATCAATATCGAGATTTCATTCTAAATCGGTCTGACTTTATAGTTTATAAAGTCTGAAATAATTGGTGGGGGTTGGGGGGGAGATGGATGGTGTAGTTTATTGATTATTACTCTTTATTCTGCGACTTTTTGAGCTTAAACATTGCTAATTTGCTGCTTTGGTTAGGTTCATGCTATTATGGGGAAGAATGGTTCTGGGAAGAGTACCTTTTCTAAGGTAAGTCTTACCTTCATCAACTAACGGATTTAGGTTTTACAACATTGATTTCTGATGTATGTTGTCGATAATAAACACCGAGTAGATTTTCTACTACAGCAGTGCTTGGGGACAAAAAAAAAACTCACAAAATTTGGATCACAAATTGAGTTGTTAAGCATTGATTTGGTGCTTAATTAATGATTAATGGGGCCTACAAACACAACATCCAGTCAATACTTGACAAATCAGTCTGTCACCCAAATTTTGTGAGCTTTTTTTGTGACTCTAGTTTTACTCTTTCTACTTGTTGATCAGAGAGGCAGTTACCACGCGTTGATGGGTGATTTATTTGTTCTTTTGACATTATTTACATTTATTTTCCATTTTTCTAGTGTTCGTTTCCTAGTTCTGTTGCTTTGTATGGCTTCAACAGCTGCTAAGTCTGAGGACCTAAAAATGTCGATTGGATGGTAGTTGAAATTGACTGAACTCGTTTACTAGATCTGATTTTACGAAGTTAAATGTTGCAGGTCCTTGTTGGACATCGAGATTATGAAGTTACAGGAGGCACAGTTGCCTTTAAGGGTGAAAACTTGCTTGAGATGGAAGCCGAAAAAAGATCTCTTGCAGGGCTTTTCTTGAGTTTTCAGTCCCCAGTTGAAATTCCAGGAGTAAGCAATATTGATTTTCTGCAAATGGCATACAATGCTAGAAGAAAAGAACTTGGTCTCCCCGAGCTTGATCCACTTCAGGTATAGTATACTTTTGGTTCAATAGAAATATACCTTCGCTTTTCTCATATTATTGTCTATACTTATCTTAAGCCAAGGTTTGCAGCAATTCCAGTTTTCTGTACTTCACAATTATGAAAACTATAACTATGTTGATGAAACTAAGATGAGACTGAGATTAGATGGTGGAGTGAAAAGAAAGAACTGGTGAAGAATCAATAAGAAAAAGAAAATAACTACTTGGAACTAGTAGGTAAAAAAAATATACAAGAAAAGCTAAGTAGTGGATACTTGAGTGTGACATGCTCTCTGAATGAGCACTAATTGAAGCTTAATAATGTTGAATCATTTTTTAAGGATCTGATCTTTAATGAACTTAATAGAGTCATTAAAGTTGAGGGTAACTAGATTAACCTTCTTAACTTTTCATAGGACTAATCGAGTAGTGGAAATCAATACCTTATTGAACTTTAAAAGGTAATCTGCATTGGCTTCAAAATAATAGTCCCTCCGTCCCAGCACAAGTAGGAGTAGAGGAGTGGGCACAATAATTAAGAAAAAGTGATAAATGTGTGGTAGAAAATGAAGAGAGAATGAGTGGGGTAAATAGTAGTGTTGGTTGAATTAGTTGAGTGGTGGAAAATGAAGAGAGAGAATGAGTGGGGGGTTAAATGGTAGGATAGGGTGACTATAAATATATTAAAACATTTCCATTTTGGGCAGTCTCACTTGTGATGGGACGGAACAAAAGGGAAAGAAGTCTCACTTCTGCTGGGACAGAGGGAGTATAAGTCAAGCTCATTATATCTGGAATAACTCTGTATACGAGCAGAACTTGAATTAAGGTGGTGTATATGCCACCAAAATTCAACTTCTTATATCTGGATGGAGCTCAGTGACTGACTTCCTTGTTAACTAATCAGTTTCTTGCTTTGTGCAAGTAAAAAAAAAAAGTTTTCTGTTTCAACTCCCCTGATTTTTTGTCGCTTAAAGTACATAGTTTTTTTTTTTTTTTTCAAGGTCTGATGTTTAACTATTAGGAAGGGTATTTCTTTATAGCAGTGGTCCAAAGATTATCAATTGGTAATACAAGTTAATATGTCTATTCTTAGAGTGTGTGCTTCAACCTATGATGCTCGGACTCTTCATTTCACCCCGCCACACCCGTGTCGGATTCTCATAGGCGAGTCCGACACATGGCTATTTTACACTACATTTAGTGTAAAAAAAAAAAAAATCCCGAATCTGACAGTCGGATAGGTACCCGTATTGGATACTCCTAGGCAAGTCCGAGTAACGTAGGCTTCAACCTTACGAATGAAAGGCCTTAATGGAAGACTTCTTTTCTTATACTCCCTCTGTCCCGAAATGATCTTCTCATTTGCCATTTTCCATTGTCCCAAAAAGTTCTTCGCATTTTTACAATTCAGGCTTAAATGTGCATAAATTCAACATGACTAGTAAAGCAAATGTTCATATTCTTAAAAAGTTTGAATAGTCAAATTTGAAGATCATTTTGGGACGGAGGGAGTATAGATAAAATATCTTCTGGACTTTTTTTGGTTCATATTCAGGGGTAATGATTCAGTACTTAGTTGCATGGTCTGGGAACATGAAGGAATCATATGACCCATGTGTATTCATAGAGTATTACTCCCTCTGTCCCAGACTAAGTCTTACCTTGGTTGTGCACGATTATTAAGGAAACAATGAAAAAGTGTAAGCATTGCAAATGGGTTGAGGATATAATTGTCCAAAATAATATCCGTAGTGCAAGTGGGCAAAAAATATAGTAAATGTTGGTTTTTTTGTAATTATAGAAGCCTTAGAAGGACAAAGTTGCCCAAAACACTATTCCTCCTTACCCATCATTTGCAATTTTGGGAAAAGGGACTCTTTCTCTGGGACATACCAAAATAGAAAGTAGGACTCTTACTTTGGGATGGAGTGACTATCATTAATTCACGTAACTTCTGTTAGTTTCATGTCAAACTGATGGAAAGACTGTACTCGGTTGTATTTAATTATGACTATAATCTGACATGAGTATCTTCATATGAATACTCTTTATTCATTTTTTTATTTTTATTTTTTCATATATTTGATGTTTGCTTTGTATATTCAAATCGACCTTTCTCTTAATTTCCTAAAAGCTTTTGCCCTTGCAGTTCTATGGCTACATAATGCCCAAGCTTGAACTGGTGAATATAAAGCCCGAATTCCTCAATAGGAATGTTAATGAAGGATTTAGTGGCGGTGAAAAGAAGCGCAACGAGATTTTACAACTTGCGGTATGTACATTACTTCAGATAATATGTAAATGATGTATATCTCTTTGCATCAAATTATGTGCGCATACTTTATAAAATGCATCAGTTATGCTGATCACTGCCAGAAACCTTAGCCAGTTAACAGTTTCAGTGATGTTGGAGCTATATTGTGATTATTGCCCTTCCAAGTAGTTGAATTATAGGAACCTTAGTGGTGTGCTATGAGGGGATGGAGAATGGAAGTTATGGTATAAATGAATTAAACAATATTGGATTCATACTTCCATACTAGCTAGTAAAGCCGAGGGACTAAATTATGCTTCAAAACTTTTTTGTAGGTCCAAATGCTCTATTTCTTACTATTTTCAGTAGTAATACTCCCTCCGCCCTCAAATGAATGTCTAAATTTCACTTTGAGGGACATTTTGTTAAGTAACTAACTCCTCTAAAACCTTAAGGTGATAGAGAGGGCCCTACAATCTATATCATGCTTAGATATTCACATTTGCTTAAAGGTTGATATTTAGCATTTACTAGTAAATAAGTACATGAACACCCTTAATGATCTCACCGTATTGCATAGTGAGTCTTAGTGTGAATTAAAACGTGTTGTATAGGGAGGGTTTAGTAACTTCTCAATAAATTGGACATTCATTTTGGGACAAAAGTTTTAAATTTTTGGACATTCAATTAGGGACAGGGGGAGTAGAATAGAGCTAAGAAATGCTTTGCTTATGGCACCTGATTCTATGCATATGATGATGCTCTTGATTGTTATAGGTTCTGGGAGCAGAATTGGCTATATTGGACGAAATTGATTCCGGGTTAGACGTGGATGCTCTTCGAGATGTAGCAAAAGCAGTGAATGCGCTTTTGACTCCCACAAATTCTGTTTTGATGATTACTCATTATCGACGGTTATTGGAATTCATCAAGCCAAACTACATCCATATTATGGTAAGGCCTTAATTTCTTTGGGGGATATAGGCATGAGTTGCTTTGTTGATATATGCTCCTATATCTCACAGTTTTTAGAAGAAAAATAATACAGCCTTGAAATTGGCACTCAAAGTCTGTTAAGATTCTTACCGAGTCAAGTTTTCAGTTGACATCATTAGTTGTCTTGAACATATCTAGAAAGCAGGAAATTTTACAAGCCTTTAACATGTAATTTCTGTATACCTTTTTTGTTATAGGATGATGGAAAGATTGTGAAGACGGGGGACATCTCCATAGCAAATCTTCTTGAGAAAGAAGGCTATAAAGGAATATCATCATAATTCCAGAACGAAAGGAGAAGCTCCATTTCAGAGATTTTTTGGTACATCACCTGGAGTGTGACTGGTTTATTTTGCTTCAGTTGCCCACAATTCTTTTCCAAATACTGTTATCAACTACTTGTGGCGTCACGTTTCTGTAATGGGCGTTTAAGGAATCAAGGAGAAATGTTTGAAGTTGCTCATTTTCACCCGGAGAGTTAAAGGATCCAAAAGTGAGAGTTGTGTGTATTGTTGTTGCTCTGCCCACCGATATACCTTGCTTAGCTGATGTGCTTGTCGTATTTATTGCGAGGCCACCACTTTTTCATTTTTTTATTTTTTTTTTAAAACAATTACTATTAAGCACTTCAACAACTTATTTCAATTTGCAAAGTGGCTTTTTATTGTTAACATTTATTTATGGAAAGGATATACATACATGTATAGACATGTATGCTGCTGCAATAGTGAACATGTTATAAGTATACACTTGTTAACTGCAGCTTCATTTTGCTGAGATCATCTCTTTTCTCCTCTTCCCCAACAGTCTGCTTGCCAGAATAATGTATCATCAAGCCGATTGATGCATTTTGTTGATGACTTGTACTAAAGTTTTCGATTATGAAAGAATTTTAACAAATAAGTTGTCAGCCTCAGGAAAAGCAGCAGATATCTTCCTGGAACAGATAGATCTTATCAAAACCAAATACGACTGTACGATAACACTTCTGGTTCAGTACCCTCTTTTCCAGGCTTCCTTCCCCATTTCCCAAAACAGGGCCGAGAATACGACACAGGCAAATACAAGAACCTAGAGCTATAGTCCTTTAAGCAACTTTGTACAAGATCATGAACATGCACATTGCAATCCAATTTCATTGCAGACACCATAAGCAACTTTTCAGCTGTTGAAATGTAGATGTACAAGATTAAGTCTATTGTAGTAAACAGGTAAATTTATTACAAACCAACATGGTAATTTTTTCCATTCGTCTTTGGTGGGTTAACTACGACTCTCTTTGCAATGGTATGCCAAAGCCAAACATAGCAACCTATTGTACGAGATGTCACATAGTAGCTCGCAAAAACACTTCCCTTGATGGGGTCAAAGTGCCTTTAAATCTCTCACAACTATGTCTGGAAATTAGGTTTCCCTATGAACGAGAACAAGAAAAAAAAAGTAGAATGCAAAACAGTAACGAGGATATTAATTGAAATGTCATTGTGAAGTCTCTTTTTCAAGCTTTTCAACTTCTTCACGGTGCTTCCTTTCGGCTTCCTCAATTTCTCTTTCAGCATCCTCCTCGTCTTCCTTGAGATCACGATCTTCAAACTCCTTCACAGCGGCCATAGCTCTAACTACGGGATCTCTCAGTTCAGAAATTAGACCACCACCAACTCTGTACTCTTCTTCATCTCCAATCAGGAACAGTCGCTGGTCAGGGCCTGCTGCCATGGGAATGTCCACTGCTAGCAACTTCATATCATACTACAAAGAAAATGACCCCATGTGAGAAAAGTCAACATTTGCATGGTTGAAGTAGTTTTATATTATTCCCTAATTATAGAAATTAAAGTTAGTTTTCAGTTTTCATATAATTAAGCTTGATGATAAGACTATTAAATTTGGAATCAAACAAAACTGATTAACTTCACATTTCAAAGATTACTGTTCAGTAAAACATCCGGATACAGGAACAAGTAGGAATCTTCAAGTGGAATGAAGTGAATACTGAGTACTACCTTTGTTCCCGAAAGTTTGTCCCATTTTGACTTTTTATGGTCAACATAAATAAACATTGACCAAACATTGATGTCTATCTAATCATTCTAGTGAAATTCCAAAAATTATAATTGACAAATCATTAAGTGATTTATCAATAACAATTTTTAGAATATCATTGTGATCATTAGATTGACACTAATGCTTGGTCAAAGTTCATTTATGTTGTCCATAAAAAGTCAAAATGGGACAAACTTTCGGGGGACATAGGGAGTATATGAAAATGACAAGTAGCAAAAACAAATACGAACCTGGCCTTTTTTATTCTTGACTTCAACGCTTACTAAGCCTTTCCTCTCAGAACCTCGTATTGGGAAAATAAGGAAACACCGCTTGCTCCTCCACCCTGCCTTAAAGTTTTTCAACGTAATTCCCCCTCCTGACATGACATATGCTCTTAAATCAGTCCCAGATAGAGGAGCACCCATGACCTCGAGAATTCCTGCTGATGTATTGAGCCTCCTCATAGCCATTCTATAGACCTTGTCAGGATTAATGGTGAATCTTGAACGGAGATACAAGCCCTTAACAATACAAGAGGCAACATAAATAAGTCTTTGTCTGAGTAGAAAAATTGGATTTCAATATTTCAGTTGAATTCTTCACAATTTAACATCAACTGTTAGAAATGGAATTACGTGCCCTCGACAGAACCAAGTAAACATTTCAAAGCCAACAAATTGGGGGCCTGGCGACTTAAACAGCCCACATGAAGGAGAGAAAGAGAAACAAATGAAATACTCCTTCCGTCTCAAAATGATCTTCCCGTTTGCCATTTCTCATTGTCCCAAAAAGATATTTCCATTTCTACAATTTGGACTTAAAAGTGCATAAACAAAACATGGCTAAGATCATTTTGAGACGGAGGGAGTAGACAAAAATAGAGATTTCAATGATACAAAAAAAGGGTAAACCACCATCTTGATCTTCGTAAGGAAAAGTTCAAAAAACTCAATCCAATCAAAAGAAAAGGGCAACTACAATATAGTATGTCGAGTTTGATACTTCTTTGAATTTCAAGGTTCAGAATGCACATGAAAAACCACAGTGAGCCAACCACTGAAACACACTCCATTTGCCAGCAAAAAGTGCTGTTGGGCTCGAGTAGAAGGAAAAAGAAGAATAACCGTGCTTTACCCTAATAAAGTTTGGCAGAGATGACACAACAATAACCACCATTATATCATATTCATCCTCATCGTCTACCAGTAAATTAATCAATTTCTTCAACAAGTAAACATGTACAATCTTTGTAATCAATGAGATGCAAAAAAATCATGCCTAGTGACCATTCACTATTTACGCACTTATAATGTCCATAAGATAAAGGCTATTTTCAATGTACTTTCTACATCAATCAGTCGAGCATATGCCACGATATCAGGCCTTGATTGGTCGATTTATATTGCCTTGACACCTTAGCTTTGAGTGTTTATTATGGTATACTAACGAACACTATGACATACTCATCGTTTTATGTTCATGCCAATATGGTTTGCTTGCTTTGCATCCACGAGAGGCCTAGTCGGATGCTCCTGAACTATTTTGCTTCCATGTTTCCAGAAAATCTGGTTCTTTTGTAGTGATGTGCATTGCCTAAAAAAGGGGGAGGGTGTCTCCTCTCAACTTTCAGAGAGTTCCAATCGCTTCCCGCTGAACCTTTGTGAAGAACACTGATCTTAACTACCTCAACTTTGTTTATAGAGTTACAACGTAAAGTCAACAGTCAACAAGGATCCTCTTAGATTTACTAGAAGTCACTGATGACAGAGTAATAACTTCTACAGTGAAAATCTTAGCTTATAATGCAACCTGGAGTCTGCACCTCTTACACTGAAGCATAAAAGATCAGCTCTCTCATCCAAATAAGAATTCACTGACGAAAGATTCATGAAGGGTGCGGTCAAGAAAAGAAGGATCAGAAACCAACAGAAGGGATCGAGTTTCTTTGATTTTGGAGGGGTTAAAGGAAGTGGGGAAAATGGCACTTCCACTGTGACAAAAACTCAGCAATAATGCATTGTTACAAGCGGAACAAAACAAGAAGAAAACAAACTTGGGTAAAGAAAATCTTTCCCTTCTTCCAAACACATAAATTGACAATTTTGGATTTCCCTCCATGCATTATTTTCTCCATGAAGATGATATCCAAGCACGGTCAGAAATCAAGGATTATTCTCACCTGCTTCCCAACTTCCTTTATATCACCTTTCCCCGTCATTCCTTACTTAAAAACCCACTAGCAAATGAATCACTATGACAGCCGAGTACAACAACATAGAGTATGGTTTACTGAAAGCACAATTGACAGCAACGAATATCAAATAATTTCACTTACCATACCTACTAGACCCAAGGCAAGCAATGCAGTAGGAACATCTCATTTAGCAGTCTTAGTGAAATAGGTCAGCCAGTATTGTTCAAACAATTCACTTGCTCAAGCGGAGACACGAATTGCGTGATACATACGTTTTCCAACTCAACCTAGAGACCTAGCTGCCTTAGACATCAAGTTTCTTTGGTTTGGAAGGAAGTGGGGAGAATGGCACTTCCACTGTGACAAAAACATAGCAATCATGCATTGTTACATGCAGAACAAAACAAGGAGAAAGCAAACTTGGGGTCAAGATAAGCTTTCCCTTCTTCCAAACACATAAATTGACACTACTGATTTCCCTCCATGCATTTTTTTCTCCATGAAGATGATATCTGAGCACAATCAGAAATCAAGGATTATTCTCACTCTCACCTGCTTCACAACTTCCTTTATATCACCTTTCCCTGTCATTCCTTAAATTAAAACCCACTAGCAAATGAATCACTATTGACAGCCGAGTACTAACATAGAGCATGGTTTACGGAACTCATTATTGACAGCAACGAATATCAAATAATTTCACTTACCATACCTACTAGACCCAAGGCAAGCAATGAGGTAGGAACATCTCATTTGGCAGTCTTAGTGAAACTGTTCCAACTGAGCAATTTATCCGTTTAAGAAAAAATATCACCAGCAACATGCAGTCCTCGCACAAAAACTACAGAGAATATTTCCAAACATTTAACTGGGAAAAATCGGTCAGCCAAGCATTGTTCAAACAATTCACTTGCTCAAGCGGAGACACGAATTGCGTGATATATATGTTTTCCAACTCAACCTAGAGACCTAGCTGCCTTAGACATCAATATAGTGTATCATAAACTACTAATAGGAAAAGAAGTGAGGACAGCATAGAGCAAATTATTTTGAGTTTTCCAATAAGATATCTGACAATCAATCATTTCAACATCATGGGCACAAGATAAGGTAACAACAAAAAGAGTCTCCATCATATGATCAGAAGCTAACACAAGTATCATTGTATCATAAATTAACATCAAGGTAAACAAAACGATTGAAGATTCATCGATCGAAAGGAACTCACAGAAAATGCGACGATAGCTGCAGAAAGGGCAAGGAAACCATACTTAGCCATGCCTTCAGACAACCCAACAAAAGTATTTGCAATCCCAAACATAATCCTCCACAGCAAAATACATACCACGGTCGCCCCTGCACCCAACAATACCAGAGCATTCCTCTTCCAGAAAGCCTCAAGTTGCAAACCCACAGCCTCCCGGTACCGCGACACCGTACCCTTAACAGCCGCTGCCGGATCCTTAACAACATTCTTCACAAAACCCGAATTCAGTTTACTACCCACACCCGAATTCTTGATCGAAAAATACCTAAACCCTAAAAATCCTCTACTCAAATTGGCTTGCGGGATCGGTTTCCGGACAGTGGATTCAAAGATTCTCGGAAAAGGAGACGACGAGTAATGAAACCTTTGGGGGTCTGTGATTGGGTGATGATGATGATGATGATGAGAAGGAAATGGGGAAATGGGGGAATAAGGAATAGAGGGTTTAGGGGGGCGATTAGGTATAGATTGATGAATCTGATTGTGAAGATACCTGAAGAAGATCAATCTTGTAGTGGGTTTAGACATTGTAGATTTAGATTCACGAGGCACAAACTCGGAGCAGACCAACTGTTTGACGAATTGATTCACTGAAGGAAACAAGTAAACGTTTACTCGATTTATAGTACTAATTTACGTACGTCTGCGTCAAATGGAGTAAACTACTTTTCCGCCCCTCGTACTATGGCCCCAACATCAATTTGACACTCGTACTATTGAAACAACAAATGTATGATGCGTACTATAGTTTTATTAGCAAAATTAACCAATTTACTATTCAGTCGTTAACTTTTTTTAACACACGTTATTTTTTTAACGAGCATTAATTTATAACTAACTTTTGTTATCTCCATCAAAACCAAATCGCATATGTAAAAATCGAATTCCGACTTCGTTAACCGTTGGATCGTCGTGAAACTTCTGGGATTTGGTCGCATCCCCTAGGCGCACATGATGACCGTTGGGATCTTCCAAATAATTGCCGGAGAGGGAGAAATAGCCGGCGGCGAAAACCGGCGAAAACCTCCAAAAATTCGCTATATTAAAAATCAAATTCCCGCTTCATTAACCGTTGGATCGTCGTCAAATTTCTGGGGTATGTTCGCATCACTCAGGCGCTCATATTGACCGTTGGGATCAGTAAAATAATCAGCGGTGCCGGAGATATGGCCGACGGCGCAAATCCGGCGAAAAACTCAAAAATCGCCCCAAAAGTTAGTTTTGTTAAAATAAATTAATGTCCGTTAAAAAAATAATGTTCGTTAAAAAAAGTTAACAAATGAATAGTAAATTGGTTAATTTTGCTAATAAAACTATAGTACGCATCATACATTTGTTGTTTCAATAGTACGAGTGTCAAATTGATGTTCGGGCCATAGTACGAGGGGGCGGAAAAGGAGTTTACTCGCGTCAAATGAGAGAAAGAGAATGTGTAATGTACTGGAGAGTGTACAGTCTACGGAAGGTAGGGTATTTCTTGGAGGGGCCGTATGTGAGTTTGTTTTTGAAGATAATCGATATTTATATTAATTGTAAAGAAAAGTAGGCTCGTGATCTATAAATTTAAGGTACATTTTCCTAGCGAAACTAGCATTTATGTGAGCATAGTGGACAGTCTTTCTGTCTACTTTACAAATACTAAATATAATACATTTCTCAATTAAAGATTTTATATCTTGGATAAGCGGATCAAGACTCGATGGTGGAATCAGTTGATTGCTGATGTAGGATCTTGCTAACTGAGAGTCCGTGAGGAGTTCAATCCTTTTGAAGTTGTGTTTCTCTGCCCAATCTAGCCCTTTTAGAATTGCTAGGAATTCTGTGTGGATGCTCGAGCTCGTTTTATGATATGAACATCTATGGCTAGCCTTCCACTTATCGCATCTCATAATTCCCATCCAATACATGCCCAGGGCGATCCCTTCTTCCATGCACCATCTGTGATGAGAACAAGGTTATTTCGTGGTTCCGAGTTTTTTAGGTAGTCTTCCAGAGTCTTGCCATTCATTGAATCTAGACTCCGTTCTGAAGACAGATTGTTTTGGTTTCTTGATGTCACCATAGTACGTGAGTTTCTTTCTTTCGCTTTTTGTTGCAGTATGTCCCTCTGGTTCTTTTTAAGTCTTTGAATGTGTTTCATAGCTCGGGGGATGATACCGTCTATCTCAGGGGAAGATAGGTGAAAAATAACTTTGTTTCTGATTAGCCATATATCCCAGCAAATGTAAATCAGAAGGTATAGCTCTTCTGGTTTCAGCTTAAAATTTATCCACTGAGCTAACAAATTAGATAGCGTGGAAGTAAGATTGTCCACGGGCGTTGGAGGGGGAGGGATAGGTGATGTTATCCAAATTTATTGCACATACCAATACGTGAAAAAAAGATGGAGTGGTGATTCATCATGCGTAGATCAATTTGGACAGAGAGGGGATGGTGCACAATTCCTCCTAGCAAGCTGCTGATTTATGGGTAGTGTGTTATTGAGCAATCTCAACATGAAGAATTTATGTTTTGGTTCCAGCGCAGAGTTCCACAATGTCCTTCACATTTTTTGGTGTTCCGGGGGTGAAGGGGCATGTAGGAGACCTTATGTGTCTTTGTGAGTTGCCAGGCTCTTGTAATATCCAGACTTGATTGTGTAGTTGCCATGAGTGGTAAACGATCATACCTGATCATCTTGTCCTTGAGAAGGAATGTATGATGAAAGGATAGACTCTGCTATGTGCCGGGGGGGGGGGGGGTAGAGTTGTTTTATCAAAGGAGCTTTCCAAGAGTTTGTATTCCTGTTTATCAGATCAACCACGAGGAGGTTTGGGATGCTAGTTTGTAAAGTGGTGTTGGATGTGAAGTCTGGATAATTTGGGATCCAGTTATCTTTGAGGGCTTGAATGGTGAGGCCACTTTTCACTCTCCAGTGAATGTGCTTCTTTATTAGATCTTTTCCCCAGGATATACTTTTCCAACCCCAGGACCCTTGTTGAGATTTTCTAGCATCTAGGAAAGAGCTGTTATGGTGATACTTATACTTGATACCAGAGCTTAACAGACATCCCGAATTTGAAAAGATTCTCCATGCTGTTTTGGCTAGGCAAGCTTGATTTAAAGATCCCATGTGCCTAAGCCCCAATCCTCCCAAGTTTTTTGGAAGGCAAAGTTTATTCCAAGCTACCCAATGAATGCCTTTTTGTTTGTCAAAACCAATCCAAAGAAACTTGTTGAAAATTCTGTGCATTTCTTTGATAAAGTAAATGGGGAATTTAAAGCAGTACATGGCATGACACGGGATTGTTGCAACCACATATTTGAAGAGAGTAATCCGTCCCGCTAGGCTGAGGAATTTCCCCTACCAACCTTGTAGCTTAATCCTAATCTTTGTTAGGATGTCTTCAAAAATTGCCCTTTTCTTGACATAGAACATTTGATTGAGCCCCAGGTATTTTCCATCTTTGGCGCTGAGAGGAATAGACAGAATATCTATTGCTGATTTCTGTTGGGTTTCGTAGTAACATGCGCAGCGGAATATAGCAATTAAAATTTTAAGAAACCCAAAGCCATGGATCCGTTCATATGATTAAATCAAATACAACATAATGAATATAGGATAAAACTAACCCTTGATGACTATCAAAGTTTTCTTTGGTCTTGGTGGAGAAACTTGAAGCTTTATCACGGACAAAATCACGAACTTTGTAGATGATAAAATTCACCCTCTAGCGGTGTCCACACTTCGAACGAATATCAAGAGGCTCCTAGATCTTGGTTGCTAGACCAATAATTATGAAACACGCTTTCACAATTCAATAAAGAACTATATGGAATTTATTTGTGAATTTTTTTTGTTCCTCAATCAATGATATCTCAGAACAAAATAAAATCTCTCTCAAACTCTTTGAGACTCACAAAAGCACTACTAAGGATGGTCTGGACGAATTGAGGTTTTTATACACAATTAAGACCTATTCCAAATAGGTAACTTGTGCCAAAAACCTTTCCTAATCGAATTAGGAATTATTCTGTCGGCATACCGGGCGCCCGCCTGGTCCAACTCAGGCGCCCGCTCATTTGAACAGAAGGTCCAACCCTTTTCCGGACTCATTCAGGCGCCCGCCTGGTTCAACCCAAGCGCCCGCTTGGTTGACCAGGAAGCCCAGAATTTTCCAGAAATTCCTTGGAGGTCCTCCGACCCTAAATGCCAATATAGTCCTCTTATTTAAGATTCGTTCTATTGTGTGTGACCCTCTAGGATTATACTAAGTTGGCAATGGGGTCAAACATGATCCCATAAGATATGATTAGGTTCTAGCAAACCGTCATACCTACCCAAATAGTATAACTAGATACAAGTTCGCATTCCTTTAGAATATGTCATAATCCCTTTGTCCACGATGTCATTGAACACAAGTCATGGTCAAACAGTCAACTTGTCTTGTTCAATACTTTCTCGACTCCAAATATGTTGATAATCCAAATGACATTGATCCGATCAATTTATTTGAGTCCGGCCGAACATTTCATCAACATCATTCCTACGAGAGGCCCAAGCTTGACATCTCTCCGTGGAGGGACAAATCCATTTAGCTTATTATTCTTCCCAACGGGAATCCGATTATGCCAATCATACCCTTTATAACTACCGTGTTAAGGTAGCGTTTAAATATATCAAACACAATGTTCATCAACTGGAAGACTATAATAACTTCATGTCTAAGGATTCAAACGACATAACTAATATGAGATATATGTACGACATAGACCATGACATAAATCTCATACAGCGGGTCATGTCCAGTACCTTGTTCCAAACAAGTACCCATAAATCTAACATGATCATCCCATGATCATTTAGCCTTTATACTAGTGCTTAATAAGTACTAGGGACGGGGATTATTATAAGTAAATATGAACAACAATAATAATCAAAACATCTCTTTATTGATATGAAATAAATGATAACAATTACAACGTTTATTAAACGTGCCTAGGACACCACTACCAACAATCTCCCACTTGCCCTAGGCCCAATCTCCCATGTATCTAATACCCATGGACCTAACATGACCATCATGTTTAGCTTGTGGAAGTCCCTTTGTTAGCGGGTCCGCAACATTGTCATCAGTAGGTACTCTGCATATATTTACGTCTCCCCTATCAACGATCTCTCGAATGATATGAAAACGCCTAAGTATGTGTTTGGATTTCTGATGTGCTCTTGGTTCCTTTGCTTGAGCAATGGCACCATTATTATCGCAATAAAGGTCTATTGGATTAGCAATACTAGGAACCACTTCAAGTTCAGTTATGAACTTCTTAATCCAAACAGCTTCCTTTGCAGCATCCGATGCAGTAATATACTCAGCTTCTGTTGTAGAATCAGCGGTTGTACTTTGCTTGGAACTCTTCCAGCTTACAGCTCCACCATTTAACATAAACACAAAACCCGATTGCGATCGGCTATCATCTTTGTCGGTTTGGAAGCTTGCATCCGTGTAAGCATTTACAACAAGATCATCTTCCATTCCTCCATAGACCAAAAACGAGTCTTTAGTTCTTCTCAAGTACTTAAGAATCGCTTTTACAGCTATCCAGTGATTTTCGCCAGGGTCGGATTGGTATCTACTTGTCATGCTCAAAGCATAAGATACATCCGGCCTAGTACAAATCATGGCATACATGATGGATCCAATTGCCGAAGCATATGGAACATCATTTATTTTCTCACGCTCATCGTTTGTCTTAGGACATTGAGTCTTGCTAAGAGAAACTCCATGTAACACGGGCAAGGTGCCTCTCTTAGAATTTTCCATACGGAACCTTCTAATGACCTTGTCAATGTATGTACTTTGGCTTAAACCGAGTAGCCTCCTTGATCTATCTCTATAGATCTTAATGCCAAGTATATATGCGGCTTCACCCATATCTTTCATTGCAAAACACTTTCCTAACCAAGTCTTCACAGACTGAAGTGTAGGAATGTCGTTTCCAATGAGCAATATGTCATCCACGTATAAAATAAGGAATAGCACTATGCTCCACCTAATCTTCTTGTATACACAAGGCTCATCCTCGTTCTTGATGAAACCAAACTCTTTGACCGACTCATCAAAACGGAGATTCCAACTCCTAGAAGCTTGCTTCAATCCATAGATAGATCTCTGCAATTTGCATACTTTAGAATCTTGTTCAAAACCTTCTGGTTGTGTCATATACACATCCTCTTGGAGTTTTCCATTCAGGAAAGCGGTTTTGACGTCCATCTTCCATATTTCATAGTCATGATATGCGGCAATGGCAAGCAAAATTCTTATAGACTTGATCATTGCTACGGGTGAAAAGGTCTCATCATAGTCAATACCATGAACTTGCCTATAACCCTTCGCTACAAGCCTAGCTTTGTAAGTATGCACCTTCCCATTCATGTCAGTCTTCTTCTTGAAGACCCATTTGCATCCTATGGTTTTTACACCTTCGGGCGCATCAATCAAATTCCAAACTTGATTGTCTTGCATGGATTGCAATTCGGATTCCATGGCTCCAAGCCACTTGTCCGAATCAGGAGAAGACATCGCCTCTTGGTAGGTTGACGGTTCATCATTCTCAATGATTTCTACCTCATTACTATCCTTTACGAGAAATCCATATCTCTCGGGCTCGGATCGTAACCTACTAGATCTGCGAGTTGCTTGTGTATTTTGAACAGGTTCCTCAACTCCTTGTGGTTCTTGTTCTTGTTCCACTATTGGTTCAATGTTATTTTCTGGGTCCCGAATTTCTTCAAGATTTATTTTACTCCCACTGATTTCTTTGGAGAGAAACTCTTTCTCTAGAAAGACACCAGTTCGGGCAACAAACACTTTGTTGTCCTCACGGTTGCAAAAGTAATATCCTCTAGTTTCCTTAGGATATCCCACGAAAATACATTTATCAGATTTGTGTGCAAGTGTGTCTGAGACAAGTCTTTTGACAAAAGCTTCGCAACCCCAAATCTTCATGAAAGACAGACAAGGCTTCTTTCCGCTCCACATCTCATATGGAGTCTTTTGAACCGATTTAGTTGGAACACGATTTAGTGTGAAAGCAGCGGTTTCTAGGGCGTAACCCCAAAAGGATATTGGAAGATCAAGTTGACTCATCATTGATCGAACCATGACTAACAAAGTACGATTCCTCCTCTCGGACACACCATTCCATTGTGGTGTTCCGGGTGGAGTCAATTGTGAAACTATTCCACAATTCTTTAGATGATCATCAAATTCTTGACTTAAGTATTCTCCACCACGATCTGATCGAATTGCTTTAATACTTTTGCCAAGCTGTTTTTCTACTTCATTTTGAAATATTCTAAATATCTCAAACGCTTCACTTTTATGTTTCATTAGGTAAACATACCCAAATCTACTATAATCATCAGTGAAGGTTATGAAGTATTGAAATCCTCCCCTAGCATTGCTACTTAATGGTCCGCATACATCGGAATGTATCAACCCCAATAAGTCGCTTGCCCTTTCACCTAGCTTGGTAAAAGGTGTCTTAGTCATTTTTCCAAGAAGACACGACTCACAAGTATCATATGACTCGAGGTCACATGAACCTAAAAGTCCGTCCCCTTGGAGTTTTGAGATACGCTTCTCATTAATATGACCAAGACGGCAATGCCATAAATAGGTATGATTTACATCATTAGGTTTAGATTTCTTATTTACATGATAGACATTGTCATTATTTTCATTCTTGACATCCAAGATATAAAGGCCATTAAATGAATTAGCAATACCATAAAGCACATCATTTAAATAAATAGAAAATTTCTTATTCTCAATAAGAAACTTAAAACCTTCATTATCCAAACAAGAAATTGAAATAATATTTCTGCTTAAATCCGGAACATAATAACAATTGTTCAAAACAAAAATTAATTCGGAAGGTAAAGTGACTTCATAAGTCCCTACGGCTAATGCAGCAACTCTTGCTCCATTCCCCACACGTAGATCTACTTCACCTTCTTTAAGCAGTCTCCTATTCTTTAGTCCCTGCACATTTAGACAAATGTGAGAACCACATCCGGTATCCAATACCCAAGAATCAGTGGTAGAAAGGAGAATATCTATCATATAGATACCTGAAGTCGACGCAGCCTTGCTGCCCTTCTTCTTCTTTTGCTCTTCCAAGAAAGCCTTGCAATTACGTTTCCAATGACCAATTTCTTGACAATGGAAACATATTGCATCCTTTTGTGAATCGGGTTTTGCCTCAGAAGCCTTGGCAACCTTTGCCTTGCTTATTTTGGGTTTGACAACTTTCTTACCCTTTCCTTTGGCACTAGCCTTCTTCCCATCATGAACCAAGAGCACGGGAGAACCTTTCTCCACAATTTTCATCTCTGCAGTTTTGAGCATCCCATGCAACTCAGAGAGATTCTTATCCATTCCATGCATGTTATAATTCATCATAAACTGATTATAACTTTTAGGCAATGAATTAAGAATGAGATCCGTGGCTAGCTCCAATGGGATTGGATAGCCAAGTTTCTCAAGGTGCTCTACATAACCTTTCATTTTAAGAAAGTGAGGACTCACTTGTTGCTCTTCATTCATTTTACTAGTAGTGAATGCAACAATGGTCTTGTACCTCTCTTGCCTAGCTTGCTCTTGAAACATGGTTCTCAACTCCACGCCTATCTCATAGGCTTCCAAATGTTTCAAACTTTGTTGGAGTTTTGAACACATAGCAGCAAGCATGAGACAACTTACATCTCTAGAATCATTACGATGTTTCTTGTAATTGTCCCTTTCTGCCGTAGGGGCAGTAGGCGGTGGTTCAGCAGGGAGAGGCCCATCGAGAATGTACAACTTATCTTCTTGCCTAAGAACGATTCTTATGCTACGGATCCAATCCATAAAGTTAGTACCATTCTCTTCGAGCTTATCCTTCTCAAGGATTGATCGCAACGACATTGATTGAGTGTTATTAGTCATTATCTACAAATATGCAAAAAAAATCCAAAATTTAATAAGTACCGGTTTTCATAAAGAGATAAATAATGTATTTTTCAAACAAAATACTCCCACTAAATTATATAACCTTCATATACATCCAATGTATAATATAATTTAATTGGGCTAAGATCCAACTTTAATTTAACTTTTGAGTCCACAGAGGCGGACCGCTCAAAACTAAATTAATTAGGTAGTCAATCATATCCCATATGATTCTTAGATCCTTTTATGAGATTCTTTGAGAAATCCAATTTCAAAAAACATGTTTAATCTCATCTTTTGCCTAGGCCCAAAACTGTTTTGACGCCTAATTAAGTCCAACCATTTTGAACGCATAGGAACCATTCAATTTAACGCACCTTGCGGAGGCAATCCCACATTAAATTAATGAACCTCATCTTGCTCATACATGAATAAAATCAATGCACTTCGCAGAGGCGAACACACATCAAAATCACCCATATATAAACAAGTCTTTTAATCATGGCATGGCAAAGAAGGACTTAAAACTTTCTTTGAAGGTTCATCACATATAGCATATAACACATTTATGAGCACATAATATAAATATGTTACACATCAAGTTTAGTCACTAAATTAATCTCCATTAATTTAAGCATGATATTTATGTGTCATTAGTTTCTCTATAATTATGAGGATGAGACTATTTCAACTTCGGTTATTATCTCCAAATCAAGACAACAAGACGTGCGGTCGAACTAAGCCATCAGGCAACCACAATCCCGCACTAATTCAAGAAACCAAGAAAGTAGTCCATATGGCCGAAACTAAGCAATAGATGGTCTCGATGAACGTATGCCAATTGCATTCACAATTCCACATGGATCTCCAATCATTGAATCAAGAACCTTTGTTTCTCAATTTTAGCAATTATGAACTCTTCATAATTCTAACTTCGTTTTATCTTTGAAACTTTGATTGCGATCAATTTTGGGAAACACAATCTCGATGAACGCAGATTAGCCATCCAAAACTTGAACCAATCTAGGAATCACAAGACTAAAACAAATAGGAAAATCAAACCCCAAAATCCACACACAAACCAACTACCCAAAACCCATTCCAGATCAGCAAGTCTGGACTGGTTCTGTTACTGGTTTTGTCGAATTTATCGAAAATTCCATATTCAGATTTTAACCAAAATCAGAACATATTTTGACCACCGAGCGCCCGCCTGGTCTTCAGCGAGCGGGCGCCTGAATGGCCAGAATGGTACAGAGTTTTTAGAGTTCGAAAATTTTGTCTCAAAATTATTTTTTTCTGATTATTAAAACTTTGATCCAATCAAAATTAATAATCAATAATTCTGAATCCATCATAATATTTATTGCGATTGAATCGTGCGATTAAAGTTTTAAAACAATAAACCACATAAAATCACTTAACACATAAACATCATATATTCCAATATTCATATCATGCAAGGCACATAAACAATTTATATACACATAACATGATCTAGGTGTTAAAATAATCAACATGAACGGGGCTTTGATACCACTGTTGGGTTTCGTAGTAACATGCTCAGCGGAATATAGCAATTAAAATTTTAAGAAACCCAAAGCCATGGATCCGTTCATATGATTAAATCAAATACAACATAATGAATATAGGATAAAACTAACCCTTGATGACTATCAAAGTTTTCTTTGGTCTTGGTGGAGAAACTTGAAGCTTTATCACGGACAAAATCACGAACTTTGTAGATGATAAAATTCACCCTCTAGCGGTGTCCACACTTCGAACGAATATCAAGAGGCTCCTTGATCTTGGTTGCTAGACCAATAATTATGAAACACACTTTCACAATTCAATAAAGAACTATATGGAATTTATTTGTGAATTTTTTTTGTTCCTCAATCAATGATATCTCAGAACAAAATAAAATCTCTCTCAAACTCTTTGAGACTCACAAAAGCACTACTAAGGATGGTCTGGCCGAATTGAGGTTTTTATACACAATTAAGACCTATTCCAAATAGGTAACTTGTGCCAAAAATCTTTCCTAATCGAATTAGGAATTATTCTGTCGGCATACCGGGCGCCCGCCTGGTCCAACTCAGGCGCCCGCTCATTTGAACAGAAGGTCCAACCCTTTTCCGGACTCATTCAGGCGCCCGCCTGGTTCAACCCAAGCGCCCGCTTGGTTGACCAGGAAGCCCAGAATTTTCCAGAAATTCCTTGGAGGTCCTCCGACCCTAAATGCCAATATAGTCCTCTTATTTAAGATTCGTTCTATTGTGTGTGACCCTCTAGGATTATACTAAGTTGGCAATGGGGTCAAACATGATCCCATAAGATATGATTAGGTTCTAGCAAACCGTCATACCTACCCAAATAGTATAACTAGATACAAGTTCGCATTCCTTTAGAATATGTCATAATCCCTTTGTCCACGATGTCATTGAACACAAGTCATGGTCAAACAGTCAACTTGTCTTGTTCAATACTTTCTCGATTCCGAATATGTTGATAATCCAAATGACATTGATCCGATCAATTTATTTGAGTCCGGCCGAACATTTCATCAACATCATTCCTACGAGAGGCCCAAGCTTGACATCTCTCCGTGGAGGGACAAATCCATTTAGCTTATTATTCTTCCCAACGGGAATCCGATTATGCCAATCATACCCTTTATAACTACCGTGTTAAGGTAGCGTTTAAATATGTCAAACACAATGTTCATCAAGTGGAAGACTATAATAACTTCATGTCTAAGGATTCAAATGACATAACTAATATGAGATATATGTACGACATAGACCATGACATAAATCTCATACAGCGGGTCATGTCCAATACCTTGTTCCAAACAAGTACCTATAAATCTAACATGATCATCCCATGATCATTTAGCCTTTATACTAGTGCTTAATAAGTACTAGGGATGGGGATTATTATAAGTAAACATGAACAACAATAATAATCAAAACATCTCTTTATTGATATGAAATAAATGATAACAATTACAACGTTTATTAAACGTGCCTAGGGCACCACTACCAACAATTTCTTGAGGTCATCTGAAGTAGAGCTTGAAAAATAGAGGTCACTCTTCTGGAAATTAATTTTCTCTCCAGCTTGAGCACTAAAAGCATTTAATGTCCATTTGAGATACCAGATCGCGGGAGGGGTTATCTCAAAGGCTATCAAACAATCATCGGCGAAAAGGAGGTGGTTTATTGGAGGGCTCCTTTTCTTCATTTTGATTCCCGAAATGATCTTTGAGTTGTTCAGATGAGTGAAGGTTGAAGAGAGAGATTATGCACAAAGAATGAAAAGATACGGCGAAAGGGGGTATCCTTGTCTTATCCCTCGAGAGGGAGTGAAAGATTGTGAAGGCGTTCCATTCAAGAGAATGGAGTAGGATGTTGGGTTTCGGAATAACATGCGCAGCGGGATATAGCATTTAAAATTTATTAAACCCAAAGCCTATAGATCAATTCATATGATTAAATCAAATACATCTACAATGAATATAAGAATACTAACCCTTGAAGCGTTTAATTTAACAACCTTGAATTCGATGGAGCTTTTCGAAACTTAATCACGAACACAATCACGAACTTGAATATGATAAGCTTTACCCTCTAACGGTATCCACACCACGAACGAATATCAAGAAACTCTTGATCTTGGTTGCTAGACCAATTCATGAAACACGCTTTCACAATAGACTATATGGAATTAAATATGTGGTCTCTTGTTCTTCACTTTTATGATCTTAGAACAAGAATAAAACCTCTCAAACTCTTTAAAAGTTCTCACAATGCATTAGAACTGATTAGGCTGTTTAGAGGCTGTTTATATACTTGTTAGACCTATTCCAAATAGGTAACAAGTGATTAAACCCGCAAGAAAACGTATTAGGAAAATCCTAGTCAAAACAGGACTGAGGGTCCGACCGGGTCCAGCAGCTGGTCCGCCCGGGTTCACATGTGGTCTGTCCGGGTCCTTTACAAGGTCCAACCGGACCTTATCCTTTTCCAGTTTTCTCCTCTAACTTCCTAATATTCCTCGAAGGCCCTTCGACCCATAATTCCATTTAAGTCATTTTTAAGATTCGTTCTAATGTGTGTGACCCTTTAGGATTATACTAAGTTGGGAATGGGTGTAAACCCATAAGATATGATTAGGTTCTAGTAAACCGTCATACCTACCCAATTAGTATAACTATATAAGTTCGTATCCTTTAATAGAACATATCACAATCTCTTTGTTCACGATGTCTATTGAACGTAAGCCATGGTCAATGGTCAACTTACATAGTTCAATGCTTTCTCGATCCCGAATGTATTGATACTAGAAATCATATTTGAGCACGGCCATGCATTTCATCAATACCATTCATCGAGTGGCCAGAGCTTGACATCTCTCTTGATGAGGAACAAATTCCATCTTGACTTATTACTCTTCCCTACATGATTCTGATTACGCCAATCATATTCTTTATAGCTACCCGGTTAGGGGTAACGTTTGAATATGTCAAACGTAATGTTCATCAAGTGGAAGACTGTAAAAATCTCAGGTCTAAAGATTCTAGTGATATAACTATATAAGACTTAATTATGACATTGTGACCATGACATAAATCTCATACGGGTCAGTCCAGTATTTGTTCTCCAACAATTACCTATAAGTTTAATTGTATCTCATACACCATAATCATCATATGATTATCTATTAAACTTATACTAACAATTAATCATAATTATCAGGGACGGGGATTATTATAATAAACATGCAAAGGATATAATAATCAACATTCAATATCTTTATTAAAACATAATCAATAGATAACATTAATTGTTCTCATAACGTGCCTAAAGCATACAACACCAACATAGGAGACTGAAGAGATAAAGTTACGAATCAAATCTATCCATTTGGAGTTGAAGCCAAATTTCCTAAGGATATTGAACAGGAAGTCCCATTTTAGGCGGTCATAAGCTTTGCTAATATCCAGCTTAACCATGCAGTAGGGAGTCGTTCTAGACTTTGAATGTTTAACAGAATCAGAAAGCTCATGGCTAATGAGGATATTATCTACTATACTTCTTCCTGGAATGAAGGCATTTTGATTTGGAGAGATGAGGGGAGAAATGAAAGGTTTCAGTCTATTCACAAGGATTTTTTAGACTATTTTGTATAGACTGTTACATAGACTAATAGGGCGGAAGTCGTTTGGAGTGGACGGGTGGGTTTTTTTCGGGATGAGAGATATGTATGTGGTCTTTATTTCTTTCACCAAGACTCCGTTGTTCAAGATATCAAGAATAGCAACAAAAAAAAAACTGTTTCTTTGTGGTTTTCCAGGTCTTTTGCTAGAATTCCATCGTAATACCATCTGGTCCTGGTGATTTGTTTCTTCCCATCTGAAAAACTGCCTTTTCTACCTCATCCTCTGTAAAGACCCTATCAAGAATCTCTACTTGCTCTTCTGTGAGGTGGCTACTCAAATGCTCTGTTACGTCAATTTTCAGTTGGAGCGGGGAGGTTGTTCTCCCAAATTTACTGAACTCGGGGAATCTTATGTAAATATCTCTTTGAAGTGCTTGTCAAAGATCTGTTGAATCTCTTCTGGTTCTTCCATCCAGCTGTCTGCTGATTTTTGGATTCGATGAATGCCAGAGCTTTTAGATTTTATGGATGCGAGCCTGTGAAAATAACATATGTTTCGGTCCCCCAGATTATACCAGTTTTGTTTTGCTCTTTGACTCCAGTATGTGAGTTTGTTTGCCCTTACCTTTTTAAAGGTTTCTACATAAAATCACAAAAAAAAATGTACTTCTACATAGGGTAGGGGTGACAAATTGGGTATTTTGGATCTACCCATTAAGTTAAAAACACTCGGATATCTAATAGATTTTTAACTTTAATGGGTAATGTCGAGACCCCGACCCCGCGGGCCGGGAACACGCGAGCTGGACGTCAACTTAATAAATAAAACACCAAAATAGAGAAGATAAAAAATTCCTCTTTATAACAAAAGATATGATACACGGTTTTGAAATTCCATTCTTAACAACTTTATAATACAACTAATATAAGCTCCACAAGCTTACACCAAAATACCAAAACATTACAACTCTAAATGACGTCTGTTTGGTAACACTATCCCATAGGTTATACATTTAATAACAATGTAAACCGAATAACAACCTGCCCAAAAGTCACCAACACTCTCGACGTCCTTCTCGTGATCAGCGAGTCCTATCACTTTCCTCCTGGGGGGGTTAAGGAAACAAAGTTCAAAAGAAAGGGGGTGAGATAAATCTCAATAAGCCACTTATGCAACTACATGACAATATTATGCAATAAACAATAATAAGTCCCACATAGCACTTAGCACATAACAGTTAACAGATAGCAGCGGAAATAAACAAGTTACGAAGGATACTAAACCAAGGTTTCACCAAACGGATATAGTACAGAAATCTCTGCGCAGGACCAACCGATCAACCAATCAACCATAGTAGCATAACAGCTGAAGAGAAATCCCCCGGTACCGGAACCATGAAACCAATAATCGTAACAAGGGGAATATGACACAAAGTCATAACCCAAAACGAACTAGCTAGAATACTCACTCAAGGGATCTAGCTCACCCCAACCAAGGCCATATGGAAGGGGAAAGAAGGACCAATGGACAATATCATACTGGACTCGGCTCGTGTGCCATTATAATATTCCCCATTGTCTGACTCGAACACAAGTACCAGCTGGACTTTCAAATAAAGGCTAAGTAATAAAATACTAGCTCAATAAACAACCAATGATTCCAAAGTAGGGAACCATACCAAATAGTCATCATAAAGATAAGTCAAACCAAAAATACATCAAGAAGATGTTCCAAAATCCCAATTAACACTTAATCAACTTCCATCACATATTTGATCACAAAGGACCCATTTCCAACACTAGAGTGTACCACGATGTTCATAAAGGTCGACTAGGATAGCACACAAAACCTAGACCGAAACACACTCTTAAATCACACAAAAGGAACAAGTATAAACTTTCAGTAAGCACTGTGCGGCCGCCCATTTCTGGTTGTGCGGTCGCCCACTATGCCCTGCAACCAAGACAAAAACCTTCCAGATAGGTGTGCGGCCGCACGCCCTCTTTTGGGCGGTCGCCCACCACACCCGACTGGCCAAACTGCACTAAATTATACTCCCTTCGTTTCACCGTCTCAAAAGTATTACACATTAACACTTATAACACTCATAAAAAACAACCCAACTCATTATACCCAGACCAAAACAAGTATTTCATAAACCCAAACTAAGTAATGATCCAAATATCAATTATCATAAAAATAACAAAAATACAAATCAACTCCAAATTCATCCATAACACAATATATAACGATCATAGCATCATAGAAGCTACGGATGAAAATTTTTAGCATAAAAGGGGGAAAGCAACTTACTTGGAAAAATACGAATGGAGACGGAACTTATTCTTATTTAGCTACAAACGATCCTAACGATAATCTGAGCATTTTATATAAAAGGAGTATTAAGAAAAGATTAATAAAAGAAGATCAAAAGAAGGAAAATGAGGAGGAGTTCTTAGCTTCAACAATGGAGAGGATGGAAATTCACTAGGTGTGTGTGTGTGTGGTTGTGTGCACAGGGAGAGAGAGGGAGGGATAAGGGTGAAAGGAGATATTTAAATAGTTCCACTTAAGCCCCTCTAGAACCACTTTGAGCACATAAACCCAAACCAAACATTCCACAAATCACTCTAAGGCCCCTAACTTCACCTTTAGCACAATTGATCAGGTAAAATGCTAGGCATGAAATATTATGAAACACAAAATGCACACATAATTAATATTTATGACCAAGAAAATATATACAGGTTTTCGGGTCGTCACATTCACTCCACCTTAAAAGAAAATTCGTTCCGAATTTTAGAATTACTTACCCGAAACAAAAAGGCACGGATATTTCCGTTCCATCTCTTTTCGAAGCTCCCACGTTAATTTTTCGACATTGTGATTCCTCCATTGTACTCTCACTAACGCTATGCTTTTATTCCTCAACTCTTGAACTTTGGTATCAAGTATCTGAACTGGTCGCTCCTCGTATGACATGTCAGGCTCTATATCCTCAGGTACCCTCGGCAACACGTGAGATGAATCGTGCAAATACTTCCGAAGCATAGAAACATGGAAGACGTTATACAACCGGTCAAGAGTAGATGGCAATGCAAGTCGATAAGCAAGAAGTCTCACTTTTTCCAAAATCTCAAACGGTCCAATATACCTCGGAGCTAATTTACCTTTCTTCCCGAACCTTCGAATACCCACTTTCGGATATACTTTCAAGAACACAAAGTCTCCAGTCTGAAAATTAAGATCCCGTCTTCGGTGATCAGCATAGCTCTTATGTCTACTCTGGCCTGTATTCAATCGATCCCTAATAATTCTGACTTTCTCGACTGAATCCTGAATCAAATCAATACCCCATATCTTCGCTTCCCCGATCTCATCCCAATAGATAGGTGATCTACATTTTCTTCCATACAAAGCCTCATAAGGAGCCATCTCGATGCTAGCCTGATAACTGTTATTATAAGAAAATTCCACTAAAGGTAAATGCATATCCCAAGAATCAGAAAAGTCTACCGAACAAGCTCGTAACATATCTTATAGAATCTGAATAGTCCTCTCGGATTGACCGTCAGTTTGAGGATGAAAAGCTGTACTGAACTTCAAATCTGTACCCAAAGCTTTCTGTAAAGCTTGCCAAAATCTGGAAGTAAACCTCGGATCTCGATCTGATACAATACTAACCGGAATCCCATGTAATCTCACTATCTCATTAATATAAAGGGTCGCAAGCTTTTCCATCGAGTATCTAATATCAATCGGTAAGAAATGAGCAGACTTGGTCAATCCTCAGAATGTCTCACAGAAATAATACCTCCTATCACAGAAGGATCATCAGTAGCCTGCTGTTGGTTCATAGCAAAAACTCTTCCTTGAACCTTAGGCTTCCCTATTGCATCCCTCTTCTGGCCTTGTGAAGTACCAGCTCCTGTTCCCAGTGGTTGATTTTTGAGTCTCGGACAATCCCTCACAAAGTGTCTCAACTGACCACAATTAGTACACTTACCCTGCTTCTTCCAACATCTATCCTCAGAATGTCCTTCCCTCTGACAGTAAGTACAGAGTCTTCTATTCTGATTCCTTTGGTTCCCCGAAGTAGTGCCCGGATTCCTTATTATTGGTTGCCCTCTGAACTTTGACTGTCCTCCCAAATTTCCTTGGTTATCCAAACGTTGTTATGGTTGTGATTTGATCTGAACTCCTTGCCTACCCGTGTTAACTACCTCTGTCTTTCTCTTGTGCTCTCCGATGTCTTGTTCTACCAAGTAGGCACGATCTACAGCATCCTGATAAATCTGAATTCTCTGAGCGATTAGTTGAGTTCTGATAGTTGTTCTCAAACCTCTAATGAACCTCATCGCCTTCCGCTCCTCTGTTGTTACAAGATAGCTACAATACCTAGCTAATTTTGTGAACTTAGCCGAATATTGAGCTACTGTCAAAAAGTCCTGCTCCAAGTTTAGGAACTCAATCTCTTTCCTGTTCTGATCAACTAAAGGTATAAAGTGCTCTCTGAATCTCCTTACAAACAGTTCCCAGGTATACGGTACATGAGCCTCATCCCAACTCGTCTTCAAAGCATTCCACCAGTGTTCTGCAACTCCAACCAGCTTATAGGCTGCAAACCTTACTCTGTCCTCTCCCGTGCAACCGAACACACTAAAGATTTTCTCCATTGACTCTATCCACAATTATTCATTTTTCACATCCGGCTCTCCATTGTATTCAACTGGTTTCAATTTCAGAAATTTCTCTAACCCTTGCCTTGGTGGTGGTGGTGCTTGTTCCTCTCTCGCCCTCTGGTCATGCATAGACTTCAAGGCCTCTTCGAACATACCCTGATACATCACACGGGCTTCCTCTCGAGCTTCCTCGTGATTTGAAGAACCAATATGACCTTCTCCACTCCTCGTTCCAAACATTTTCAAACAATTACCTGCATAAAACACTCATCGTTACTCACTCCGAACACAACTACCCTCTTAGGTCAATCTAGTCCACCTATAACTTATACTTAGAGCTAAACCATAGCTCTGATACCAACTGTCATGACCCCGACCCCGCGGGTCGGGAACTCGCGAGATGGACGTCAACTTAATAAATAAAACACCAAAATAGAGAAGATAAAAAATTCCTCTTTATAACAAAAGATATGATACACGGTTTTGAAATTCCATTCTTAACAACTTTATAATACAACTAATATAAGCTCCACAAGTTTACACCAAAATACCAAAACATACAACTCTAAATGACGTCTGTTTGGTAACACTATCCCATAGGTTATACATTTAATAACAATGTAAACCGAATAACAACCTGCCCAAAAGTCACCAACACTCTCGACGTCCTTCTCGTGATCAGGGAGTCCTATCACTTTCCTCCTGGGGGGGTTAAGGAAACAAAGTTCAAAAGAAAGGGGGTGAGATAAATCTCAATAAGCCACTTATGCAACTACATGACAATATTATGCAATAAACAATAATAAGTCCCACATAGCACTTAGCACATAACAGTTAACAGATATCAGTGGAAATAAACAAGTTACGAGGGATACTAAGCCAAGGTTTCACCAAACGGATATAGTACAAAAATCCTTGCGCAGGACCAACCGATCAACCAATCAACCATAGTAGCATAACAGCTGAAGAGAAATCCCCCGGTACCGGAACCATGAAACCAATAATCGTAACAAGGGGAATATGACACAAAGTCATAACCCAAAACGAACTAGCTACAATACTCACTCAATGGAGCTAGCTCATCCCAACCAAGGCCATATGGAAGGGGAAAGAAGGACCAATGGACAATATCATACTGGACTCGGCTCGTGTGCCATTATAATATTCCCCATTGCCTGACTCGAACACAAGTACCAGCTGGACTTTCAAATAAAGGCTAAGTAGTAAAATACTAGCTCGATAAACAACCAATGATTCCAAAGTAGGGAACCATACCAAATAGTCATCATAAAGATAAGTTAAACCAAAAATACATCAAGAAGATGTTCCAAAATCCCAATTAACACTTAATCAACTTCCATCACATATTTGATCACAAAGGACCCATTTCCAACACTAGAGTGTACCATGATATTCATAAAGGTCGACTAGGATAGCACACAAAACCTAGACCGAAACATACTCTTAAATCACACAAAAAGAACAAGTATAAACTTTCAGTAAGCACTGTACGGCCGCCCATTTCTGGTTGTGAGGTCGCCCACTATGCCCTGCAACCAAGATAAAAACCTTCCAGATAGGTGTGCGGCCGCACGCCCTCTTTTGGGCGGTCGCCCACCACACCCGACTGGCCAAACTGCACAAAATTATACTCCATTCGTTTCACCATCTCAAAAGTATTACACATTAACACTTATAACACTCATAAGAAACAACCTAACTCATTATACCCAGACCAAAACAAGTATTTCATAAACCCAAACTAAGTAATGATCCAAACATCAATTATCATAAAACTAACAAAAATACAAATCAACTCCAAATTCATCCATAACACAATATATAACGATCATAGCATCATAGAAGCTAAGGATGAACATTTTTAGCATAAAAGGGGGAAAGCAACTTACTTGGAAAAATACTAATGGAGACGGAACTTATTCTTATTTAGCTACAAACGATCCTAACGATAATCTGAGCATTTTATATAAAAGGAGTATTAAGAAAAGATTAATAAAAGAAGATCAAAAGAATGAAAATGAGGAGGAGTTCTTAGCTTCAACAATGGAGAGGATGGAAATTCACTAGGTGTGTGTGTGTGGTTGTGTGCACATGGAGAGGGAGGGAGGGATAAGGGTGAAAGGAGATATTTAAATAGTTCCACTTAAGCCCCTCTAGAACTACTTTGAGCACATAAACCCAAACCAAACATTCCACAAATCACTCTAAGGCCCCTAACTTCACCCTAGCACAATTGATCAAGTAAAATGCTAGGATGAAATATTATGAAACACAAAATGCACACATAATTAATATTTATGACCAAGAAAATAGATACGGGTTTTCAGGTCGTGACAGGTAAACCCAAAATACCCAATTTGCCACCCCTACTTCTACACTACATCGGCCGGACTCTTTCTTCAATCTTACTAATAGTGGACTGTATCTTTTTTATTAGAAAAAAAAAATACTACTATTAGCTACTAGGGGTGTAAATGGTTCGATTTCGGCCATTTTAGAGACCAAACCATTAGTCATTGGTTTGGGAAAATTTCAGACTGAATCGAACCACGAAAAAGTTCAAACCGAACTAAACCAAACCATCATGGTTTTGTTCGGTTTGGTTCAGACCGCAGTTCAGCAATGTGGTTCAAACTGCGGTTTAGATCGTGGTTTAGATAGTGTTTCAAACCACCATTCAGACCAAGGTTCATATGAAGATTCAAATCATAATTTAGACTTTGTTTAAAAGAGAAAATATAGAGGAATAAGAATATTTAACGAATAAAGAAGGCGAATGAAGTGAACACACTACAAAATTTTGTTAATTATGTGCCTTAACAAATATAACACGTGATGAAATGAATGTTGAATAAGATGCATAACGAGATTTAAAAATGGTCTTATGTAATGTAGTTTTTTTTTAATATTTCAAAGGTAGATATTACATAACATACAAATATATGACTAATATATGTGGTCCGATGGTTTAGTCTGATGGTTCGGTCTGGTGGTTTGGTCTGGTTTGGTTCGGTCTGATTTGGTTTCAAAGGGTCAGACCACAAGCCAAACCGAACCACACGGTTTGCTAATTTATGAGACCGAACCGAACCACTCGTGCTTGAAAACCGAACCACACTGTATGGTTAGGAATTTTTTTAATAAAAAGATATCAAATGAGTCAAATAGAGTAATTAGGATTTTTTTTATTAAAAAGATATCAAATGAGTCGAGTCTCTCGTGAAGTTTTGAGTTCGATCTATCACCTTGCCACCTAGCTTGTGACATAAAAAAAAAGTAACAAATACAATTGTACTAGGGGAAAACCCGTGCTACGCACGGAAAGTTGTTTATAATTATTTTTTTATGTTAAATAGTCAAGCAAAATTTATCATAATAAGTAAAAATTTACTATAGTCAAGAAAATAATTGAAGGTTTAAGTATCATAAAAGTAAAATAAAAAGAAAAGACATGTAAAATAATTTCAATTGGATAAATCGAGGGGATAAATTAAATAGAAATTTATTTTCTAACTTTTGATTTAAAACTAAGATGATAGTTTTTTGTGACTTTTCATTTGTTTACCGGATTAATTATAAGTTGGATCAACATAATTCTTATTTGACTTGGTTAAACCAATTAATTTGTTTAATGACTTTTTGTATGTTTCAAAAGATAAATCAAATATTTAGTTTTGTGACTTAACATTTCAAAGTAAATATTGTATTAAATTTTTATGACTTTTCATTCCTTATAACGGAGATGTTAAAGTCATTTTATCATGATTATTATTAATGTAGTAAGTTATATTGAGACTTTTTATATTTGAGTAACAATTGCACTTAAATGAAAGCATATAATTATTTTCTTCACAAATGAATGTAGATAGAAATTTCATATTGAACAAATTTGTAATATTAATTAGTAGACTCATAATAATTGATGTAATAATTTCAAATTAATGTAAATTCTTCACCTATCTTACATCTTATATACATACTAACATAGTACTCTAATAGTAGAATGTGATTATCTATTACAATAATAAAATATTATTGACTAAGAGGCACATTATTCTAATATAGTATGCTAATACTATTAGCTAGTTGAAGAAATATGAAAGTCTCACGAAATTCGTAGGACCCATGATGACGTGACTTCATGAAACGTAAGATTTTATAAAAACTTGTCCAGGTGAAGTAACTAATACCAATAATAAAAATAATATTAATTAATTATAATAGTTTTAATATATTATAACTATTACTATTATTAGTTTTTATATAAATTACTATTATTAGTATTAGTTACTCCACTATATATAGTAACTATTACTTTTAACTTATTATTTACGACGAATAGAGTAACTATTATGATTAGCTAACATTATTAATAATAATAAATAATAATTTATATAGTAACTATAATTATCTTATACAGTTAGCTATTACAATTAACAAATGCTATTAATAGTAATAGTTATCATATATAACTATTACACTTAAATAATACTATTAATAGTTATATGTATCATTTATAGTTAACTATTACAATTAACTTGTACTATTAATAGTAATAGTTAATCTATATAGTATCTATTATAATTAACTAATAATATTCATAGTAATAGTTAACTTATATTATAACTATTATAGTTAAGCAATAATAATATTAGTAATTAACGTATATAGTAACTATTATGATTATATAATATTGTCAATAGTAATAATTCACATATATAGTAATTATTATAATTACTTAATACTACTGATAGTATTAGTTAATCATAAATCATAATAGTTTCATATATTTAACTATAATAGGTAATTATATTAATTAACTATAATAGTTGATAATTAATAAGTAGATATAATAGTTAACTATAATATTTAACTATTAATAGCTAAATACAAATGTTAACTATAATAGTTAACTAATAAGTGATTTTTCATTTTTTTACCTATTAGCTAATAATATTAGTTACTATATAGGGTAACTATTATAGTTAACTATTATAATAACCAATAGTTAAAATAGTAATAGTTACTATTATAGTATCTATTACTATTATAAGTAGTAGTTAATTAATAGTTAACTATTAATAGTAACTATTATTATTATTATTATTATTATTATTATTATTATTATTATTATTATTATTATTATTATTATTATTATTATTATTATTATTATTATTATTATTATAAGTAATAGTTAACTATAATAGTAATTATTACTATTTTAACTATTGGTTATTTTAATAGTTCACTATAATAGTTACCCTATATAGTACTACCTATGTCCCTAAATGAGTGTCCAAATTTCATTTTAAGGGACATCTAAAAATCTCAACTTTTTTGTACAATTTGGTGGCCAAGATTCATGTATAATCTTATAATCTTCTTTCCAAACATTTAGTTTTGCATGTATAAAGAGACCGGAGAAAAAAAATTCAAAAAAAAAATTAGGGACAAAGTTATGCTAAAAAAAGACACTCATTTTGGGACAAATATTTCTTGAAAATGGACACTCATTTAGGGACAGAGGGAGTAACTAATATTATTAGCTAATAGAAAAAAAAATGAAAAGTCACTTATTAATTAGTAAGGTGATGAGGTGGCTTCACAAAAGCTTAGATTTAGCCAACACTTGTTCACGTGGCGACTCCGTAGTTCTCCGCGTCGACTTTTAATATATATATATTTTTACAGTTTTATTGATGAGATTTACTTATATGTTTACTATTTAAGGCTATAGAAGTTGTGTAGTTTTGTTTTATATTGTACTAGTACTAACCTCCGTACCAATGGCACGGGTGACAGCATGAGAAAGGGAATAGAGGGAAAGGAAATCGTACGGTAATGTTTCCGTCGCTCTAATCATTTTTGCAACGATAATCTGAAGCTTTTTGCAAAGAAAAATAAAAAAATTGAGTCTGTTTCACAAAGCAAGTATGTAATTCAGAAAAATCTATAGATGTTTGAAATACACTACTCCCTCCATCCCAAAATAAAATGAAGTCCAAAAATTAATACTAACTTTTTTTTTGGTAAAGTTACTTCAAATTCCTTAAATTTGCCTCAAACTTAAAAAGTGGACATTTTATTTTGACAGAGGGAGTATATAATATAATGTGATCCAAATAAATACTCCTACATCTTGATACACCTCACAAGGAGCAGTTCACTTAAATAAGGCAGCAAATGTTATTGATCCATAGTCCGTAGATACTAAAATTTAACTCGTCGCAAGATTTATGTATAGACTATAGAATAATTTGATGCAAGCAAACTATTCCCAATTTACAATGGACCCCCAAATTCAGCTTCTCTCCACTAAGTTTTTGGATCAAAAAGATACACAATTTGTCCACCTTGACCTTCTCCACCATGTTTTATCTTGTACTACTACCATTTTTCCCTGCCGGTTTTCTCCTCTAAACCCATTCCCCCGGCCCTTCTCCCTCTCCCACTCACAGGTGCCCCCATCACCACCACTCTTAGCCTTGTCGCCATTACCACTTCCTTTTTTCCTTGGCAGCACGAACTCCACAGGCCTTTTCAGCATTAAGATTCTCCACCAAAGCTTAAGATTCTTCGCCAAAGCTTTGCCTCATTTGCTCCTTTCCATGTCAACAAATCGTTCTCCTTGTCAATTGACATCTCCAAGTAACCTGTTCGATTAAGAATAAACTCACCGTTAGAATTTTTTTTTGGTTTTAAGTACTCATGCATGCAAAGAAAAACTGAGAAAACTAACTGAGAAACCCGCCTTTGCTTTACCTCACAGAAACATAATTGACACCTTGCAGGATTAGAGCCAAGTATGGAGGAATGTAATCTATAAAACCAAGTTCATGCGTCCCGATGAAGCAAAAATTTACACACTATAAATAGACAGAATGTAGGTTCTAACAAGTAAATTTTCCCCCAGAAAGATCAAGAGCTTTTGCGAAAGAACTTCACTATGACCATTGTTCTATTATTAGTATAAGTTCATTCACAAAATGAATCTCCAAATAAAAAGTTACCAGTGAACTTTGTCCTGCAAGTCCCTAACAAAACCAATTCGAAACACAATCATACCAATAATTCCCCTATTCATAACTCCATCCATTGATCAATCAAACTCAGAAATTGAGAATTTCCAAACAAACCAAGAGAGTGGGAAAGAAAATCACCCTTGTCATGAACTTTAGTAATTTGCCTAACAACTCAATACAAAGAAGAAACAGCAGCATGGCAGAGTAGTACATTTTTATTTTATCACAACCGTCATTCTCTCACTCTCAAAATAGCTATCCAATTTAAAGAGATGATTAAGATGCATAATGAGAGCACATGGATGGAACCCACCGGCACTTTCTTTTCCCTTTTTAAATCCATTAACATGCAAGAATAAACACAGAAATAGGATTGAAAAGAAAAGAACTTTAAGCATAAAACAATTAATTAGGTTCATACCTCACTTAACTCTTACGCCCAATCAAATCCTCATCTATAAGAATTTACACCCAAACCAATTGTCTTACAGTCACGACCATTTGACCCCCCCCCCACCAAACTTTCTTCTCTGGTCTTCAATGAAATGATTCGGGATTTGGCTGCTTTAATACATCTCACATTATTGCACTACCGAGACTGAAGAACAGAAGCAAAAGGCGATCAAAGGGAGAGAGATAAAACGTGAAAAGGGTTTACGGTTTTGGGGAGAGGTAGATGAGGGAAAGTATGACGGAAATCAAGCGGGGGGAGATGAGACTGAGAGGAGGGTTTGATGTTTGCATTGGAAGTTTTTGCGGCAGTTTTTTGTGTGTGGAAAGAGAGGAAGGTGAGAATCAATCTCAGCCACTCTTTATAGTGGTTGAGAAAGGATCCTGACCACTCTTTATGATTCAGTTATTCTTGCTTCTTATTGTATTATAGATTTAAAGCAAGCGGCGGTATTATCTTAATTGTTGACCTGAAATCGCTTCTTTCGTGGGTTTGAATATCATGCGCTCTTGCTCTAAAACTTATTGCCCAACGTGAAAATTTAATTAGTTTCTTACGCTCTTGCTGTAAAATTTACTATGTGACGTGACAATTTAACTATTAAATGTAAAACAATTGCACTGAAAGTAATGTAAAACATTTATAATTATTTGTGAATTTTTACATTTTTACGTGGCACTACTAATGTTTTACATTACTCCGTATTTTAGTAAAATTTTATGACAAGACTGCAGGAGCAAATTAACATTTGGCAATGCTATGTGCACAAAAGAAGTTCACAAAATGATGGATACAAAATGAGGTGACAATATTTTATTGGTTACATCGATAGTGGACCCGACACACTCTATTAAAAAACATCAATAAAATTTTGTCACATCATTTTGTAGACCAAATTTTGTGGCACTTTTTTGTGACTTTATATTTACCCGCGGTTTCAAATCCAATCATATACTCCCTCCGTTTCACGTCACTTGAGACTTTTGGTCAACTTAGGATCGTTTTGACCATGACTTTATAGAAAATTTTATGATCCTAATAGAATTTAAAAATTATAAAATGATGCACCATAAAAAGCACTCTCAATAACATTTTTTTAATTTTTATCAAGATCATCAAAATTTCTTTAAAGTCTTAATCAAAACGATCCTAAGTTAACCAAAATTCTCAATTGACGTGAAACGGAGGAGTACATTATAATCATATAAACAGGACATGTTTCAAGTTAGCGATCAAATTACACTTTTACATTATAAATAAAGCTTGGAAATGTGAAGGAAATAAATTTTGTTGGGCCCCAACCCATAATCATAATCATAAGTTAAAAGGAGGATTGGTGTGAGACGGTTTTACATATGAGATAGATTTTGATGAGAGGAAATGTGTTTGCCCCGCCTCATAGGAGGCCAAATCATTTGAGACATTTACTCTCTCAACGAGATCCGTCTCACGTGTGAGACCGCCACACACAAGTTTTTGTCAGGTTATTTTTTTAAAAAAAAATATACTCCCTCCATCTTAAATTTAATTTTTAATTTTTTTTTATAAGAACAATATTTTTTTTTAAATTGAATATCTATTTTTTGGAACTTGAGTTAGTACTAAATACAATTTTTTTTTTTTTTTTTTTTATTGTGCTTTCGCTATCGCTGATTACTGCCAAACACTTTCTGAAATTTTAAACAGAAAATTAATAAAGAAATCCAAGTTTCTTTCTGGGCTATTAATCCAAACGCCCTGGCCCAACATTTGTTATGGGCTCAAGCAGGTCCAGCTTCACCTAACCAGACTTGGATTCTTCGACACCATTCCGGAAGGCCAGAACCGAAACGAAGAAGACCGATAATCGACCGGCTTCCTCATTCACCGGCGAAAATGAAGATCCTTCACATTCCATGCTTGGATGACAATTACTCCTACCTGTACGAACTTGATTCTCATTTTCTTCTTTTTCAGCGTTTGTGATTTTGACTTTGTTGAACAATCTAAGATTTGTGTGTGATTAATTGTGGTTGCAGGATATTCGATGAAAAAACAAAACAAGGAGCGGTAGTGGATCCAGTTGAGCCGGAGAAGGTAATCGGAGTTGCGAAAGACCACGGCGTTGACATCAAGCTCGTCCTCACCACTCATCACCACTGGTCTGTTTGACGGTTTGAGTCTGTTTCCATTTCCGATTGTACTTGCCTTCTGTATATGATTTAAAGTCCGAATTTAATTTCATTATTATAAGCTTCTGCTTGCTATAAAGTTTGTTCTGGAAAATTACTCTTCCGCAGTATCCAATCCCACCGGGATAGCTAGTAAGAGAAAGCTAATTTGAAGGAGAGGCCATTTTGAGTTGGCCCTAACATTTTGTGCTCTATATTTCTGTAGTTCATTGGTTGGTATGCTTTTGTAGTCGATTTTGATGAACAATCACGGTACGGTTGGCACTGCAGGGAATTCATCAACAATCCAAAGTTCGGATATGTTTTGCATTAGAAAATCACATATCAAATCTTTAATGAATGTTATTAATGCAATTAGTTTTCGTGTATGTAACTTAATAGCAGCTTGTCTGCTGTAATTCTCACTTGAGTTCTTCGGGATGATTCTAACTTATATCACCACCAATCACTAGTAACTAAATCTGTGTAGTCTATAGTTAGTGGTAGTGTCCGCTGCACAAGTCAGGTTGGAATCATATTTCAGAATTATAGTATTAGGAAACAGGGACTATGTAGTCTTATAGCTTCATAAATGTTGTTTAAGCTTGTCTTCACTCTTGAGTGTTACCTTTTATGACAACAACAACAACATTACCCCAGTGCCGCAAAGGCTCCCACCTATGGTGGGGTAAGGGGGGGTCGGATGTACGCAGCCGTGCCCCTGTATTAAAGCACAAAGAGGCTGTTTCCAGATGACCCATGATGAAAATTGCGTCGAAAATTGCATGGACTGACTGCTGCTTCATCACAAAGAAGCGCAGACAGTTTAGTGACCCATTTTGCTTTATTCCATCATATTCCCAAGCCAAAAAATAGTGAGTCTTTGGCTCCATCGGAAATGATGGAAAGATGTGTGTTACCTTTTATGATAACCAAAAAATATTTTATAATGTTGAATGGGTGCTGATTTGTTACAGGGATCATGCTGGTGGTAATGAAAAGATTAAGGAGTTAGTGCCAGGGATTAAGGTTTACGGAGGTTCAGTTGATAATGTAAAAGGTTGTACTGATAGAGTGGAAAATGGGGACACGTTGTCACTTGGATCTGATATTAGTATATTGTCTCTCCACACACCGTGGTATGTTTATCTGTTAGTCTCTTTTCTTCAGATCTTCTTCATATTCATGGTCATCTTCTGATACATGCTCTGGGATTATGTTTATTAGTTGTATCAAAATTTATCAATGTGCTCATACTAGTTATTGTTTGTGTATGTCTCTCGTGGATCCTGGTGATCCCATTTTGGGATTGAGTTTCCGTCTGTTTTTATGTTGTAAAGCTTCCTCAACATCAAATTAATTGAGTTTCCTTAGTATGACCCGTGAGCAGCATTTATCTTGGTATTATGTCTAGCTTGTATGTTTTCTCGGGCATTCTGGTATCTGGCGATATTGATTCCTTTTCAGATTGTTAACCCTTTTGAATTGCTTTGATCAGCCACACTAAAGGTCATATAAGTTACTATCTGACTGGCAAAGAGGAAGAGGAGCCTGCTGTTTTCACAGGAGACACACTGGTAGGTGCAGATACTTCTCCCTCGTGATAGTGTGTGTTTGTGTGTGTGTGTGTGACTGTGTGTCATGTTATCTGTTCTACCATCTAATTTCAACCACAAAAATGATAATAGAAATAGCTGGGTTTTGTGGTTTAAAAGATGCAGTGTTCCTTTTTTTTTTCTTTAATGTTGCTGTATGCATCGTTATGATCAGCTCATTTTTCTTGGTAAGATTCTCATATTGTCCATTCCGTCCGTGACTTCTCAGTTATCATATGATTTCTAGAATGACAGGAACTCGAAAAGGAGTTAATATTTATAATGTTACATCTGAGTCCTCATATATTTTAACTACCACTTGCTATGAGGATATCTTCTAATGTACGATTCAGCTTTCTGTTGATTCCTCCTGATAGTTGTCTCACATTATTCTCTTGCTTATGGATTTACATGGGATGGTCCTGAACACACTCTATTTCTTGTGTCTTACAGTTTGTTGCTGGTTGTGGTAAATTCTTTGAGGGTACAGCAGAGCAAATGTATCAATCACTCTGTGTGACATTGGCTTCATTGCCGAAAACAACTCGAGTCTACTGTGGCCATGAGGTAAGTACACTGACAATGAACTAATCTTAGTTGTTACTTTTCAGTATGGTTGAAACTCATTGTGTTACAGGCATTCAAGCTTACTTAGTTCTATAATATTGGATGTTTAGGTAGAGTGCCAATTTCTAGACCTTTAACACTTCAACCTATATACATATTAGCTCTACCTACCATGAAATAATGTCGGTTTGATCTCTAGTCAAACTACTATTGATGCTTGTATTAGGTTTGATCATCCTCTGAGAATTCAAGTGATTGATTAATGTTGAAGATTGTTATGTTATTGGGTGCTGCTTATCACAGCATCTAAATTGTGTTGGTGTGTACAAAAGAATATGTAACATAACAGTTGTAGTTTCATCAAGACTCCCTCTGTCCTTGAAAATTAGTCCCTCTTTTTTCATTGTTATTACGAATGAACTTTGAGCATTAACTTAAGTGACTTTTAATTATCCTAATAAAAATCTATAACTTGTTATTGATATTCCATTATACTCTCTCCGTCTCATTTTGTTTGACCACATTTCCATTTTTGTTTGTCTCATTTTGTTTCGCCACTTATAAATCCAATGTAAATTAATACCTTATTTTCCCATTATATCCCTATTTAAATGAACATTTTACAAAATAATCAATTAAAAATACAAAATTAATGTGTGGCTTTTCATGCCATAAAGAATGATAGAATTGGAAATGTAAAATATGAACAAGGCATTTGTTTAGGTTTCTTAAACTATGTGACTTTGTCTTGTGACCAAACATAAAGAGACGAAGGGAGTATATATTATCAATAACAATTTTTAGATGCTCATCAGGATAATTAAAAGTGACTTAAATTAATTCTCAAAGTTCATTCCTAGTAACAATGAAAAAAGGGGGACTAACTTTCAGGGACAGAGGGAGTATCTGATCTATCTCATTAACGGAACTTGTCTTCAATCTCTGCTGGTGCATATTAGCATCAAGTTTCTCATTTTGCAAGAGCTAACATTCTTTTACTTGTCAGTACACTGTGAAGAACTTGCAGTTTGCCCAGACAGTTGAACCAGACAACGTAAAAATAGCACAGAAGTTATCATGGGCTCAGAATCAGAGACAGTCTGGTCTCCCGACAATCCCATCAACCATTGAAGAGGAATTGGAAACTAATCCTTTCATGCGGGTTGATCAACCAGAGATTCAGGTTTCGCTAATTCTCTTTCTATAATGCAATTTAATGGTGTGTTTCAAAGAAGTCAAAGGCAGTGAGCACAAAAAAAGCCAATGTACAAGTTTGCTGAAATTTGAAGGAAAGTGTGTTGCAATTTGTGTTTATTAGGCTCCGTTTGTTTGAGTAGGTTTTGGGGAAAACTAGTTTCTCCCTAAATTATAGAAAGTCCACTTTTTTCTACTTGCAAACATTTGGCGAATATTTAGGAACAATTAAAAAAAACTTGACTTTTTATAATTTACGGAGAAACTAGTTTCCCCCAAAATCTTGTGCGTTTGTTTAGCTGTCTATACCTGTTTCATTTTTCTGTACTGAAAATGCAACCTTCTGTATTTCTTTGAGAAAAATAATTCCTAAATCTGTTTCTGTAAAGTTAAGATTGAAATTTATAGATGGATAAATGAGGAATGGTAGTCTAAATTCTACAAAACCTCTATACTATAAAATTTAGTGGTCTTTCTTTTTTTTTTTGCCTCAGTCGAAAAGGATAAAAAGTAAAGTAACAATAATTGAAATGGAAAAAAAAAAAAAAAAAAAAAAAAAGAGAATGAAATGCTGCCCAGTCCACAAGCCTTTCGTTGGAATATTTAAAGTGTCAATATTATTTTGGTATTCTAGAAATAGATATATGTACATTTCTGATGAAAATTGGTTCTGTTTTTCTACAGGAGAAGGTTGGTTGCAAGGTCCCTGTTGAAGCCTTACGGGAGATAAGGCAACGGAAGGATAACTGGAGAGGGTAATTAATCATCTCCAAAATTTTCAAGTATGCATCTTACATGCATATACATTGTGGATATCTGTAATAATAATGTTTGATGACTAGTCACTGTCTGTTACGTTTGCACTTACGCAACTCATGTTACCCAGCAGTTGGTTATAAACTTTATGTGAATCGACATTTCCGAAAATAAAGAACATAACCGTGACATATTATCTCGTTACCCTTTTTGTAATTGGCATGAAGTTTTTTCATCACTCTAGCTTGCTACTGCATATTCTAATTTTGGGATGCAAATGATTATAACAGTTCTAGTTCCTGCCTCTAAGAGGATCTACCTGATACAAAATTTGGGTTTTAGCCCTACTTTATTTATAAAGCCGAGGAAACGGAGGTGCATAAATAGTAGTAATTCATAAGTGTATTCCGGAGATGTGAAAATTTTGGCCGGTCTTGTTGGAATGTATAGGAAGCATATGCAGATGCATCATTGACTCGAGTCCAGACTGTATTTAAATTATTTGCTTATTGCTGAATTTTCTGTAGTAAGATTCGGGTTTGGTGAAAGGGAATACGTACATTGTTATGAATTGTATGTGTATAGTGTGTACAAATTACAATACATTTTGTGTAGTACGGATTAAGGCTTGTTATTATAAGTAGAGTTTGCCTTTATTTGTGAGGATTGATACTTTATTTTGTCCTTGAAATGAATGTCTTTCCGCGTGAGAAAGAAGATGGAGTAATTCTTTATTCTTTATTCTTTACTTGATGTGAATTGTTTGCGGTTGATGGCCTTTAAACTGTCTTTTACCTTCATTTGCAGTTTTGAAGAGAATCAAAATATGATCTGTCTTTATGCCCCGACCCGACCCGACCCGACCCTCTCATCAATAAGATAAAGAACCGTCTATTTAAGATTAGACTTGAGTCGTGAATGCAGAAGTAGTCTAATTTCCCTCACTGGGTTCAAAAATGAATACGTAATTTTTTTTTATTTTTAACTTTTAACGAGTGCGTTTTGGTTTTACGACATTTGTTGTTGTAATATCAAGTGAAAATCTTGAGAAAAACTTATTTTACACGCGTTTTAGTATAAAACTTTCTTTTCATCCCTTAATGTAAAACATGATCTCTTAATGTAAAACATATTTTATACATCGCTTAGTGTAAAACAAGTATTTCACAAGACTCACTCAAATATCAATTAGCAAAAGCGTATTGCCAACGCTACTCAAATACTATCAATTAGCAAAAGCGTATTGCCAATGCTAGATTCGGGAGTTTGGTATACTCCCTCCAAGTGAGACTTATTTCCCTTTTTGTTCGTTTCACTAAAAATGAGACTGCCCAAAATGAAAATGTTTCAACCCCACTCACTCTCTCTCTCTCTTTCTTCATTTTTCATCACTCAATTTATTTAACCAACACTACTATTTATCACACTCATTATCTCTCTTCATTTTCCACCACTCAATTTGTCCAACTAACACTATAATTTACTCCAATCATCACCACTTTTCATTTTCTACCACAATTTTACTAGTTTTTCTTAATTAGTGTGCAAACTCCTATAGTCCTACTTGTGCTGGGACGGAGAGAGTAAATGTTTTTCTCATCTCATTCTCTTATGGATTTATCACCGACTCAAATCATAGGACTAAGGTGATAATTTAACATAATTTTATTTTGATTGATGATTAAGACATTCTAATTAGAGAATATCTGAATTATTGCTGTCATTTTATTTATTTATTTCTGCCAATGATGTATTATTATCTTTTGATCATTGCACATGATTTGTTGCAAGGTCATTGAGGCAAATGTGTTTCAAGTGGCAATGCAATGCAAATGGGTTACTATGCCGACGAATCCTTTTATACTGATAAAAGTTGACAATTACTCCTCACTCTTTCTCTTTTATTCCGTCTCAAAATAATAAATGTACCTTTATATAATGAAAAAAATGGCATTTTTATCCTAGTAATCAATATATATATATATATATATACACACGAGTAAATTACATTAATATTGCCAAGTTGACAAGTTAACATAAATGTGAAATATATTTGGAACATAGGGAGAAAAAAGAATGTTTATTTTTTTGAAGCATTTTTTTTTAAAGGAATTTAGTATAATTATTTACACAATTTACGATTATTATTATTTTTGTTAAACAGCACAATATTTAACTTGTGATGAATCAAAAACAAAATGTAAAATTTATTACAGGATGGTGGTATATCATTGTAACTTAATTTATGTTTAATCGAAACAAAATTAAAATCACCCATCTAATCTCTCACATAATTACGTAACGAAATTGGACGTAAGTTGTTATAAAGAAACATCTAACCCGCCTAATAAAAGCCAGTTTTTAATGGACCCGGAACCGCTCCACCCAAAACCGCTGCACCCTCCACCCAATGGCTCAGATCGAGGCCACATATGCGAGCTCATCATCTGTGCGGCTAAGACGATTTCAATTTTTTGTGGGTCCCACCGAGCTCGGACACATCTCATCCGTCGAACATAAAAAAAAATATGAGGTGACTCCAATCGGAACCATTGAGTGGAGCTAATTAAGGGGTGCAGCGGTTCGAAATCCGTTTTTAATTTGTTCAAAATGTCTACATAACTTTATAGTGAATCTTCCTTTTTACCCCTTGAAAAGGGTTGCTTGCGGTACACGAACCCTTTATTTTTGGTTTTACATGAAAAAAGAATAATTATAAATAAATAAAGTACGTATAAATCAAGTCATCAAATTCAAATGTGAGCTTTTCCCCACACGTTTTGGCATCCAAATCAAAGGGTCAGTTTTATTTGCACCCTTAAACTATAGCAAATAAAATGAATAGCCCTCCTCAAACCAAAAATGTGACGATCTGCTCACTTCTACTGCAATAATTTTAAGTTGATTTAAATATACTAATGAAAGTTTAATTTTTTTTATTGATACATCATCAATAGCACTATCAATAACAAGTTATAAATTTTTATTTGGATAATTAAATCAACCAAAATTATTGCTTAAAGTTGCTTTGTAGTAATAATGAAAAAAGCGTGAAGCTCATTTAGAAACCGAAGGAGTATCATTCTACTACCTTTACATTTAGAATTGTAACATTTTACATCTAAAAATAATGTTTATCTTTGTACTTTTGACTGCCTCAAGTTTGGAAAAAAAAAAAAAAAAACACTATGTTTAAATTTTGAGCATCTTTCAATAAATTCATGCTTCATCACTAATCACAATGAAAGAGCACATGGAATTAACATGAATAAATCAACAAGAATATCCAGACATCAAGGATCAACAAATGAAGAATTTCAACTTTTTGTATCATGAGAAAAAAAAGGGGTAACTTGAAGAGAACGGAAAGGAATTAACAAGATGAGAGAAAGCCACGTCTGCATTTAAATATTATAGATTTATTAATCCAGCTGAGAGAAAGGCGATGCAAATTAAGCATGTTATTGATTGTTATAATACGGATTCGTGTCTTGTCTTACATAGAAAATTCTTTAAATCTTGTAATTATTCAAAATATTCCATAAATAAGAAAGAAAAAAAACACTCCAACGCACCACACACTCGCAAGAACAAATATATTCAAAAGATCCCTACTCTTGTATCTTTCGTAACGGTACACTTAACAAACCGTTAAAACACCAAACCACAATCGTTAAATCGACTAACCAATACTCAAGGTGTACGAGAAAAGGGAAAGTTTTAGCAAATATCATAGTTGATGGTACTATGTTGACGGAATCAATATTTGAGGGGAGCGATCCAAATATTGAGAACACCATAGTAGAAAAAATTAGGTAAAATAAAAGAAAAAGAAAAATCACGGTTGACGCGGCTTCAAAAATCCCTACATCTTCTCTTCTCTCTCATGAACATAGAATTTTCGGACCCGGTCCGCCCACTCACTCCCTTAATCTTAAACTAATCCCTAACAGTCGAGCAGTTGTTGTTTTTTATTACATCAATTGTTTTTTTTTTTTAATGTTCTTGTAATTTGTTCTTTTGATTAATCTTTGTCCAAACACATACAAAAAAAAAAAAAAAAAAAACCCCAATTCCCAAAGTTTTTCTGTCCACTTTGCATCAAATCTACGTTATAGGAGTCGAATGAAATCATGATTCAGTAATTTTTTTTAATTTTCGGGTTTCAATCCTTGCAAAAACCCTACTGATTCTTGTGAAATATTGATCGATTTTATATACATCAAACCCTTTGACTTTCTTGTTATTTTTCCTATTTCTGTTTCTTTGAAATTTGAATAATCTTTTATAGGGTTATTGATTTTGGAATTTATGGAATCATCAACTGGGTCATCTCCGTTATCTCCTACCGGTATCGGTGGTCGGAGAGACGGGATGTTACTGCCTGCACTGCGTTTCTTGCAGGCCCCTGTCACGAGCATATTGGAATATTCCGGTATTCTCCGGCTCCGGCCGACCGATGATCAAGAATCTGAACGATTGATACCCAATTTGTCCAGTGAATCGAATACGGGTACGAGTTGGAATACGAGCAGTAGCAGTAGTGGTAATGGGGAGGTTTCGATTAGGATAATTGGTGGCGGGGAGCAGGTAGATGAGGGCGGTGATGAGAGTAGTGGTGGTGGTGGGACGGGGGCGGATGAGGGAAGTGAGGTTGGGGTTAGTGGTGGTGGTGGTGGTGGAGAGAGGGGTTCTGCCGGCGAGACTTCTTTGGCTGTTGGATTGGGTGAGGGCGATGTTGGTAGTGGTGATGGTGGTGGTAATAGGGATTCATCATCCCAGCAGCAGCGGTATGATTTACAACAAGTTTCGCGGTGGATTGAGCAAATTCTGCCATTTTCTTTGCTCTTGTTGGGTGTTTTTATTCGTCAGCATTTTCAAGGTATGCTTATGATCAGAATTTCGTATTTGGTTGTTAATATTGCTGTTTGATTTCTGTTTCGAGCTACAAAAATTGGTAACGGTGTTATGTAGATTATCCGGTTTGGCTGAAAAAAAAAGAAACAAACAGAAAAAGAAGAAGATAGTTTGTGCTATGATATGTATATTGTAGATGAGGACAGATTACCAATAAATCCCTTCTACCTTGATGATTGCTTAATTTGCGAAAATATTTTGAGTTGTGGAATGGAATAATCGTGCATAGTCATTTCCATGTGCTACTCTGAGTTGATTTAATACATGATAGTGCTTGGTTTTAGTTTAACCGGCCTTTGGTTTGGCTCTTCATTTTTGTTTCTTATGCAAGTCATTTGCTGCTTTGACTGTTTGTCTCCAACATGCGTGCCTTGGCATATTTCAGATGCATTAATCTCGAAAATTGAATGCAAATTTGAGTTAATATTGCAGAAAATATTCATCCTGTAGATATATTATTAAATGTTTATTTGTTTTAATCTGTTTGGATATCATAGATTGATTATAATACACACTTTAGCAACTTTGGTCTAGGCAATCAGATTAAACTAGTGTCACTTTTACTCTCTGTGGATGTGCGGTTTGGACCCAGTTGTGGCATGTCAGTTTAACTATCTTAGTTGAGCTCTTGGATTAAATCGATTTGCTTGACTCATGTTCAATGAATCACGAGATCTTTTTATATTGTGCATACAACTAGGGCTAAAGTGAAAATTGTTTATCCAAGGAGTCAGATTATTGTTTGTTAGATAGTTTTATATCCAAAAGCAGGAATGTGTTTGTGATTAACTAGATTGATAATAAGAAGGGGAACCTACTTATATGTACACTAGATTGATAATAAGAATAGTATGTTAAATATATAGACACCAAGATTGGACCCAAAAGCAACGTCCCCGCCTCACATAGAAGAAGGGGAACCTACTTATATGTACACTAGATTGATAATAAGAATAGTGTGTTAAATATATAGACGCTAAGATTGATAGCGAGAAAAATGCCACTCATAAGACTGGGGAGAAATTTTCTTTTGGACTTGTCTATACTATATAGTAGATCACTCATCACTCACAGTAGGAATACTCATAGTGTGAGGTAATGAATTCTTATTTTGAATTCTTACTATATAGTAGATCTTATTTATATTTGAATAAGAATTCACTTCAAATGCTAATTGTGAATCATGAAAAGGATGTGCAATGTTGATCAATGTGGATGGAGGTAATGAATTTTTATTTTGCAATTATCAGGTGTTTGGGGATCATTGTTAACCATGCTAGACGTGGGATTTACATAGTGTGAGGTCTTAGATTCAAACTTTTGCAAGCTTCATTGGCCAAAATGAGAAAGGAAAGGAATAGTCAGTCCGTCCTAAGTGATATGAATTTGTAGTTTTTCACGGAAATTAAGGAAACTGTCTTTTAGGCAATCTTAGTACTCCATCTATTCAGTAGCTCATATATGTGGATACCATTAATGTGAGCATTGTATTTGTAGCAGCAAAAGTACACAGTATGACGTGATAGTAGGCAAAGGTGAATAGAGTAAAATCACCGAAAGAAAGGGTAATGCTAGGGGCACAAAAACATCACAATAGCTTAGTCACAAAATCCTGTTTGACAGTAATTGATTGTGGTTTAAGTCATTAAATAACGGGGCCCATAGACTAAGTAGCCAATTAACTACTACCAACTAGGATTTTGTGATTGACATTCTTTTAATCATTTTTTTTTGCACCAATCATTGCACTTGAAAAAAGGGCACTCGACTTGAAAATAGATATTTTATTTGTTTTAAATGGTACTCATTCTGCTATAAAGGGAGTACTTTTTTATTTTTGGTGTGATACACGCTTTCATTTTCCATCAAAAGCATTCTGATGATCTTGTTCTCTGAAGCTGATCGCTAAAACAAGTCTAAATGTTATTACCCATAAAACCTGTATACATGATATATGATGCATATTGTTATCTTTTTCTTGGTCTTTATTTTTTTATCCTTGGCCTTTCTGCCATCAACTTATTCTCGATTTATCAAAGTACAGTGATGCTTTTTGCCTCCGTGATTGCGTTTCATGAATTGTTTGATTTTATTTATACATTTCTTTTTGCTAATGCCTTTTTCATGATGTCTTGCAGGTTTTTTTGTTGCAATTTATATCACCGTTATCATGGTTAAGTCAAATGATATTCTTCGGAAGCAGACAGCTTTAAAGGTGCGATGCCATGTTATATTATCCCTAGTTTTGTGACGATTTCCCAGAACCACTTTTTTCCTATTTTCTTTTATTTTATAGTAGATGAGGCATGAGGGGACTGAAAATGGTAAAATAGTACACTTATTGGTTGATGATTTTTGCAGGGAGAGAGAAGAGTTTCTGTTCTTATCGGCTATTCGATAGCTTTCTTGCTTCATGTGATTGGCGTTTATTGGTGGTACAAGAATGATGATCTTTGCTACCCATTGTTTATGGTCCCACCAAAAGCAATACCCCCCTTCTGGCACGCACTCTTCACCATTGTGGTAAATGGTATGAATTTTAATTTCCTCCTTATTGGCTTCATTTAAGTTATATTCCCTCCGCTCTACGTAAAGAGAACCATACTTATTGGGGTGTTACCCTTAAAACCTTGCAATCCCTCCGCTTTGCGTAATGAGAACCGTATTTATTGGGGTGTTACAGTTAAAAACCTTGCAGCCGTTCTCCCCCCCCCCCCCAAAAAAAAAAATGAACAAAAAAATGAAAAAGTAATACGTAATAATATAAATCAAATCAGTCTCATTTGACAAGTCAAGCTATTAATGTGGCTTTACGTGCTAGTATCTTTTTGAAATTTTACTAGAATTATAGCCTTTTCTAGGAACAGGGCCATTTTTGGGGGACAGTTTGGAAGGAAAGAACTGCTATTATATGGGATGGGAGGAGTATTTAGAAAAGGAGGATATTGATCATGAGTTTTCAAAATTACTGTTGTCACGTGATGCTTAATTGAGAGAGCTATCTTAATCCTCAACAATAAGAGGATTTATGGAGAAATATTTTACCCTTAAAAGTATGTGACTTCCATATGTGGATTCCAGTGCAACGGAGGGAGTATATGCCGTGTTTTTTTTTCAAATTATACTGCAAGCTGAGCATGTGAATGCTGCTGTGTCTTTTTTCGAACCAAATTTCTAAAAAAAAAATTGTTGCTTTCTAGATACGCTGGTTCGGCAGGCCGCCATGGCGTTGAAGTTAGTGCTGCTTATATGTTACAAGAATGGCAAGGGGCATAATTTCCGTAGGCAGGTAATTATGACATGCAATTACTGTGTAGTATTTTTTGCCTATATTTGTAATTTTTCGGCATATCTGAGGGGGCTGTTGACTTTTATTTTAGGGTCAAATGCTCACTCTGGTCGAGTATGGACTGCTATTATACAGGGCATTGTTGCCAGCTCCTGTCTGGTATCGATTCTTTTTGAACAAAGAGTATGGAAGCCTCTTTTCTTCTTTGATCACAGGATTGTATTTGACTTTCAAGCTTACTTCGGTAGTTGAGAAGGTACATTTCACGACCAATCAATCTTTTTAAGCCACCTATGCTGGCATTTCATTGAATCATACTCCCTCCGTCCCATAATGATAGTCCCACTTGACTATTCAAACATATTAACAACATAGTTGCATTTTCATTACTACCCTTAATGAAGTCCAAATATTACTCCCAATAAACTCTCTCTTGCAACAACTATGCATCACTCAATAAATTCATCACGAGGTTAAGTTTGTCAATTTCAATCATTTTAACACACCAATTTTAGAAATAGGACTATCATTTGGAACAAACATAAATGTAAGGAGGGACTATCATTTTGGGACGGAGGGAGTATTTGTACTGAGATAGAGATGACTTATGGTTGTTTGTTTCCCATTTGTCAGGTTGGATCCTTCTATGCTGCGTTGAAAGCATTATCACGAAAGGAAGTACACTACGGGTCTCATGCCACATCAGAACAGGTGACTGTTAAAGATTCAAATATGTTGATCAGTGGGTAAATTGACAGTTGAAAGAAATACTTGTAAACTATAATCTTTTTTATTATCTAATGAAGGTAAATGAGGCGGGGGATATGTGCGCTATTTGCCAGGAAAAGATGCAGACCCCTATCCTGTTGCGTTGTAAACACATATTTTGTGAAGATTGTGTTTCGGAATGGTTAGTTTCTTATCTTGTTTTTCTCTAGGGCTGTTTTAACATGATTTTAGGTTTCTGGCATAAACAAGTCTAAACTGAGTGAAAAACAATGTGTGAAAGAGCGATTACTCTGCAAAGTGAATCTCCGTCATTCACCTCTCTCCAGGAGTCACTGCGAATGAAATGAGCGGTACTTGTGGGTGAAGCTGCTCAATAATATGCTGCTAGTAACTTATAATCCTTTCCGTCCGTAAAAATAGTTACATTTGGCAATCTTCTTTACATTTTCTAAATTGCCCTTTCATTTGTGCCCTCCACATTCCCCTTTTAAACATTTCCTTCAATAAACGAATCTTTATTAGAGGCTTTCACTAGACCATTTTCGAGAGATCACTTAAGCTCATACTCTACTATTAGTAGCGTGACTTTGTTTAGGGCAAACGAAAAGGAAAGTGACTCTTTCTTTGGGACATAGGGAGTATAATGTTAACCAAGAAACCTTTTCCAAAAGAAATGTATAGTTAACACCAGAATTGGCGTTTCTTTGATAGTATCTTGACATTCTTTTGAACTGTGATTTTTTTTTTTTTTCCAAGTCTTATGAAACAACTAAAGCCATGTGTATCTTTGCTTTGCTACGCACTAAAAGCATCAGTACTTTCTATTTTTTTCAAGAGAATTGTTTGAAAACCCAATATAACGTATTTTAGGAGTTTCGTACTTATGCTTCTTACACTAGACATACAATTGACAAATTACTTCAAGTAACTGAGGGTATTTATGGAAAATTTATTTAATCTTTAGAATGTTTTAAGCTTTCAGACATGGAATCTTTGAGTGTGAGGGAGGGTAGTTCAGGAGGGAGTATGATGATTACGTTACTCTTCTCACAGATATTTGTTCTAGTTCAAAAAATGTTAAAAGGGATCAACAACTTCTGATTCTTACAAAAGTATTATTTTTCTTTGTACTATTATAGGCTAATGGTTTTAGTTAATACTCCCTCCATCGCGGAAAGATAATCTCTTGCACTGATATTTGGTCAAAGTTCACTTGGATTGACCATAAAATTTCAAATGGGACAATCTTTCCGGGACGGAAGGAGTATCAAACATTTATAATGGATGAAAGATACCCACGCTGCATAATCAAAGTCGGACAGCTAGCTGGTTACTACTCGTCTACGTATATGCATCTTTTTTTTTTTTAATATCATAAACTTGGTTCGAGTATTGACCAATCAGCATGTTGTTTCAGGTTTGAGCGTGAAAGAACTTGCCCTTTATGCAGGGCCTTGGTTCGACCAGCTGATTTGCGATCGTTTGGGGATGGGTCAACGAGCCTCTTCTTCATGTTGTGCTAAAAAGTTTTCGACTCCAATGAATAGCTGCCATTCAATTCTCTGATAATTGTTTGGCTATATTTTCTTCGGCCAAAATATCAAATCCATTATACCAATCTTGTTGCAAAAACTTGGCATTAATTATTCTCTTTTTTTTTCTTCTTCATGTTGTATAGATGAGATGAGCTTTTGGGAATTCATGAGCTGAGATAAGATTACATACATTACGGATGATATATACTGATTCTTTTGATACCATTTCTGTACATTTGTTTATATTTTGACAAACTTTTAAAATTTATTTGTTTTCAGTTTTTATGACTACATTTTTCTTCTTTCTTTTAGTCCTTCAACAATGACATATTGAATGCAGGTATAGGTATAGAATAGATTATGTTGGGAAAAAATGTGTTTTGAAGGAAATAATGAGTATTTTCTTAAATGAATTATTTGTTGAAATGATAAAATGTTTGTGGGTGTGTGTTCTACTCCATGAGGACATGAAGATTGATTATTCATTTGTCCAATTTGGTTAAGGGATGAATGAGATATGAAGGCTCAAAGTAAGTGGGTTGGAATGGGGATAATGTGTTATCCCACATTGGAAAAATGTGAAAGTGAGTAAGTTTATATACTACTATGCTTTTCATAGTGGTATGAATGTGTGGCATAGAGGCTCTCTCTCGCGCACAGGTGCGCAGGGGGGTGCAAATCAAGGGCCCGATTTGCCTACCGGCTACCGAACTCATGTGCGAGCGCGTCCTGCGGACCCGAAATGGGCTGCTCGCGCGAACCCACTTTTTGCTAAATTTTTTTTTTTGTTTTTGGACAAAAATAAATTAGATAATCCATGCCTTTGAGTTTCTTAGTCAGTTTTGGTAAACTGAAACACTTAGGCTTCCGATTAACTCTGTGTTAATTCCTCCCTTCAGTTTATCTTTGAGTACTATATTAACAGACCTACACCACCAGTTTACACACACAAAATGTTCCACCAACAGTCCCTTGCAATCTTCTTTTGTTGCATATGATAAATCCCTCTTTCTATTGCTCTCCAGCATTCTGCATTGGTGGTGATCAAGATCAAGCTCAGTATCAATTCGCCGGAAGTTCCTTTGTGCATTTACGTTCCGATCCGCGCCGTTTCATCCTGGGAAGCAACTGTCCGACAAATCCTCAAGCACAATTTGGTGAGGGGACGAAATTGCTTTAAGGAGAGTGTGTTTCACACGACTCGGGCAATTTACAGTCTCGGTTATATTTTTCTGTTTAGTGTTTTAATTTATTTAAATTCTGCTTCCGTTTTCTTTAATATTATTCTGTTAGTTTTTTCATATTTTCTCTAACAGATTATTCTCTCTATCCCAGAATAAATGTCACATGTATGTAGTCAACTAAGTTGAACTTTGACCAAAAAGTCAAAGAAAATCTCAATATTTTCATACTATTTTGAAGATAAATAATTTTTGAATTTCAATGAAGATAAATATTTTTTCATTAAAAGTTGGTTAAGTTTAACTTAGTTGACCATACGTGACATTATTCAGGGACAAAGGTAGTACATCATTTTCCAAAATGACCGATTTTTAACGTGAATAACAATGATATTTTAAAAAAAATTATCATTAAATTTATTTATTTTTTCAAAGTGTTGTTTATTTTATTATTATTATTTTTTTTTAAAAAAAAAAGATCATTCTTTTGAGATGAAGTATGTACCAATTGGAGAGGAAATCCTCTGTACCACTTTTTGTTTACCATTATGTACCATCAGTGATCCAATGGTTATATTTTATTTAGATTAAGATAATTATAATATCACAAATGATGCATATACACAGAGGATCTCATCTCTACCAATTGGGATCCAACATGAGAAAATTTTGGGGGAAACTAGTTTTTCCCTAAGTTATAAAGAGTCATGTTTTTACAAGAGTTAAAGTTTAAGGTTTAAGGTTTAGGGGTTAGGGTTTAGGGTTTAGGGTTTAAGGTTTAAGGGTTAAAAAGTGGACTTTTTATAACTTATGCAAGAGCAAGTTTCCCCCAAAACCCAACTCCAGTAATGTCTGCCACTTTTTAAGCATAAATTGTGGGAGATTTTCGTTAAGAATTATAGATGACCAAATATTTTTATAAAATAAGCTTTTACTATAAATAAAAGTGTTACTGTATCAAATTACATAAAATATGTTGTTTTTTATAGGATTACAAAAGTTATGTTATGTAGTTATTAAACAAGTTAACAAACTAGTACTCCCTTCGTACCATATTTAGACCTATTTTCATTTTGGTCCGTCCCACTTCACTTGAGACTCCCCAAAATAGTCATATTTTTATTGTTTTATATTCAAACTACCTCATTACTCATTCTCTCTCTTCATTTTCTACCATACATTTTCTTTACTTTAATCTTTTTCCTTAGTTATTGTGCCCACCTCTTAGGTCTCAAGTGAGGTGGGGCGGAGGGAGTATATGTCTACCTTTCTTTTTTAGTCTGTCCCAGAGTATATGTCAATTTCCAAAAATAACAAAGAATTTTTACTATTCCTCCCGCTCATTCTCTCTCTTACTTACTTTTATACTCACAACTAGGGATGACAATTCTACCGAACCCGATCCGTATCCGAGACAATCCGGCCCGGGATGGGTGGGTTTGATAACAACTTTTCTAAACCCGGCGGGTTCGGATACGGGTTCGGTGGCTTCATGAGATCCGCCCGTATCCGACCCGTATACAACCCGAATAGAATTTATATTAGGCTATTTACTATTTTACCCTTACTTTCAATTATTATTACTCCCCTACCCTTGTATATACCGTCTGAGGCTGAGGAGAGGTTTCTTAGGGTTTTCAATTTTCAAACCCGCCGTTTAATTAAGAAATCCCTAGCCCGACATCTACTCTCCCCCATCGGCAACCCACACCCCTCGCCGTCCCTGCGCACTCTTACTTTCACCGCCGACGTTTCTCCCTCGTCTCCCCCAACTCCGGCAGCCATCCCCCTACCTTTCTCCGGCGTCCTCTACAAATCTGGCAGACACAAGCACCATCTCAGCAGCGTCGGACACGGCGACCCTGCAGATTCCGTCCGGCATCTCCAACCGGCGAGTCCCCAATTATCCGCCATCATCTATTTCAAGTGCCATAGATCTGTACAATTCGGCTTCCAAGTGATTGACATGGTTCCGGCATGCCCACGTACGACTCTCTGTACCTGCACCATCACAGTTTCTCTACCCCTCTCCCAGATCCGGATACATGTACCACCACCTTCTGATTTTCGGTGAACCTATTACAAATGCAACAACTTTGACCTCCGAATTCTCCATCCACTTCAGTTGCAGTTTGAGGTATAATTTTCTATCCTTATGAATTTCACTTTCTTAAAAAAAATGGCGGATTCGGATTTGCCCATCGCCAAATACGGACGGGTTCAGTACAAGCTATGGTTGCCTCGGGTCGGATACGGGTTTTGCAATATCCGGACCGTATTCGACCCGTTGTCATCCCTACTCACAACACCAATCAACTTGCTATTCTCTATCACTCATTCTCTCCCCTACTTTACTTTTATACTCACAACACTTACATCACTTCCACTATTTCTTAATCTCCGTATAAATGGGAGAGTAGACATATACTATGGGACGGAGAGAGTATATGTTTTCTTACAAATATATTAACAAACCCTAAATTATATACTCCCTCTGTTTCATGTGAATTTAGACCAAAATTTTTGGCACACAAATTAAGGAAAAGTAAGAGAGAGAAATAGTGGGAGGAGGTGTTTGTGAGTAGGGAAAAATTAAATATGAGAGAGAATGAGTGGGAGGAATAGTAAGTTGATTGGTGTTGTGAGTGTAAAGTAAAGTAGGAGATAGAATTAGTGGGAAGAATAGTAAAGATTCTTTACCATTTTGGGCAGTCTCAATTGAGGTGAAACGGACGAAAAAGAAAATAAGTCTCAATTCACATAAAACGGAGGGAGTATATAAAAAAAATGTGGGAAATCCGGTATTGTACACAGTTGCACTCTAGTACCGCTACGTGCCTTAAACAGGTGCACGCACATTGTTAACTCTCCCGTCCAATATCTACGTGGACAAATTGAATTTTGCACGGGAATTAAGGGTTGAATAGTATGACAAATTCTTATATGCGGTGGGTGCACCACCGTGCGACGGGTTCGGTCCATGGGTCAGCCCGCCTACCCATCCGCCAGCCTCTCCTCCATTCCTAGTGCGACACGTGTCATTTTTAAAAAAAAACTCCAATAATTTAAAAATGCTACATCTTGATATTTATAACTCAGAAAAAAATTAAAAAAACCATTGTGTTCGTCTCGACGAGACGAATCAAACTAGATAGGTCATGATATGGTTTGATTTTTTTTTAAAAAAAAAACATACTTTTTAACACACAATTTTTTTTAAGCTGCTCGTCATCTGAGATGTAACACTCTGCTGTGATAAAAGTAACAGTTTCATCTTAAAAAAGTAACACTTTTTACTGTCAAATGTAACAGCAGTTTTACAAGAAAATTTAAATTGTTTGATAGTTTTTTTGGTTAGAAAAAGTAATATTTGAAGTTTAACAGAGTGCATATATGATTATAATTTTCTATATAGATGAATGTAACATTTTTATTTAGTAAATGTTACTTTTTTTCTTTAAAAAAAGAGTAAAAATTCATGTATATAATCGTGTTTGCATTTCAATTGTTACTTTCTCAATAAAAATTGTTACATTTCAGATATAATGTTACATTTAAGAATATAGATTGTTACAATTGAAAAAAAAAATGTTACATTCATATTTTATAAAATGTAACATTAGTTTAGTTTGTCAATCTTATGTTAATTTTGAAAAAGGTGTTACATTTGAAAAAAAAAAGTGTTACATTCCTTTATAAAAAGTGTGACATTAGTTTAGTTGTCACTTATGTTATCTTTAATCTATTGCAGCAAAATTGATGTACATTTTGAAGAAAAAAAGTTTTACATTTCGTTATAATAAGTGTTACTTTTGTTGGCAAGGAAAAATAAAGTTGGGGGCCAAAAAAAAAACTCAGCTAAAAAAAAAAAAAAAAAAAAAAAAAAACGGCTCGGCTCCGTGCGGCGGCCGCACAGGAGACTGCCTCGAATAGTATTGGGTAGTTGTTATTAGTGTGAAAAGTGAAGTAAGAGAGAGAAAGTGGCGTAGGGAATAATATGTTGATTGGTGTTGTGAGTATAAAAGTAATGTAAGAGAGAGAATGAGCGGGATGAATAGTAAAGATTCTTTGTCATTTGAAGAAATTGTAACTTATCAATGGAACATCCAGAAAAGAAATTTGTCCACATAGTTATGATGATACGGAGGGTGTAAGTATTATTCAGATGGCATCATGAAAATGTTGTGCTGTTGACAATTAAGCTTAAGAATGTAGAAGGTGGATATGGTAATAATGAGATTTGGGGGAGTTGACAATTATGTTTAAAAATAGAGTAATACTAGGGGCACAAAAAAGTTATAAAATCTTACTCATAAAATCCTAAGTGTCATGATTTTATTGGTGCTTTTAAGTAGAGTGTAGCGGGTCCACTATCGATGCAACTAATAAAATATCGCCTCATTTTGTGAGCAAGATTTTGTGAAGTTATTTTGTGCCCCTAGCATTACTCTTAAAAATTTACTTTAATATTGTTGTTGTCAAATACAAACTTTCTCTCTCTCTCCCTCCCTCTTACACACATACTCCCTCTGTTCACACATTTTTTGACGTGTTGCTACGAATGAACTATGAGCAATGATTTTGTGTGAATTCAATTATCCTAGTGGATATTCAAAAGTTGTTATTTATAGTATTGTTGTTGGTGTGTCAATAACAAATTTTAGATCCTCATTAAGATAATTAAATATTTGAATTAACTTAAAATCATTGGTCAAAGCTCTTTCGTGGTAACGTAAAAAATGCGTGAAAATCATTTTGAGACGGAAAGAGTACATAAAATAATGAAGAAGATGATGAAATGAATGGGTTTGCCATTTAAGGTTGAAGAGTTAGTTGTTCCCCATGTTGGAGTGTCCGCCATCAATTTATTAGATCATTGCACAAACTATGTATAAGTTGACCTCTTCCTTCCATAAGTTCCATTTCCTTTACTTTGTGTTTATGGAAACATGAAAAGCAGTTGACTTTATTTAAATTGGAAGCAGGAAAATCCATTCCAATATCATACTGGATCCTTATGATGGCAACTAACCATGATTTGGACCAAAAGTAAGTAATGGTTGTTAGATATATACTACCTCCGTTCTATTTTAAACTTTAAATATTTTTTGTTTTGGGTATCTCATTTTAAATTTTAAAAAACTAAAAAGGTTTTTTTTTTCAATACTTCTTTATTTGTGAACCCCACGTGTTATACTCAAAACAATTATCCACTAACTATTCAATACCCCACTTTCCATCTCATGTCAAACCATCTACACTCACAACACATCACTTTTTTCACCATTTTCTTTATTTTTTGTATCAAACTTGAACGACATAAACCGACTTGGTATACGGACTTTGGACCTATACCCAATAAAACCCCACTTACAAGAGGCCCATGGCTTGCGGCCCAGAAGACCTCGACATCATCTAAGCCGAGTGAGCCGGCCTGGACTGGGCCGAGATAGACCACAAAGGCGGTGAGCATTCTGTCTCTTAACTCGGCCTCTATGACGAGTCGAGATAGAGGGGACAAACCGACTTATCTCTTCAGTAACTAATTACCCTCCTAGCATAAAAGGGAGTCTACATACAAAGTTCAAGTTATATGCGATTACTGAGGATCTTTACTTAACAAGGAAACCTCCTCTACAAGGTAACGAGGACTACAATCCTTATTAGGACTCTACTTCCCAAGAATACGATTTCTACACCAATACAGGCTCTTTGGCTTCCTTAACAAGTCATAGCTCATTCACCAACATCTATATAAACAGGCCCTCAATACAAGAAACGGGTAACGAATTCTCTTGGATCTTACTCTAGTTAATTTATTTCTATTTGTTTTATCTCATACAAAGCGTATTCTTATTCTCACGCTGGAGGGCCTTCGCTGGTGAAGCCCCGGCTAGTTTACCTTTATTGTTTCGTGTGTGTAGATCCGATTGAGGAGTTCTCTTTGCTGGAATTATCCGAACCGTTAGACTTGATCCGGTACGTTTTTTGGCAGCATCAAAATTCAATTTTTTTTTAAGTTTAAAATGTGATGGAGCCGTCGTCTCATTTATATCGTTCACATTTCAATATTTTAGTCAATAAAAAAAATATGATCTTTGACTAAATATTGAAGTCAATTTAATTATTCAACTAAAATTTTAAAAAATATTAATGATTAATAACTAAATAATTTATTAATTATAATTTTTAAAATTTTATTAAGATGATTGAATTGACATTATAGAAAGAGAAGTGAGTGGAGAGAGAGAGAGAGAGAAGTGGTCACCACAAACACACTATACAATATACGGACCCGGAACCGCTTCACCCAAGTTATCTCCACCCCTCCACCCAACGGCTCCGACCAAGGTCACATAGGCGAGCGGTTTGGGTGTGCGGCTAAGATGATTTCAATTTTTTTGGGTCCCACTGAGTTCAAACACATCTCAACCATTGGGTGGAGCTAAAATGAGGTGACTCTAATCGGAACTATTGGGTGAAGCTAACTAGGGGTGCAGTGATTCGAAATCCACAATATACGGGGTGTTCTCTTCTTGCCACACACACACACACACGGAATCCAAACATTAGCCTTCTTCTTTGATAAAATCTTATCTTCTATCCTAAAATCAATTGGTAATTGGAGGAGTGACAACTTTGGGCTTACGTGTGGACATATAATTGGGTGACGTGGGGCTAGATTATCATGGGCCGAACTTTGGGCTCGCACGGGTCAGCTGGCAGCTTTGATACCATGATAAAGCATGAGGTTACATCCCAAAACCAATTGACAATAGGAGGAGTGACCCTAGATCTTTATATATTCTGGCAATGGCTAGTTCGGATACGAGATACTCCCTCCGTCCCAGAGTAAGAGTCCTAATTTCCTTTTTGGTACGTCCCAGAGTAAGAGTCATATTCCTAAAATGGCAAATAATCTTTACCATTCACCCCACTCATTCTCTCTCTTACTTTACTTTTACACTCACAATATTTACATTACTTCTAATATTTATTAATAAGCATGCAAATGAGGAGTATGACTCTTACTCCGGGACGGATGGAGTAATTCCTCCAACATTCCATCATTATATTTTGATATTTGGAGCCAAAAGAGACGACCCTCATAATTTAATTGGAAAATAGTCAAAAGGACAATAAATTAATTGATGGTAATTTGAAAGAGGCTGAATTCTGACTAAACTGTTGTAGTGGGAGTGGGGGCCACACAGAGAGTTAGTCACAGAGTCAGAATGATGGGGTATTGGGGTGTGCACAATAATGTCCTTAGGTGGAAATATGATTAATCCCTTCTAACTACCCACAATTGTTTCAATCCCCTCTCCATTTCATACAACCACTTTAACACTTTATCCTATCCACCCCATCTTTCATACACATATTTCATACAAACCCCCTACAAGGGTAAAAGTTGAAATTAAATTTCATCTCTCTCTCACTCATCATTCTATATCCCACTACTTTTATATCATTTTTATGTTTTATATATTCTCTATTTTTATGATTAGTAAAATAATAATTATTATTATTATTTATAATTAAAATAATATTTACACTAAATTATTTTTTCTTGCAATTAAATATTAGATTTTTTTTGCAATTAAATATTAGATAATTATTCAAAATAAGAAAAGTTACAATACACTTAGCTCGCGACACAATTAATGAAAGACAATAAAATTATTAAATCACACATGATTTCCAAACTTTGCCAATATGTGCCTGACTAGATCCTTCTGCAATTGTTGATGAACTCTTGAATCACGCATTTCCGATCTAGTACCCACATGCTCTTGGGGACGAGGTTGGTTGGAAGATTGGTTCTCTAAGTTAAAATCATTAGGATTGTAGTTGAATGGTGAAAAAAATTGGGAATTTTGAGTGTTGAAAAAATTATTATTGGGATCCATTTCACTCAAAAGATGATGAATTTTTTTAAGTGTATGCTAAAATGGAGAAGGATAATTGAGAAAAAAGAGTTTTTTTTTTGTGTGTCCAAATCTAATGAAACTTGAATCATTTTATAGGGGGGGGGGGGAAATGCTGAATTTTTGGCGGAAAAAAATATTTATTTTACTAGGTGATAATTCCACTTAAAGAATTGAGATAAAAAAATTAATCCGAAAATCAAACGGACCAATGAGAGTCAGCCAAGTGGCAAACAAAGAAAAAAAAATGCGTCTGCACTGTACCACACGCGCCCTGTCGGGCTGTGTGGTACACGCGCCTGACGCCCGCCCAATCCCGCTCCGCCACGTGTCTTTGCGCCAGCTTTTTAAAAACTTTCAACCCGTATAAAATTTTCCAAACCCCAAATTCTACATGTTAGATCAATATGGCTTGCAACACAAATAATTTGGTACCTTCCATTAATAAAATCATAACTATGACATTAATATAAAGTATGGTCAAAATAGTCAATGTGTAGAATCCCTGAAATGTTATTTATCTATCTTTGATGGGCAAGATAGTAAATCAACATTGCTTTGGAAATGAATAGGTATGGTCCCTATTTGAAGTGCCACCATGTTTACTATATAAAGGCCCCTCCATCAAGCCTTAAACATACTTGATTCTTACTTTCTCTCATCTAAATTATCTCTTCATTATTGAAAGAACTTTTGAGAGACTAAGAGACACTTTCATTTAGAAGATCATCTCCCTACATTATCTTCTACTTCATTCTTATTCTCCCTTCAAGACATCAAGATGGATTCAACAGGTATACATTTATTACATGCTTCCGCTTCATCTCTTCCTCTTTCTCTTACTTAAATATGAGTGTGGCATTCAGGGATTAAAATTGTTCTATCAATTGGTATCAGAGCCCCGCTCATTATTTAGTTTGAGTTTGAGTTCTTGTATTAAGAAAAAGCATTAAACCGCTTTAACTATGATTCATTTTCCCTGTTGAATCTTAAGGTTTTTTGATGTCGATTAGGGACTCTAATTCGTTAATAGAGTGCTGACGATCTTCATCTAAATTAAGTAAATGGTTTGAAAAGTTTTGTTCTTTAAAATGGTTCATGTGAGACTATCCCTTAAAAGCATGGTTTATGTTGTAATGAACATACCATAAGGATCTACTCACTTGATTCCACTAATTTAAAGCAAGATTATCCCTATATAATGTGGTTTTATGTTTTAAGTACATACCATGTGGATCTACTTGCAATTCATTGTTTGGGAAATTTTTAAAACAAAATTCAGAAGTGCAGAATTCGCCTTGCTCGGCCGAGTCCTTTGTTCTGCTCGGCCGAGCATATGAAAAGGTGCGAACTGCTCGGCCGAGTCCTTTGTTTTGCTCGGCCGAGCAGATGAACAGGCGCCAAAATTGACATAAACCGGTTGGATCTTTGGTCGAGTCCGGTTCGGTTCTCTTGATAATCCGGTCGGGGTTTTGGCTTTGCTCGGTCAGACCAAGACTTGCACGGCCGAGCGTTTGGATTTGCTCGGCCGCGCATTGTATGTCAACAAAGGCAAAATGTTCTGATTAAAAGTGCTCGGCCGTGTCCTTTGTTCTGCTCGGCCGAGCAGATCAATTTTCAAACAATCTGATTTAAAGTGCTCGGCCGAGCAGTCACTGTTCACAGATTTTTGGAAAAATTCTTATTTTCTGTACAACTTTTGTTTCCCTTGGACAAAACATTAATTTTTCAAACCTTAAAGCCCTGATTAATTATATGCTTAAATAATTTTATTCATTATTAAAATAATATTATCACCTAAGTGATTAACGTTATTTAAATGCAAAATTATTAAAGTGTTGAATGTTTAAGATATGAATGACTTGAATTTTCCAAAGAAAATCTTGACATTTGACTAACGATGGTATATCAGGCTGGAAACCTTGACTGGTCTCCTCAACCATCCGAACGGATTGGTGGAACGACTAAGGTTGAACAACGCCACGTACTAAGAAAGTCTTAAGCATTCTTGTGATCACATATAAAATGAACATTTGGTAATTTTATTAAATGCTTAAGACTACCCAAAGGAAGATTAAACATTTAATCAAATATTGTTCAAATTACTTGTCATCTAAAGTAGTTATTTATGAGTCAATTCGCAATCCAAAGATTAGTTTTGATGTCATGTTAATTGCTTTATTGATGGATTTCATTTGATATAATTAATCTTTTAATTCATAATGTAGTTACTTATTATTTTTTTGTATTCATTCTTGTTCTCGATTCCCAGATTTACTTAACGCTTCTTCTATTACTGCTGCGATGAGCTCAATTCCGATGCTTAATGGGACAAACTTTAAAACTTGGAAAAAAAAACAAAATTACTATGATCTTGGGCTGCATGGACACAGACCTCGCATTTAGGGAGCCAATTCCTCTTCCTCTTAGTGAAGATAGCACCGCTGAGGATCGCTTGAACTTTGAGAAGTGGAAACGCTCTAATCGCGTAAGTCTTATGATCATGAAAAATGTTGTCCCAGAGGCATTTCTCAACAGTGTCCCCGAGGACGTTGATGCTAAGACTTTTCTGGAAACCCTTGAGCGGCGCTTTGCTAAAAGCGAAAAGTCGGAAACAAGTTCTACCCTAAGGAAACTTGTTTCCATGAAGTACAAGGGTACCGGGAACTTAAGGGAGTATATTTTAGAAATGCTTCACTTATCAACTAAACTAAAAGGACTTAAGTTAGAGATATCGGAAGATCTTCTCGTCCATTTAGTGTTGATTTCTCTTCCTCCTCAGTTTGGTCACTTTGAGGTGACCTATAATTGTCAGAAAGACAAGTGGGATATTAATGAATTAATCTCACATCTGACACAAGAGGAAGATAGGTTGAAGCAATCTAAAATTGAAAGTGCTCACTTAGCATCTACCTCTTCTCATGGGACTAAGAGAATAGGGAAGGAAATTGCGGTAACGAGCAATAAGAAGCCTAAAGGATCATCTGATGATCGTAAGGAAAAGAAGTGCTTCTTTTGCAAGGACCCGAGTCATATGAAGTACGACTGCCCTAAGTATCACGCTTGGCGTGCTAAGAAAGGTATGTCATTTGGTCTTGTTTGTACTGAGGCTAATTTAGTTTCAATTCCTACATATACATGGTGGTTGGATTCTGGTGCAACAACTCACATTAGTATGTCTATGCAGGGTTGCCTGAATTACCGAAGACCCAGTGAAGATGAAAGATTCATCTATATGGGAGCTGGGAACCCGGTAGAAGTCATAGGCATTGGAACCTTTAGATTGTTGTTAAGTACATGATATTATTTTGTATTAAATAATACTTTTATTGTACCTTCGTTTAGAAGGAATTTAATATCTATCACTGTTTTGGACAAAGAGGGTTACTCTTATTCATTTGGTAATAATAGATGTGATTTATATTTCAATTCCATTATTGTTGGTACTAGTACTTTATCAAGTAGTGATAATCTTTATTTGCTTAACACTACTCAAACAATCAATGAGTCCCATAATAATGAAACTAAATCTAAGAAGCGAAAGTTTTCAAGTGAAAATTCTTATACCTTATGGCATAGGCGTTTGGGTCATATCTCCAAAAGGAGAATTGATAAGCTTGTGTCAGAAGGAATCATAAATAAACTTGATGTTCCTGAAAAGGACTTTTGCATTGAATGCCTAAAAGGAAAGTTCACAAACTCGAAAAGAAAGGTATCCTCGAGAGCCTCAAGCATCTTAGAACTAATACATACGGATATTTGTGGGTCATTCCCTTCTCCTTCTTGGAATGGTCAACAATATTTTATTACGTTCATAGACGACTACTCTCGATATGGATACATTTATTTGCTTCATGAAAAGTCTCAATCTTTGGACGTTTTCAAGTCTTTTAAAGCCGAAGTTGAAAATCAACTAGGTAAGACTATTAAGAACGTTAGATCCGATCGTGGTGGTGAATACTATGGTCGGAATGATGGTTCGGGAGAACAACGTCCGGGTCCTTTTGCTCGCTATCTTGAAGACTGTGGGATTGTCCCTCACTACACTATGCCGGGTTCACCTAGCATGAATGGTGTAGCTGAGAGACGTAATAAAACCCTTCAGGATATGGTAAGAAGTATGGTTTTTAATACTTCTTTACCTCACTCATTATGGGGCGATGCATTAAAAATCGCAACTTATCTTCTAAATAGGGCTCCCTCTAAGGCCACTAACAATAAAATCCCTTATGAATTATGGACGAATAAGAAACCGTCCCTAAATCATCTTCATGTATGGGGTTGTCCAGCAGAAGCTAGGCCTTATAGGCCTAACGAAGGAAAATTGGACGCTAAGACAGTTAGTTGCTACTTTGTAGGGTATGCCGAAAGATCAAGGGGCTATAAATTTTACAACCCGAAAACTAGAACGTTTTTTGAAACGGAAAATGCTAGGTTCTTTGAGGATGTTGAATTTAGAGGGGAAATTAGGAATAATAATTTTGAATTTAAGGAAAATGAATCCTTTTCTATACCTCTTCCCTTAGTAGTCCCAATTGAAAATCAAGTACTTGTACCTGAAATTCAAGAGGAACAAAATCAAAATATTGACTCCCCTATAAATATTGAATAACATGGAAATGTTGATCAAAATGAGGAAATTCAACAACCTCAAAATGAGGAAGAACCAGTGCCTTTAAAGAGATCCAATAGAGTTAGAAGAAGTGCCATTTCGGATGATTATGAGGTGTATCTTGCAGAGAATGAAGGACACCTAGGTTTAGTGGGAGATGAGCCTCTCACCTTCCATGAAGCCATTAAAGGTCCTAATTCTCATAAGTGGATCAATGCCATTAATGAAGAGTTAAAATCTATGAAAGACAACGACGTTTGGGATCTTGTCTCATTACCGAAGGATGTGAAACCGATTGGTTGTAAATGGATATTTAAAACCAAAAGGGATTCACAAGGTAATGTGGAAAGATATAAGGCTCGTCTTGTTGCCAAATGTTTCACTCAAAAGGAAGGTATTGACTACAAAGAAACATTCTCTCCGGTGTCTTCTAAAAACTCCTTTAGGATCATTATGGCTTTAGTGGCACATTATGACCTTGAGCTTCATCAAATGGATGTAAAAACTGCTTTTCTCAATGGAGACATTGAGGAAACCATTTATATGAAGAAACCAGAAATGGTGGATGATTTGGAACAAACTAATCATTTAGTTTGTAAACTTAAGAAATCCATTTATGGGCTCAAGCAAGCTTCCCGTCAATGGTATCTCAAATTTAACCAAGTAATTCTTTCATTTGGCTTTGAAATGAATATTGGTGAAGATTGTATATACCATAAGTTCAGTGGGAGTAAGTTTATATTCTTAGTCTTATATGTGGATGATATTTTGCTAGCTAGTAATGATATAAACCTTCTAAAAGAAACTAAGAAATTTCTTTCAAACAAATTTGAAATGAAAGATCTTGGTGAGGCATCTTTTGTATTAGGAATCCAAATACACCGTGATCGCTCACGAGGTACTTTAGGATTATCACAAAAGGCCTATATAGAGAAGGTATTACAAAGGTTTAGCATGCAAAACTGTAAACCACATGACACCCCTGTCTCTAAAGGAGATAAATTCAGTCTCAATCAATGTCCCAAAAACAATTTTGAAACCAAGTATATGGAAAACATCCCCTATGCATCAGCAGTAGGAAGCTTAATGTATGCTCAAGTCTGTACTCGTCCAGACTTAGCTTTTAGTGTTGGGATGCTTGGTCGATACCAAAGCAATCCGGGGAGAGAACATTGGGTCGCAGCCAAAAGAGTGATGCGGTACTTACAAAACACCAAGGACTACATGCTTACATATTCAAAGTCGGATCATCTCGAGATCATTGGGTATTCCGATTCCGACTTTGCTGGATGCCAAGACAGCCGTAAATCAACGTCTGGTTATGTCTTCACATTAGCCGGTGGAGCCATTTCTTGGAGAAGTGCCAAGCAGACACTCGTTACTTCCTCCACCATGGAAGCCGAGTTCGTTGCTTGTTTCGAGGCATCCAATCAAGCTATATGGCTGCGTAAATTCACTGAGGGACTGCGTATTGTTGATAGTGTCGAAAGACCTATTAAGCTTTATTGTGACAATAGGGCAGCGGTCTTGTACTCCAACAATAACAAGAGCTCGTCAAAGTCTAAACACATTGACATTAAATTTCTTGCTGTAAGAGAGAGGGTACGAAATGAACAAATAGAAATACAACTTATTGGTACAAACTCTATGTTAGCGGATCCGTTTACTAAGGCGTTATCACCTTTAGTGTTTCACGAGCATGTTGCTCATATGGGTGTAACAACTTTTGATAACATTTAATATAGTGGGAGTTTATGTTGTTTTCTTCAATTTTATTGTTCTATTATTATTTAAAGTTTGATCTCATTTGGTTAAGTTGGACTAGTTGGAAGAATATGTATATATTCATTAAGATCCATGCTACACATCCATACTTTTGATCTATGTCATTTAGTTGAATTAGTATATGTAATTATAGTGGGTTTAGTTGCGAATCAATTACAACGACTGCCCCTTTAGTTCTATACTTGTATGGCTAATGGACGAGATTGTTATAAGTGATAACAAAGTGCACATTTGGGTTATCATTTATGTTGTACTTATGATTTAAAGGAAGAAATTTGTTTTGCAACCCAAGTGGGAGATTGTTAGATCAATATGGCTTGCAACACAAATAATTTGGTACCTTCCATTAATAAAATCATAACTATGACATTAATATAAAGTATGGTCAAAATAGTCAATGTGTAGAATCCCTGAAATGTTATTTATCTATCTTTGATGGGCAAGATAGTAAATCATCATTGCTTTGGAAATGAATAGGTATGGTCCCTATTTGAAGTGTCACCATGTTTACTATATAAAGGCCCCTCCATCAAGCCTTAAACATACTTGATTCTTACTTTCTCTCATCTAAATTATCTCTTCATTATTGAAAGAACTTTTGAGAGACTAAGAAACACTTTCATTTAGAAGATCATCCCCCTACATTATCTTCTACTTCATTCTTATTCTCCCTTCAAGACATCAAGATGGATTCAACAGGTATACATTTATTACATGCTTCCGCTTCATCTCTTCCTCTTTCTCTTACTTAAATATGAGTGTGGCATTCAGAGATTAAAATTGTTCTATCACTACACCCCATTTTTCACCCCCTTCCAATGGTTTCATACCACCCCTCAATTTCATACACCAAATTCCACCTCCATTATAGGTAGTCAAAGATTAAACGATTAATAATTGATAATACTGTCACTTATGTCCATTCGAACATGTCTAGAATTATACGAATGAAGCGAAATGTAGTCAAACTGCGTAGCAGTTAAAGACATTTTACAACTCTGATCAATTCTCTTTTAAATGAACGGTACTATATAAAATTATGAAGGGAAAAAAAAATATGCTATTTTACTATAGCTAAAGAGAAATTTAACGCACCATACATACTACGTACTGGTAGCCTATGTACTACTCACTCCGTCTCATTTTAAGAGTCAAAAATTTTCGTAAAATCGTGTCTCATTTAAGAGTTAAAATCTTAAAATTAAAATTTGGTCCTACATGTCATGCTCACAACAACTATCCACTAACTCTTCTCTACCCCACTTTCTCTTTCCTATCAAACTATCAACACTCTCAACACATTACCTTTCTTTAATTTTTAAACTCACCCATTTTTTAGCTTTTAAAATAAAACGGAGGGAGTATATGGTAATGTGGTTTGGGTCCATTGAAAGTAAAAAGGCTATGGTGGAGTATTTGTTTGTTGTGGGGCCTAGCTGAGACTCAAATCAGATCAGATAGATAGATGAAAGCTATAAAACGCCACAGCACACCCTCAAACTCTTTCACCTATGATTCATTACTTTCATTAGATGTTGAAGCCTCATACTCCCTCCGTCCCTATTTATCTTACAAAAATTGTCATTTTGGGTGTCCCTATTTACATTACAAAATCTCAAAAGGAAACTTTTAAACATTTTTTAAATAGTGAGACCCACTTGTCATACTCACAACAACTATCCACTTACTTTTCTCTACCCACTTTCTCTCTCCCACTCAACTATCTATACTCACAACACATTAACTTTACAATCATTTTCTTAATTTTTGTGCAAAGCCTCATTTTTGTAAGGTAAATAGGGACGGAGGGAGTATATGAGGCTTCTAACATTAGACACCATTTTTATTTTTATTTTTATTTTTTGATTTGATTAGTTGATCCAAAACTTCGAAAAGTCAAAGTTAAAATAGTTCACTTTATCATATTTTGATTAATAATTTCTAGAAAAAATGATTATTCTAATGAAAAAATAAAATTTATTATTAAGACTATAACTAATGGTGAATTGATAACAAGTTTGAGAATGTCATTATTTATTAAAATGAAACAAAGAGAGTATCACATTATTTATTTGGTTCGTCTAAAAATAAAAATTATATTTTTAAATTATGAAAGAGTTACTGTACTTTTTGCAATTAATTAATGTATAAATAAATAAAACACAAATTTTAAAAATATTGATAAATCAACTCAATCATTTGTTTTTTGGCCAGACGGAGTAAAATACAATGACTATGAGCCTATGAGGATGAGGTCATATCGAAACAGTGCTCTGAGTTCAGAGTATAAGTGACTTTTAACTAAAAAATCAAAAACAAAAACAAAAAAAGAGAGATCGAGAGAGAGATCGGAGCATAAGTGACTTTTAACTAAAAAATCAAAAACAAAAACAAAAACAAAAAAAAGAGTGAGAGAGAGAGAGAGAGTAATTCTAGATCTAGGGACTAGACATTGGTGAGGTCCGGCCGGACCAAGGTCACAACCCGGTCGGACTATGCAACTCCGAGGTATTCCCGATTTTGGCACTGGTCTGGCTTGCGTAGAAGGTGAATCAAGTCCTTTGGGGATTTGATTTAAGACTTCTTCTATCTTCTGGTTTAGGTCTCTAATGCCCATAAATAATAGTTGTAAATTAGTATTTTCTGCGCGTGATTCAATTGACATAGAGAGAGATCAGTAATTCTAGATCTAGGGATTTGCATAGCTAGGAATTTGTGATCAAAGTTCATGCAAACATAGATTAGTGTGATCATCATCTTCTTGTAATTGTTTCTCCGCCATAATAATATGTTTCCCTTTGCCCGTGGACGTAGCCAATAGGTTGTTAGTGAACCACATAAATTCTGTGTTGTTGATTTGCGTTCATTATTATCTGCTATCTCTTGGGTCTGATTTACTAACAAGTGGCACCAGAGTCTGGTTAGTCAAGAAAGATCAAGGTACTCCACTGCGGTAGAAGAGATAGATTCCGGGATGGACCAGAAGATTGACAAGTCTGACTGGAAGAACAAATTTATTTTATGGTAGAAGATTATGCATTGGGCGTGAAGATCGCGGGCAGAAAAAGTGCAGATCGCGGGCAGAAAACGTGCTTTTCACGTGCAGTCTTAGTGCAGGTCGCTTGCAGTTTTGGTGCAGATCGCGTGCAGTTTTTTCGTGCAGTCCGCGTGCAGAAATCTGAGTGTCTAGGTTGGACACATCTGGTATTGTATTCTGTTACCTCTGACATATTTGAGTTTGAAATTTTCCTGGTTATTCTGAAACTCTTCACTATAGAGGATCGAGAATCAATAAATCTTAGAGCAGTCAGTGATTGCTCATCTATGCTAGCAATAGCAAATATGGTAGATCTGAATCTGAAAGTTCGTCTGGTCTTCGTTAGTGAACAAATAACGCATCTGGAACTTTTCGGTGTCTAGTATCTACATTTGAAGACGGAGATTTGAAGCTAAGGTTCTGTGATCAGAAGTTAGCTGCCTGGTATAATATGAAGATCTAACATCTGTTGTAGTCTATTTTAGAGTGATCTAGAATAGACTAAATGGGAGTGCACGAGAATTAAGAAAATATGTTGGAAATGTAGGTATTATGAGTGGGTATGAAAGAGAAAATAAGTTAGTGGATAGTTGTTGTGAGTGAATATGAAAGAGAGAAATGAATATTTTTGGTAAGTGGCAATAAGTATGGGACGCCCAAAATGAAAATAAATAGCGATAGTATGGGATGGAGAGAGTACATCACTTCTCCATTTTTTAATCTCTGTGCAAATGGGAGCGTGGACATATAGTCTGCGACGAGGGAGCAAGTTTTAATTCATGTTTAAACTCATTATACAATATGGTAAAAATCATTAAAGAGTTTTATGTACTTAAATTACTAAAATGCTTATATTCCAACTTTCCTAAGCGTTTATCAAAATAAAATTTAAAATTCATTTTGACAGAATAAATAGTACTACATCTGTTTCATAACAAATTTTTTATTTTGTCGTTTTTGGCATTTCATTGGATACTCTCACTTATCCAAAAAGGAAAAGATTTTTTCCACTTACTCTCTCCTTCCCACTTACTCTCTCTTTCCCACTTACACTACGTATTTTTCTTTAATTCTCGTTCCTAATATTTTATAAAAGTTTGTTATGAAACGAGAAATTACATGTAGAACACTAAAATATGGTGATTAAGATTAAAATGTTTTCCTTATACTCCCCGATCTTTAAAATGAGTGATCTTTTCTCTTATTTAAAGGAGACCTCGCACCTTAAAAATGTAGACTTATCGTCCACTTTCATACTTATAACTTATACTATAAAATAAAATAAAATAAAATAAAATAAAAAATAATAAAAAATTATCTAGACATAGTTTAAACAAAAAATTCCTTCATTATTTGAGGACAATAAAAGTTACTCTATTAGTTTTGGGAGGGACTACGGAGGTATTATTTTATTGGGTTAATGACAAATTAGAGCCTGAACTCCAGGGGGGCCGTCTAAAAGGGGTCTCGGTTTTTCCCCCCGCTAGATCAGGGCTTCAAATGTGAAATTTTCGCCAGTTAAGGGCTTTTTCACGGAAATCGTTAGAAAAGTCAGTTAAATCTCATGTGCCTCGCACGTGATCGACTAAATGGATGGATTTGTAATGATATTAGTTAGTAAGTGCTTTAGTGAAATTTTTGAAACTCAAAAGGTTTAAAAATGAAATAAATATTTTTTTCTAAAAAAAATACTCCCTCCAACCCAGTTTAAGGTTCTTACTTTCCTTTTTGGTATGTCCCAGTTTAAGGTCTCAGTTGCTTTACTCCATAAATGGAATAAAGTTCACAAATCAGATGTAGTACTATTTATTCTGTCAAAATTAACTGACTTTTCAAACGATCACGTGCGAGGCACATGAGATTTAACTGACTTTTCTAACGATTTCCGTCAAAAAGCCCTTAACTGGCGAAAATTTCACATTTGAAGCCCTGATCTAGCGGGAAAAAAAACCCGAGACCCCTTTTAGACGGCCCTCCTGGAGTTCAGGCCCTAATTTGTCACTAACCCTATTTTATTGGTACTTTGTTATCTAGTACTCCCTCAAACTTAAAGTAAAAGTGTATTTTTATTTGGTACGTTTTAAAGTTAAAATTTCATTATTAAATGACAAAAATTGATGATTTATTGATACATTTTTATTTACTTGCTGCACTGTTAATGTAATTTTAAAAACTATATTTTTAATTATCCTAAAATATTATGTATATTATATTATTTCACTATCAATAACCGTGAAAAACAAAATAAGAATCGTAATTTGGAAGTGAGAGTACTCCTCCCAAACTAACCGATACTAAAAATGAATGTACGATGATTAATAAAATATACTCCCACCATAAAGATTGACACGCCCCAAGTCCCGGGATTCCCTAATAGAACCTCGAACCTGGTGCGCGTAACTAACAAGAAACAAGAAACTAACGGGAAACAGGAACAATACCTGTTAAAAAACAAAACTGACATGATATGTATACTCAAGAGTAGGGAGCTAAGATAGCTCACAACGAGTTCTAGACCAAGAAAATTAAAACCAAAATGGTTACATACAGCGGAAGACATGCCTAGCAAATAAGCTAGAAACAAGAACTGTCTAGGGACAACAAATACTACCCCAATACAAGCCCAGAGTTTATTAACTCATACAAGATCGTCTTTACCAAAATATAAAAGGACACTAACTTCGAACAACAATATCCTGCTGAGTGAATTCCCAGCTAAGTCGAGCCTCACTGCGTACTATCCCCTGCTTTCCTGGGGGGGGGAAACAATTAAACAAATAAAGGGTGAGATAAATCTCAGTAAGCTATTAACATGCAACTATATGTCATGTTATCATGCAATACAAGTAGATACTCAACTAATCATATATCAAGTATCATCTAGTAACAAGTATAGGAGAGGCTAAGCCAACTCAACAAGTAATCAAGCTCAAGAAGGTTCAGGTAACAAGTAATCAAGTAGTGCGAGAGGCTAAACCAGCTCACAAGATGCACATAGGCCTATCACGCATTGTACCTGAATCCTTCCTTATTTCTCCCAAGAATACCATTTTGTTGTCGATGCTTTTCTAGCTGAGGACAACCAAGAACAGGAACAAGAGACTGCTGTGCAGTATATAAGAAGACCTGGTAACGAGTGTCAACCACAAGAACAAATCCACGTGGTGTTCAGGACGGGAGTTAGCATTCACTTAGGTCAGGCTTATTGCTCCAACCAAGGAAGCTATGCCCTTACTATGGCCAGTAGTAAGGGGTCGGGCGGAAATACATAGGGACCCGATTGTCACTTAAACCCAGCTCTCGCGACAAGCGTGAACCTATATATTTTCGAACAAGCAAGGAGAACCAGCTGGACTCACAACAAGAAGGTACAAGTAGATATTTACTTGAACTACGGGAATAGAACTAAGTCCGATAATAGTGGACCAGTCTTTATGCACCATGTAATCATGTATCATGTGCTCACGAGAATATGCACCATGTAGTAATGTATCATGTGCTCACGAGAATATGCACCATGTAGTAATGTATCATGTGCTCACGAGAATATGCACCATGTAATTATGTATCATGTGCTCACAAGAATATGCACCATGTAATTATGTATCATGTGCTCAATATAAGTACACGTACGCAATTATTGTGAATACAAACCAAGATAACAATGGCACATAAGGTGTCCATGTAACACGATCAATCCAAGTAAGAGTCCATTTATAATAGACTTCAGTCAAGTAGTAGGGTATTTCACTTTGTCACATGCCAAGTTGCACGTACATATTCATATCACGTTTAACACATTAAAGTGTCTATCACGATACCCTTAATATCAAATAGAGCCCAATACCTTAGACTCTAAACACGTAGTAGAATAGGTCACATTGTACCTAGACACATTCATACTTCACGTATATGTATCGTTAGTAATCGAATACATTTTCTAACACATATTGTGTTCTGTAATCATTCTTATTAATTTAAATCGTAGTATTCACGATTATATGAATTATCTTCATATTACACTAGTCCCTATTTTCTTTAGGAACCATTTCAAGACAAGATATCTTCTTTATATTTTATATACTTCATTGAGTATATACACGATTAAAAACTAAATCATTTACACTTTAGTGCTTATTTATAGCACTTCCAATATACACGTTTCAAGTTCAACTATGTAGTAGAGTTAATCATTCTCTATCTAGTTCCATAACCCAATTCTTTGGTTATTCATACCATGTACCAATCAATCAAGAAGCCACATTCTATCAAGTAAATATATGCAAGATTCGCATATACACATCAAGACTCTTTCAAGTTTATTACCATACACCTATATTGGTGTCAAGGCACGTACAAGATTTTATAATCTTATATTCAAGTCTTAATCCAATTATTTAGATGTTCAAGTCATGTACGAGATTTCATTGTCTTATACTTCAAGTTACTGTCTCATCTTAAGACATTCAAGACATTCAGGACATTCAATACATATACAAGATCTTATCATCTCATATCCAAGTTCTCAATCCATTTCTTGTAACATTCAAGCTTAAGACATTAGTTGGTGCCCTTAAGGTACACAAACATTTACTTCAAGACACATAAAAGAGTTACTACTCTTATACTCAAGTTGTCATTTAATTATGATTCAAGTCCACATTTCATTTGTTCACAAAGGGACTATTTTTCAGTACTAGAGTGTTCTACAACACTCATCTAGGCCATCTAGGGTAGTACCCTAAACCTAGACCAAGAATACTTCGAGTTCAAATCAAGTCAATACTATACAACTCATACTTATAAGTTCATAATCCCCTACATACTTATAAGTTCATAATCCCCTACATAGGATATTCAATCTCTAGTTATTGTTTTAATGCCCCTAAGGTGCACAATCATTGGCTTCAAGACAAGCATAACACATAAGTGCTTGTTCATAGCACTTTCAAGACATATAAAAGAGTTGTTGCTCTTATACTTAAGTTCTCATTTGAGTTCTATAAGTGTCCATGTTCAAGACTAAGTTCTCATTTTAATTCAATGAGTATACACGTTTAAAACCAAGTTCTGATGCCCCTAAGGTGTCACAACACTTTCTAGGACATCTTATACTAAGGTTATATACCTTAACTAGAGTTACTTCCAACTTATACAAACTTTAAACAACATTTTGTTTTTCAGGTAACTGTGCGGTCGCCCAAAATGGACTGTGCGGTCGCACACAAGCAGGTCAATTCCTTTGAAAAACATTTCAGAAGGATGGGCGGTCGCCCAAGTATTTTTGTGCGGTCGCACAAGGTACCAAAATGCGAAATTTTCATTTCTTTACCAAGTTAAGAAATTTCCCGTCCCAAGCGTAGGAGTAACTTTTATTAACTCTTAGGCATTACCCAAAACATTATTTCAGACTCAATTCATTTCTTTTACCGTCCCATAAATAATAGGACAATTTCCTTTTATTCCAATTTAATATTTCACCGTCCCCAAAAGTATAAGTACAATTTTATTTTATACTAATATACCCATCTAGGGATACTTCCATTCATTTCCCCGTACCACAAATAATGGTACGATTTTTCTAATAATATTTAAATCAAGTTACTATTTTACCGTCTCACGAATAGGAGTACAATTCTCAAATATATTTGCAAACCATTTAGTATTGAGGTGCATGTTCTAGGTACTTTGTACGAGTATAAAAATACTCCCCTCGACCCAATTTTACAAGTATCACAAAAATTGCCCAAAATACAATTTTAACAAGAACAAGTAGCGGGAATAACATATATGCATGTTATTACAAGTAAGGGGAAGTCAATAACTTACCTAGTCAAAAATCAAGTTGACCCAAATTAATTTCTGATCGGTCTGGAACGCTCTATTCAGCGCCACGAATATTTATCCGGGACCAGAATCACGAACAGATGGATAATTAATCGCGAGGGGTCGAGAATAGGGTAAAATTGAACTCCCTTCGTGAAACAGAGAGAAACAACGAGAAAGTTTGAGAAAGGAATTGCCTTTCTCAGGCAAACAAACATTATATACTTGGAACTTTCCAAGAATTGCAACTAGGCCCCTCAAGTTCTAACTTTGACAAAAAGGCCCCTAAACTTTTAACTTTGACATTTAACCACCTTAATTTTCTAAAGTAGTTAAATAATTAACTCAAATAAAATAGCATACAAATATGCTAGTCAAGAATTTAACAGGCATGTCAAGAATTTAACAAATAAGTCAAATATTTAACGAGATTAAGGATGGGCGTTACAAAGATAGTCCACCTTTTTTCGTTGTTACTACGAGGGAACTTTGAGCAGTTATAAATGCTACTTATAATTATGTTAATGTGAATCTAAAAATTGATATTAATAGTATTTATAATGGTGCTTCAAGAACAATTTCAAAATTTTCATTAGAATAATTAAAAGTAGCCTTAATCATTACTCAAAGTTCTTTCGTAAAACCCATGAAAATAGGGGGACTATCATTCTGGGACAAAAGGAGTATTAGAAAAAAGTATTGTGAGTGAATAGAAAAAAAATTAAGTTAGTGAATAGTTATTGTGGGTGGATAGAAGAGAAAAAATTGAATTAGATAAGTATCAATTAATATGAGACGCTCAACATAAAAAGACAAAGACTCATGTGAGACCGTCTCAAACTCTCACATGGTGAGACGGATCCTCCATGGGTCGAACCCATCAACCCGCCCCGCCTACCCGCCCACCAGTCTCGCCTTTCTTCCTAAATCGCGATACGTGGCGCACCTTTAAAAAACCTCAAATAACTTTAAAATGCAATATCCTGTGATTTTGAAGTCGAAAAAAGATATAAATATACCGTTGCGTTTGTCTCGACGAGAAGAAACAAACTAGATAGGTCATGATATGATTTGAATTCATTTTTTGAAAACATATTTTTTAACAAAGGAAAAAATTGTTCTATTCGTCAACCAAAATGTAACACCTTGTTATGAAAAAAGTAACAGTTTAGTCTTTGAAAGGTAACACGTTATTGTAAGATGTAACAACAGTTTTGTAGAAAAATTTAAATTATTTAATAGTTTTGTGGTTATAAAAAGTAATAATTGAAGTATAACAAAGTACATATATGATTGTAATTTGCTATATAAATGAATGTAACAATTTTATAGATTAAATATTACATTCAACCATTTGTAATTGATAAATCATTTAAGTGTTTTACTATTAAAAAATTTCACATTTTTAAAACTACTATGTTGCGTTACGGAATAAAAACGGTTACAATTGAGAAGAAAAAGTTACATTCATTGATTATATATTGTAGTTTTTGTTATATTATACTAGTTATATTTATAAATAAAAAGTGTTACATATCTAAAAAAAAAGTGTTACATTTTTTTATTGAAAGTGTTATATTTGTTGACGAAACAAAAAATGACAAGGAAAAAATTGTTGGAGGGCGAAAATAAAAATAAAGAAAATTGGCCGGCTTGGCTCGCTGTGAACCGTCTCACAAGAGACCGACCAAAAAAAACTAAAAATAAAATAAGTAACAATTAGTTTAGGACGGGATGAAGTATCCAAGTTGGAAGGGTGGAGGAAAAAGATGAAATTAAGGGTCAAACAGAAACACACAGTAAAGTGTATAAACATCATCCCCACAAACAGTGACATCTCCTTTATGTAACCTTATATAACTCCCTCCCTGCAACCAGCTGTTTTTGTTTGTGTTCCCTCATTCAATCCACTCCACTCCCCTCTTCATCCTTTCCCTTTCACACTCTTTCTTTTTAGAGCGAGAGAATTTTTCACACTCTCACTTTCAGTCTTTGAGAGAGAAATTTCTCTCTCAACTATACACAACACTGATTATTTTTCAGTGTATTTATTTCACTATATCTGTGTATGTATTTTTCGTTTTTTTTTTTTTTTTTTTTTTTTTTGCTAATTTCTTGGAAAGAAATGGTGAGATCTCAAAAGGGTCTCTTTCCTCCCCCTGACTCTCATGATGAAAATGACCCATCATCTTCTCTCCCCTTTACAATTTTCATAATTTTGTGTTTCTGCTCCATCAGCTCCAATACCATTTAAATTCCATTTTTTTTTCTTACTTTTTTTTTTTTTTTTTTTTAATTCAGTGTGAAAGTGACTCTCAGTGACCATTATAATTTAACAGCTTCAATGGACTCCTTCTCCTACTAATTCTTGTTCCAGATAAGTCTTCTTCTTCCATACCCCCTCTCTCTTTCTCCAGGATAATAGATTTATTGACTCAATGATTGTGCAGTTCTTGATGTTTAATCTATTTCTATATATTTGCTGAATTATGTCTGGTTTATCTTTAAATTTGCGACTAGGGTTTGCTTCGATTTTTGGGTATTCAAACATGATGTTGATGTTTCTTTTAATTCGTTTTGGTTAAATATTGCTTAACCCTAAGTGGTTCAAGTTCTTGTGGAACACTTTACTTTTCAAATTCATCAGAAAATAATTATTTGTTTATTTTTAATTTCTTATTATTGTTGTATTTGTTATTTTGAGTGCCAAATTGCTAATTGCAGGTATTTATTTCAATTTCGGCCAAGAAAATTAAGTAGTATTATGAGAACCTAGAGAAAAAGTACAGTACTTCATTTTTTTATCATGACAATATTGAAAAGAATTCTCATTTCAAAGTTTGGTGTGAAGAGTTATACATATTGAAGATTGTACAAGAAAGTATATGTAGGACATCTGTTAAAACGATATAGATTTGGAATGTTGCTTAGCCATGGGATAATTTATGAAATAATAATTCTAATCTCCAAGTTAGGTCTGATGAGTTTCGCATATTGAAGATTCTTTGATGAATGAATATGTAGTAAATTTATTATGTCATATAGGATAAATTTGGCCCGAAAGCATTCGTCACATCCTTATGGAACTTTTTTCTCAGTTAATTGAGCTCCTTAATTAATAGGTGGAATTGGTTTGACCGTTTGATATATGTGGTTAGCTTTTAAGCCCCTAATCAGGATTTGCTTACTATTTGATCTTATGTGCTTTTATTCAATCATTTTTTATTTTTTTAGCAGACATAAGATGTTATTTAGTCTCGATGCTTGTCAAGAAAATCCTCTTCATAAGTGACTTTACATGAATCTCCAATTATTGACATGTGTGTTTGTGTGTGAGTGAGTGTGTGGAGAAGTAAGAACTCTTCTGAAATTCAAATAATTATACCTAAAATGTTGGTTTGCCCTCTTAATCCTATGGATATGAGTGCGTTTTGCTGTTAAACTATATGAAATGTAATTTTGAAAGCTAGGTGCATTGAGGAGTGGTCTAAGAGAGCTTCCTTCAGCCCACTCATGGAAGCGATGTGGAGTTGAATTAGCTGCCGACTCATTCATTTAACCACTTAGTAGAGAAGTAAAGAGTTTTTATGCTACTTTGACTGAGTGAATGATGCGGGAGATAGTTTTCACCTCTTTCCCTCCGTGCTTGGACTGAAGGGAGCTCCCCTTTTCTATTGCCTCTATATTCAATTTTCTATGACACTTTAAACCCGATATTCAAGTACCATAAACATGTTGTTGGATATGATCATGTTTACTATTTAAAACAGTCTCTTCATTAGCTTTCAACGTAAACAATTTCGTTTTATACTCTCTTACATTCTGAATGCTAACCACTAGATGTAGATGCCAAGACTGGTCTGTGCTTTTACACCTTTTGGAAGTCACTTGTATGATTAATACTCCCTCTGTCCCAAAATGATCTTCAAATTTGACTATTCAAACTTTGTAAGGATATGAACACTTGCTTGACTAGTCATGTTGTGTTTGTGCGCATTTAATCCCAAATTGTAGAAGTGGGAAGAACTTTTGGGACAATGAAAAATGACAAATGAGAAGATCATTTCGGGACAAAGAGAGTTTTTTTTTTTTTTTCCCCCTTGTTGATATATGTTCTACTCTACTATTAAAGTTTTTACCTTTAGGTACTGATTGGGAAGTAAAATCATTTATTCATATCTTTACTATTTGCAAGACTTCTCTGCTGTTTTCGTATTAAAGTATGCATATGTGATATGACTGGACTGTAGTCATAGAAACTCTTTGCTCTTTTTTTTTTTTTTTAAAAAAGAAAGAAAAACTTACATGCAGTATATCCATGCTATCATCTCTTTTTTGATGAGTCTTTATGACAATTCATATTACCGACCCAAAATCATTTTGGGACTTAGACTTCGTTGTTGTATAAAGGAAAGTATAGTAACCTTATGGCTCTCTTCTGGCACTAATTTTTCTATGATTTAAATTACTTGCTTTTGGAGTGGCTTGAAAATGTATCAAAAAGTTTGTTCTAGAAAGGTACGGTTATGTTATGCTCTATCCTCCAAACTTTGGGGCACTCCTTGTTTGTCTAAGGACAAACTGTACTTAAATAAGCTGCCCATATATTCATGTTTTATTCTGCCCTAGCACCACAACAGAAATGTTTTTTGGGCTCCTCTCAAGTGATGACAACATACCGAGCTTAACCCTGATGGGAAGGATTTACTATCAACTTTTTAATTTCGAGGTGTTCGGAACGGATATGAACAACCCTAAGCAGACCCATATCCTGGTCTGCATATGATAGTAGTTGCTTTATATAGAGATCTTTGCTCTTAGGCTTGTGCTTGGACTGGTTTGCTTGCTGGATCAAGGTTTCGTGGAACAGGCCAGGTTTGTGGACCGACTGGCTTGGATGGGTTTGAGAGTTCGCTATACGGGCTGATTGGGAAAGGTAAATTCTAGACAAACCCTTTTCATCCCTATTCATTGCTATGCATTTTTTTTCCTGCTGGAATTGTGTGTTCGCTTTTGACTTTAGTACTATAATTATTTGACCACAATCATATACTCCCTCCGTTCCAAAACGATCTTCCCATTTTTTTGCCGTTATTACGATTGAACTTTGAGCAATAATTTTAGGTCGACTTAATTACCCTAATGAAAATCTAAAACTTGTTATTGATAGAGTTGTTGATGGTGTATCAATAACAAGTTCTATATTCTCATTAGTATTATTAAATCAACCTAAAATTATTGCTCAAAGTTCATGCGTAGTAACTTCAAATAAAGAAGTGGAAATATCATTTTGGGACAGGGGGAGTAGTGGGTTTGTGTTCCTTGACCTTAGATTTGATGGGCTGGAAAATTTAGCACAAAGTCTTACGTTTTTTAAGTCTTTCTGTGTATGCATGCATTCTTTAAATCTGTTTCTTCTTGCTGAGAGCTCCAATGACAGGTCACCAGAAGTTCTTGTTTTTCTCTCCGCCAACTCCAACTACAATGCACAAAGCATAGTGTGTCTTGTTCATTGCAGGTCGGTGAAGTTTATTAAATCTAGGAAAAATCTTTTTATTTTACTATAATTTCTTCGCCTGGACTGTTTGATAACTGGGTATCTGGTTTGAAGCGAGTGAAACTTGTTGAAATATCACCAACTTGTTTGTCAAAGTGCTCTGCCATGTTCATAAAAGCACTGTTCTTTTTTTATGTCGTAGAAAAAAAAAGTACATTTTCCCCTCTTTTTTTATATGTTCATGTGCAGTTGTGCCCTAAAGCACCAATGCTGAAATCTTAACCTAGCTTTTGCTTTGCTTGATTATATTTACAATTGAAAATTCCGAAAACGTGATGTTACTTAATATGGATGCGGACCACTTTTTTTATTAATCCTTATATGGAAATGAGCTTTACTTGAACAATTGGAATCAAGTGCAGCTTGTATGTTGGAATACATTTTTATATGAATATGCTGTCTGTGGTCCTGCTACCATTTTAGGTTTCCAGAATTTATTATGAGGTACAGTACAGCCTGAATCTTGTTCAGCATATTATTATATAGACTAGTTGGTCTGTTCACATACTTTGTCTCAAGTTTTCAAAGAGTTTACAAATGCCAACCCTTAATAATTAAATTATACTACCTCCGTCCCAGCTCAATGTGCACAGTTTGATTTTTTTGGTCAACTCAATCGAATTTTGACCGTAATGTTATGAAAATTTAGACATCTCTATACAATTCTAAAAAATGTTGCTCATACTATTCCTAACAATGAAACAATAATGATTTTTAGAATTGCATAAGAATATCTAGTTTCTTACAAATTTATGGTCAAAGTTTGATTGAATTGACCAAATGAACAGTAACTGTGCACATTGAGCTGGGACGGAGGTGGTATAAAATAAAAGAAGCTAAGATGTTGTTGTCCAACATTTCTTTTTCAGTAATTTAATATTTCTTGTTAAAATTGGTTCCTTAAGTTTTGATTTTGTTTGTTTCCAGCTTGTTATTTTGGGAGATTGCAATTGCAAGTTATTGCTATGATTATTGAGAAGTGTTTCTGAAAATAACATGATTTGGGATTGACTTGTTGATATGTTTCTGGTGCAAGTGTTTTTTTGTTTCTTTTGCAATTTTGAGATCTTGTTCATGCTGCTCATGTAGGTTTCTTCTTCTTTTCTTTTTATTTCCTTGCAGGTTTTGTATATTTTGGCGATCGAGTTTGCTGTTGATGGAATTTTCTGAATAAGTTCACATACTAAAAGGTAAACCCTCCACAAATAAGTTGTCGTTTCGACAAATAAACTCTTTAGTATGAAGATTGTGGATGCACTTTCTGGTGATTGTTTTCTTTTTTTTTTTTTTTTTTTTTTTGGCAAATGATTAGAAAGCTTCCATTTTGGTACAGGTGAAGTACGTCGTCATATGTAGAAGGCACAACTCTGTGATGCTTTGTTTTTGACGTCAGGCTCTATTGCTTACGGGTGAACTAGGAGTTTCCAGCTAGACTTCTATTACTACCTTTGTGACTCGTAATAATAACTATCGCAGTTGACTTGTCAACCATTAAAAAAAATGTTGCACTTGTATTATTCATATGGAAGCTTCAATGTTTACTAAGAAAAAAATTACAAGTGCTGTTTTGTTTTGTTCTGCTCTTCTCTTTTCTGTTTAGCAGTAATGGTTTTGGTTTAGTTGGAAATTTACATGTTTACCTGAAGAATTTAAATGCTTGAAAAGGAAAAGGGAAACAGATATTAAAGGAAATAATGATATTGATCTACTCTCTACCAATGTTCCGTCCCAAAATGAATGTCCATCTGCTTCACACATGTACTTTCTTCCTTGGTCTCGGCTCGAAATGATGTTTTCGTCTTGTTTGGTCTTTCTAAATAGTAGTCGTTTTGAATGAACTTATTTGTCCCTAAATGATCCTTACTCTTTTTAAACTTGTCAATTAGAATGAACTTTAACAATAATTTACCTTAATTTAATTATCAAAATTTTAAAATTATTATTGATAGTTTTTATTTATGATAGTATTGATAAGAAATTTATTTTTTTAAGTAAATTAATGAACATAATTTATTACTCAAAAATTTATTCAAAATGACAATTAAGGTGGGAACATCTTTCCAAATGACCTAGGCGGTACTTTTTTTTTTTTTTTTTTTTTTTTTTTTTTTTTTTTGCGTCCTATAAGAAAAGTTACTATGTTGACATAATATCTCATTAAAATTGAGAAATTCTCCCTCCATCTCAAAATATTTTTTTATTTAATTATTTAAATATTTTAAAGATTAATTGTTTTACTGTTATTCACTTTTAAACTTAAATTGTATTGTAGAACTGAGAATCAGAAGATGATTTTGAGACGGAGTGAATATGTTTTTATTCAATGAGACTCACTTGTGCACTCACAACACCTACTCCACTATTAATCAGTGTTTTAAAAATCGCTAGGCGGCGGAAGTGTGCCTAGCGCCTTGAGCGCTTGGGGGGGGGGGAGAAATTAGCGCCTTTTTAATTTTAAATCTATAAATATATATAATTATTCAAAAAATATTTTCACTTATTTTTGCTATTTGTCAAATAATTATGATACATTTATGCGAGAACTAGGCGGGGTCGAGAATTTACACACAAAAAACATTGATAATATGAAAATCATAAATTTATTCCATCATCTACAACATTAGCTAAAGTTAAGTCAATTTCAACCTTCTATATTTTATTTTGATTTTCAATCCTTGTAAAATGACATTTGTTTTAGTGCAACCATGGTAATTTTAATGTGCGAAAATCTTAGTAATTTTATTATATTCTTTTGGATTAAATAATAATTTAGTCACTGAACTTGCCAGTTTTATTAGTTTGGTCCTTTATGAATAGATTTTATTAGTTTGGTCCCCTATGATGACATTTTTTTTATTTTTTTATTTTTGCCAATTTGCCCCTTCATTCTGTGAGATATTTCAAAATACCTAATTTACCCCTAAAACTAATGAGAGTTTGGTCCCTAAACTTGGCACTTTTTATTAATTTGGTCATACATGATGGCTTTATATTTTAGTTTGCCCATTTCATTTAACTTTGTAAATTTTCAACTCTTAAATCAAATTCAATATGCTTATAATGTGCAACAAACAATTAATTAATTTTAAAAGACTTTCAATTATTTTTCTCCTCCAATTTTTCCCAATTAATCAACCTCAAAATTAAGTCTTTGATGGTTTTGCATGTTGATAAAGTTTATATGATCAATTTTTTTTTTAAATGTAATAATGTGCATTTAAAAATTATAGGGAAAGAAATAACAGAGATTGGTAAAAAAATGATCATTTTATTAAATTCAAAAATTTCATTCAACCGATTAACATTCAAACCAAAATTTTCTTTTAATAATTTGAATCCAAAAAAGAAAATTTATCATTAATTTCATGGATTTTAGACATCGTTTTTGAATTTTTAAATACTTAAATATTGATTCCTAAAAGAAGAGATTGAAAATTAGCAAAAACGTATGCTAAATTATTAAAATTCAACATGCTATAACAATGGATTCAACAACAGTGTAATTCCGTAATTCCATGAAATTAGTGATGAATTTATTTTTTGGAGCCAAATTATTAAAAGAAAATTTTGGTTTGAATGTTAATCGGTTGAATGAAAATGTTGAATTTATTAAAATGATTTTTTTTTTACCAATATGTGTTATTTCCATCCCTATAATTTTTAAATGTACATTATTATATATGTAACGCCCGTCTTAATTCCTGTTAAATTCTTGACTTGCATAATTATATGCTATTTTATTTGAGTTAATTATTCAATTAATTGAGAAAGTTTAGGTCCTAATTGTTTAAGTTGGAATATTAGGGTCATTTGTGAAAATTAAAGTTTAGGGGCTAAAATGCTCAAAGTGAAACTTGGAGAGCTTTTTTGTCAAAGCTAGAACTTGAGGGGCCTAATTGCAATTCTTGGAAACTTGTAAGGATAAAAATTGGGTTTGCCTCTTCAGATGATTGTTATCCCCAATTTATTTCTCGTACGTTCTTTCTCTCTGTCTCAGAGAGAAAAGTTAGGGTTTACCCTATTCTCGACTCCTCTCGTTTAATTATGTCTCTGTTCGAAAATCCGACTTCGCATAAATGATCAGGGCGGTGTGTAACGACCCGAAAACCCGCATTTATTTTCGTAGTAATAAATATTTAATTATTTATTTATTTATTTATTTAAATTATTTATTTATTTAAATAATTATGTGTGCATTTTGTGTTTCATAATATTTTATGCCTAGCACTTAATTGGTTATTTGTGCTAGTGTGGAGTGTTGGGTCTTAGTTGTTAGTGGGGAGTGTAAGATTATTGTGTTAGTGTGTAGGGGAATGGGTCTATGTGTAAATTCCTTAAATCCTCCTACTTACTCCCTCTTTTCCCCTCACCTTCCTCACTTTCACCTCACCATTTTTCTTTCCCAGACAATTCTCTCTCTCTCCATAGCCATTGTGAAGGTAAGAAGCTTCTCTCTCTCTCTTCTTATTGATCATCTTCTAGTCCTTGTTTCTCATTTCTCATTATACGAAAAATGTTTAGATCGTCGATAGGATCGTAGAGAACAAAGAAAAGTTATTTTTCCCCCATTTATGTTAAAAATGCTCATCTTTAACTCTATTGATGTTCTTGTTGATATACATGGCTTCTTGGTTGAGTTAGAAATTATTTGGAATTTATTTGGGTTTTTGGTTAAAAATGGTGATTGTTATGAATGTTTGGATTTAATCTTGGTTTTGGTTGATAAATGGTGTTATTTAGGTCCCCTTTAAGTTAGATGTTGTTTGGGTACTTTGGGGATCAAGTAGGGAATGTTGATTTGTGAGAAATTTGATTTTGGTTCGAAAATGGTGAAACCCAGCTCTGGTTTCCCGGCCTGAAAGCAGACCAGGCGCTCGCCCGGTCCGAGCCAGGCGCCCGCCCACTTACCCTTTTCCTGACCCTTAGTTTCTGCCCAAATGAGCGCCCGCCCGCCCCCTTTTTCTGGAAATCATATTTGTGTTTGTTTAAGACTAGGTTGTATTTTTAGTTGGGGTTTTAGAGGCACATGAATTGAGTTTTCTTGTCTTTAAATGTTAGGATAGAAGTATATATAGGTACTCCTAAGATTTAGAACGAAAGGAGTGAAATTCGGAGCTAAAACAGGGAATTTTCATAATGTCCGGCCGAACACTTTATAAAAATTGTCCGTTTTACGTTCAATCTTCCGGAGACCATAACTTCTTCGTCCGGACTCCGTTTTGGACGTGTAAACTATCGTTGGAAAGCTCTTTTCGAGTAATACGCAATGGTTCTATTGTCCGCATGGTTCCAGATCAGAATGGTTGTATTATTGTTGAGGTTTAAGATCAAAGTGTAGTCTCGGTCTAGGTTCCGTAGTACTATTCTAGTTGACTTAGTTGGGCACCGTGGAACACTTTAGTAATTAAAATTGGTTTCTTTGTGAACAATGGTGTTATGTAAGATCAAGTATTGTTTGGAAATGTTTGGGCATCTTATGATGTGTTCGTGATTGTTCCAATCGAATTGATTTTCGAGTAAGACTTGGTCTAGGTTTTAGGCGATGTCCTATAGTACCTAGAGGGTTGTTATTGAACACCAAAGTGTAGGGTTTAGTCCAGTCGTGATCATGTTCTAATAAGTGTAATCTTTTGGATTCGTTTGGGGTGTTTAGAATTGGTTCGTTATGGACGGAGGTAAAGCGTGAATTGGCAATTGGGTACTTACGGTTTGATTAACCTTAAGGTGTATTCATTCTGATTTACTACTTTGGAATTCCAGGTGTGATGAGATGGTTGAGTTCATAGGGTCATTTTGGTAATAGTCACTGTGCCATTTGTGAGCGACCGTTTGGGTTGTGCTCTTTATGATTAACTTGTGGGTATCATATTTAGGATGTATTTGGTACGTGCCTTATCTTGGAATCATTATGTTTTAATGGTCAATGTTGTTGGACTCTTTTATGAGAAACTCCTTGTGTTTATTGTTGTTGAACTCTTCTTGAGTAATCGTTTGCATCTTTTATGGTGATTAATTGGTATGGTTCCCTACTTTGGAACCTTTGGTTGTTTATCGAGCTAGTATTTATTACCTAGCATTTAATTGAAAGTCCAGCTGGTATTTGTGGTTGTGTCGGGCGATGTGAGATATTGTGATGGCACCGGCCAAGTCTATTATGGTGTCGACCATTGTTTTGCCCTTATTTTCCTCTTCCAGATTGGCCTTGGTTGAGACGTTTTGGAGCATGACTTTGTGGCATGGCTCCCGCCCTTTGTGGCACGTTACTTTGTTATTGGTTCCGGTACCGGGGGTTTTTCTCTTCAGCTATTATGCTACTACGAAGATGGTTCGATTGGTTGATTGATTGATGGGTTGGTTCTGACCGGGGCTCTCTTCAGCTGTTATGCTGCTATTGTTGACTGGTTTATCGGTTGAAGCTGCGCAGCGATTGTTCTATTGGTTTGGTGAAACCTTGGCTCAGTATCCTTTGTAACGTGTTTATTTCAGTCTTATGTGCTGCATGATGAGTTAGTCGTTATTTCCAACTGGTATGGGACGGTTGGCGATAGGGAGCTTTCTCATTTGTTGTTATATGATTTACTTGCTCAGTTATATAATTGATTTGCATGATATTATGCCATGTAGATGCATTTAGTAACTTACTGAGATTTTATCTCACCCCGTTTCTTGTTTCAAATTGTTTTTCCTTAACCCCTCCCCCCAGGAAAGCAAGTGGTATCGTTGAGGTCCGTTGTATCGGGAGTCTTCTGAGCAGGTTGATCGCCTTTGGGGTAGTTACTCTTCAGAGTCTCTTTGTATATGGTTGAAAGGTTGTGGTCGTTCAGGGTTATTTATTTACTGTGGTCCTTTGGGAATTTATATTATTAATAGTTGTTCTTGCTTCCGCGTTTGTTTCTAGTCTCCGAGTTATAATCTCGTTGAGGTATTGTTTGTTGGTATTGGTTTATAGTAGAATTCACGCGCCCGGTTGGGTATTTAGCATTTTTGGAGATGTTAATTATGTAAATTTTATATTTATGGATTTTTAGAATTTCCGGGGCGTGACAGTTGGTATCAGAGCCATGGTTTTAGATCTTGAAGGAGAATAAGAACTCTGATATTGAATAGGTTTCCATACTTGGGTGTTATGATTTTGAGTGGTTTAGAAACTAAGTTTTCTTGAAAGTATGAGGTTAAGGTAGAAGTTGGTTGAGTTATGAGTCGTGGTATTGACGTCGAGTGTTTCTTCTCTTGTGGTATATCAAGTATAGGATTGGTGTCAATAGTGTTGGTTCCATTGGGGTTAGTTGGCTTGGGAATCGAGAGTGCGAGTTTTGAAGGCTTGGACGTACCTATCTCGTAAAGTGGAAATGTCTTGTGCTATGTTCGTATGTTTGTTTTTATTAAGTGATTTATGTTGAGGTGTATTCTCGAGTACGAAATTTCGTGATTTCTACTGATTAAGGTAAGGTGAATTGGTTATGTCACCTATACAGGATATTGATGAGTTAAGTAGTATGGCCCAGCTTTCAAGGTTTCTCGAATTTCTTGGGTGCCATCGACAGGTGGGGAATAATTCTATATTAGTGTGTTTGACTTGTTTAGGAGCATACTAAGTATATATAATGTTCAGGTTCTATATTGAAAATCAGAAAATCTTTATTATAAGGTTGTGCAGGGAATTTAGCTTATTCAGTTGGCAATACTAATGTTGAGTCTTGAGTATAATTTATGTTGGGTGCGATATGTCGCTTGACCGATGGGGAACTTGGGTTATATGATGAGTTGATATGGGCTATAAAACTGATAGGTAAATCGGTGAACATATAGTATCGGTTGGGTTAAAAGAGTTAAAGATTCAATTTGAGAATTTCTCAATAAGAGATTTTTCTTTACTTTTGGTACATCTTTGTGAGTGCATCAGAATTGTTTAGTATGAGGAAATACTTAACTTGTTTGGGATCATTTTAGCACATGATTGGAGTTGAGTTAAAGCAAAATGAGTTATGAGTATATTGTGGAAGTTATAATCATTTTTTTTTATGGTAAGCACGGATTATTAATTTAAATGGGAGTTAGAGGAAATCTTTTGAAGATAAAATTTGTGTTGTTTGCGGACTACTGAGTATGTGGAATTGTATTAGGCTTTCTAGAATGGGAGTAATGTATTGATGGTAGTTTAACGTGGATTTAAGTGGACATTTTGTGTCAAGAATTTTGGGCTTATATTGTACCTTTAGTTTAAGGTGTTAATTAGAGTGAAAGCACTATAGTGGTAATCCTTGAAGATATAGCCACTACGATGAAAATTTTGGGGATGGAAAATTTCTTTAGCCTTGTATAGTAAGAAGTTGATTAAGCCCGAGATGGTTTAAATATTTTGAATTTCTGAGGAGTAATCCTAAATATCCGATCTAATGGAGTATCCTTGCAGTGCAATTAAGGTCATGGGTAAGACGGGTCTGTAGTATCTCGAGAATTGTGTTTAGGAGTAATCTGGATTCTGCGACTTTGGGTGATAAAGTATTTGCATATATTTTGAGAATTCACGCGCCCGGTTTGGTATTTAGCATTTTTGGAGATGTTAATTATGTAAATTTTATATTTATGGATTTTTAAAATTTCCGGGGCGTGACAGTATGGATATATTTCCTTAGAAAACTAAGTATGAGGTAATGCTAGTAGTTGAGAAATTCAAAGGTTATAACTGTATTATGTTTTATCTTATAAGGAAAGTGAGTGTGATAGTGGAATCGCATTTGATCGGATAGTTGATGACGGTAAATTTTTGAGTATATCATTGAGTCATTGGGTGACAATAATCGTTAGCCCTTTTCCTTCTCTTATTTGTTCGGGTAGTAGTATGATTACTTGGGATGATGTCTAGATCGTCAATGCGTACGGGTGAACCGGGAAAGTAAAACTTATGGATGTTGATGATTTAAGGGTTGATGGTGAGCGTGATTCTAATTAGGATCAAATCAGCTATGTCTCAGAATTGGTGAACAAGTGATAGTCTTGAGAATGTGAAATTCGGGATGAAAGAGGAAGTTAACTTTAGGATGTTGATATGAATATACCTGAGATATGTATGTGATTAATATATTTTGGTTTATTTGAGTCGTGGAGACTATATCTGAAAATTTTGTTGAGTACTCGATTGAGGTTATGAGTGCTATGGGAGAGTCGATTTGTTGTCGCCTCATTATGACCGCGTGTTGTGAAGTTTGATGAGTGAATTCGTGGGCGAATTCTTTTTAAGGAGGGTAGATTGTAACGACCCGAAAACCCGCCTCTATTTTCGTAGTAATAAATATTTAATTATTTATTTATTTATTTAAATTATTTATTTATTTAAATAATTATGTGTGCATTTTGTGTTTCATAATATTTTATGCCTAGCACTTAATTGGTTATTTGTGCTGGTGTGGAGTGTTGGGTCTTAGTTGTTAGTGGGGAGTGTAAGATTATTGTGTTAGTGTGTAGGGGAAGGAGTCTATGTGTAAATTCCTTAAATCCTCCTACTTACTCCCTCTTTTCCCCTCACCTTCCTCACTTTCACCTCACCATTTTTCTTTCCCAGACAATTCTCTCTCTCTCCATAGCCATTGTGAAGGTAAGAAGCTTCTCTCTCTCTCTTCTTATTGATCATCTTCTAGTCCTTGTTTCTCATTTCTCATTATACGAAAAATGTTTAGATCGTCGATAGGATCGTAGAGAACAAAGAAAATTCGGATTCCGTCCACTTTCATAAAATCCGGGTAAGTTATTTTTCCCCCATTTATGTTAAAAATGCTCATCTTTAACTCTATTGATGTTCTTGTTGATATCCATGGCTTCTTGGTTGAGTTAGAAATTATTTGGAATTTATTTGGGTTTTTGGTTAAAAATGGTGATTGTTATGAATGTTTGGATTTAATGTTGGTTTTGGTTGATAAATGGTGTTATTTAGGTCCCCTTTAAGTTAGATGTTGTTTGGGTACTTTGGGGATCATGTAGGGAATGTTGATTTGTGAGAAATTTGATTTTGGTTCGAAAATGGTGAAACCCAGCTCTGGTTTCCCGGCCTGAAAGCAGACCAGGCGCCCGCCCTGTCCGAGCCAGGCGCCCGCCCACTTACCCTTTTCCTGACCCTTAGTTTCTGCCCAAATGAGCGCCCGCCCGTCCCTTGGCAAGCGCCCGCCCGCCCCCTTTTTCTGAAAATCATATTTGTGTTTGTTTAAGACTAGGTTGTATTTTTAGTTGGGGTTTTAGAGGCACATGAATTGAGTTTTCTTGTCTTTAAATGTTAGGATAGAAGTATATATAGGTACTCCTAAGATTTAGAACGAAAGGAGTGAAATTCGGAGCTAAAACAGGGAATTTTCATAATGTCCGGCCGAACACTTTATAAAAATTGTCCGTTTTACGTTCAATCTTCCGGAGACCATAACTTCTTCGTCCGGACTCCGTTTTGGACGTGTAAACTATCGTTGGAAAGCTCTTTTCGAGTAATACGCAATGGTTCTATTGTCCGCATGGTTCCAGATCATAATGGTTGTATTATTGTTGAGGTTTAAGATCAAAGTGTAGTCTCGGTCTAGGTTCCGTAGTACTATTCTAGTTGACTTAGTTGGGCACCGTGGAACACTTTAGTAATTAAAATTGGTTTCTTTGTGAACAATGGTGTTATGTAAGATCAAGTATTGTTTGGAAATGTTTGGGCATCTTATGATGTGTTCGTGATTGTTCCAATCGAATTGATTTTCGAGTAAGACTTGGTCTAGGTTTTAGGCGATGTCCTATAGTACCTAGAGGGTTGTTATTGAACACCAAAGTGTAGGGTTTAGTCCAGTCGTGATCATGTTCTAATAAGTGTAATCTTTTGGATTCGTTTGGGGTGTTTAGAATTGGTTCGTTATGGACGGAGGTAAAGCGTGAATTGGCAATTGGGTACTTACGGTTTGATTAACCTTAAGGTGTATTCATTCTGATTTCCTACTTTGGAATTCCAGGTGTGATGAGATGGTTGAGTTCATAGTCCTAGTATATCTTTATGAGTAAATGTTTAGGGTCATTTTGGTAATAGTCACTGTGCCATTTGTGAGCGACCGTTTGGGTTGTGCTCTTTATGATTAACTTGTGGGTATCATATTTAGGATGTATTTGGTACGTGCCTTATCTTGGAATCATTATGTTTTAATGGTCAATGTTGTTGGACTCTTTTATGAGAAACTCCTTGTGTTTATTGTTGTTAAACTCTTCTTGAGTAATCGTTTGCATCTTTTATGGTGATTAATTGGTATGGTTCCCTACTTTGGAACCTTTGGTTGTTTATCGAGCTAGTATTTATTACCTAGCATTTAATTGAAAGTCCAGCTGGTATTTGTGGTTGTGTCGGGCGATGTGAGATATTGTGATGGCACCGGCCAAGTCCATTATGGTGTCGACCATTGTTTTGCCCTTATTTTCCTCTTCCAGATTGGCCTTGGTTGAGACGTTTTGGAGCATGACTTTGTGGCATGGCTCCCGCCCTTTGTGGCACGTTACTTTGTTATTGGTTCCGGTACCGGGGGTTTTTCTCTTCAGCTATTATGCTACTACGAAGATGGTTCGATTGGTTGATTGATTGATGGGTTGGTTCTGACCGGGGCTCTCTTCAGCTGTTATGCTGCTATTGTTGACTGGTTTATCGGTTGAAGCTGCGCAGCGATTGTTCTATTGGTTTGGTGAAACCTTGGCTCAGTATCCTTTGTAACGTGTTTATTTCAGTCTTATGTGCTGCATGATGAGTTAGTCGTTATTTCCAACTGGTATGGGACGGTTGGCGATAGGGAGCTTTCTCATTTGTTGTTATATGATTTACTTGCTCAGTTATATAATTGATTTGCATGATATTATGCCATGTAGATGCATTTAGTAACTTACTGAGATTTTATCTCACCCCGTTTCTTGTTTCAAATTGTTTTTCCTTAACCCCTCCACCCCAGGAAAGCAAGTGGTATCGTTGAGGTCCGTTGTATCGGGAGTCTTCTGAGCAGGTTGATCGCCTTTGGGGTAGTTACTCTTCAGAGTCTCTTTGTATATGGTTGAAAGGTTGTGGTCGTTCAGGGTTATGTATTTACTGTGGTCCTTTGGGAATTTATATTATTAATAGTTGTTCTTGCTTCCGCGTTTGTTTCTAGTCTCCGAGTTATAATCTCGTTGAGGTATTGTTTGTTGGTATTGGTTTATAGTAGAATTCACGCGCCCGGTTGGGTATTTAGCATTTTTGGAGATGTTAATTATGTAAATTTTATATTTATGGATTTTTAGAATTTCCGGGGCGTGACACGGTGAGTAGAGCATTTCCTGCCGAACAGAAATTAATTTGGATGAACTTGATTTCAGACTAGGTAAGTCACTAGCTCCCCTTGCTTGTAATAACATGCTTATGTGTTATTCTTGATACTTGTACTTGTTAATTTCGTGATTTGGTTGAATTTTGTGATACTTGTAAATTTGGGACGAAGGGAGTATTCGTATGAATTACAAGAATGAAATAGATTTGCAAAAGTGTCCTGGGAATGTTAATAAGAAAATTATACTCCTATTCGTGAGACGGTAAAATAGTAACTTGATTTAAATATTATTAGAAAAATTGTACCATTATTTGTGGTACGGGGAAATGAATGGAAGTATCCCTAAATGATTATATTAGTATATTAGAAAATTATACTTATACTTTGGGACGGTGAAATATTTAATTGGAATAAAAGGAAATTATCCTATTATTTGTGGGACGGTAAAAGAAATGAATTGAGCTTGAAATAGTGTCTTGGGTATTGCCTAAGGGTTAGTGAAAGTATACTCCTACGCTTGGGACGGAGAATTTTAGGCCTGGAAAGAAACTTAGTGTTTGCTGAAAATTGTACCAGGCGCCTGCTCATTTATCTGGAAGATTTTTCTCTTGCAAAGTCTTGTTTTGGGCGACCGCCCATAAAATTTTGTGCGACCGCACACCTACCCTGATGAACAAAAGTCTTGAATAAATTTTGATTAAGCTAGAAATAACCCTAGTTAAGGTATATAGCATTAGTATAAGATGTCCTAGCACGTGTTGCGACACCTTAGGGGCATCAGAAGTGAATCGTGAACATGATTACTCATTAAATTAAAATGAGAACTTGAATATTAAAGTAAGAACTCTTTTAATTGTCTTGAAAGTGCTAAGAACAAGCACTAATGTGTTATATGTGTCTTGATTCCAATATTTGTGTACCTTAGGGGCACTAGAACAATGTCTTGAGCTTGAACATCCAAAGTATAGGATTAAGAACTTGTAAGTATGAGATGTATAACTCATCTACTTAGCTTGAACTTGAAATATAAGACAATTAAATCTTGTACATGACTTGAATATCCAAAGATTGGAATAATAACTTGAGTATAAGATAATTAATTCTTGTACATGTCTTGAACATCCAAAGAATTGGATTAAGAACTTGAATGTAAGATGATAAAATCTTGTACATGACTTGAAACCAATACATGTGTATGGTAATGAACTTGAAAGTGTTATGAACAAGCACTAACGTGTTAGAACTATCCTTGGTGTGTATGTGCAAATCTTGCATATAACTACTTGATAGAATGTGGCTTGTTGATTACTTGATACATGATATGAATAACCAAAGAGTTGGAATATAGAACTAGATAGAGAATGAAAAACTCTAAGACATACTTGAATCTAATACGTGTGTATTGAAAGTGCTATGAACAAGCACTAATGTGCTAGTAATTAGTTTTAATCGTGCATATACTCAATGAAGTATATAAAGTATAAAGAAGATATCTTGTTCTTGAGATGAGTTCCTAAAGAAAGAGGGACTAGTGTAATATGAAGATAATTCATAAAACAATGATTATAGAACACAATATGTGTTGGAAAATGTATTCGATTATTAAAACGATACATATACGCGAAATATGATTGTGGCTAGGTACAATACGACCTATTCGACTACGTGCTTAGAGTCCAAGATGTTGGGCTCTACTTGAAAGTAAGGGTATCGTGATAGACACATTAGTGTGTTAAAGGTTATATGAATATGTACGTGCAAATATGGCATATGACAAAATGACATAAAATGACATACCCTACTACTTGGTTGGGGTCTGTTATTAATAGACTCTAATTTGGCTTGATTGTGTTACGTGGACACATTATGTGCCATTGTTATACTTAATTGTATTTGCAAATATAGCATACTTTTACTTGTATTTGGTGAGCACATGATTACATGGTTCCTGAAGAGCTAGTCCACTACTTTTGGATTTAGTTCTATACTCTCGTAGTTCAAGTAAATACCTACTTGTGCATTCTTGTTTGAGTCCAGCTGGTCACCTTGCTTGCTCGGAGATGTATAGGTTCACGCTTATCATTAGGCTGGGGCCGAAGTGATAATCGGGTGCCTATGTATCTGCGCTTGACCCCTTACTACAGGCCATAGTAAGGGCATAGCTTCCTTTATTAGAGCAATACGCCTGATAAAAGTGAATGCTAAACTCTTGAACACCTCGTGAATCTTGTTCTTGTGAGTGATACTGGTTACCGGGTCCTCTAGTGTACTGCACAGCAGCAACCTGATTGATCGTGATTTGTCAACTGCAATAAGCAACGACAACAATGGTTTACTTGGGAGGAATAAGGTTGGGATATCCTTTGTAACGTGTTAGTTAGCCTTATGTGCTAGTTACTTGATGAGTTGTCTTAGCCTCTCATATACTTGTTACTTGATGACATCTTGAGGATGATTACTTGATACTCTTCTTGATTTGCATGATTTCATGATAACATGCTATGTACTTGTATCTAGTAACTTACTGAGATTTATCTCACCCCGTTCCTTGTTTATTTGTTTCCCTCCCCCCCCAGGAAAGCAAGTGGTAATTCGTTGTGAGGCTCGACTTAGCAGGGGCCTACTTGGCAGGTTGTTCTTGTTGGGGATTTTTATCCTTTTCAGTTTTTAGTGAGGACGGTCTTGTATCAGTTGTTTAGACTCAGTATATTGGGTAGACTTGTATAGTGTTCTTGTAATGCCAGCATATGTGCTAGGCATGTTTTCCGCTGTGTACAACCATTTGGTTTAAATTTCTTGGTATAGAACTCGTTGTGAGCTATCTTAGCTCGTTCCTCTTGAGTATTTATATGATGCCAGTTGATTTATTCAGGTGTCATTCAGTTTCTCGTTTCTTGTTAGTCACGCGCACCAGGTTCGAGGTTCTATTAGGGAATCCCGGGACTTGAGGGCGTGTCAATATATATTTTAAAATTTCTCATATAAACTTTATCAATATGCATACCCATAAAATACCTAATTTTGAGGTTGATTAATCGGGAAAATATGGAGGAGAAAAATAATCGAGACTCTTTTGAAATTAATTATTTGTTTGTAGCGCATTATAAACATATTGGATTTGATTTAATAGTTGAAAATTGATAAAGTTGAATAAAAGGGGCAAACTAAAATATAAACTCATCATGTAGGACAAAATTAATAAAAGTGCCAAGTTTAGGGATCAAACTATTATTAGTTTCATGGGCATATTAGGTATTTTAAAATATCTCACAAAAGGAAGGGGCAAAGTGGCACAAAAAGCCATCATAAGAGACCAAACTAATAAAATTTATTCATGAATGACCAAACTAATAAAAATTGACAGGTTTAGGAACCAAATTATTATTTAATCCTATTATATTTAAAAAAATCAAGATAATCAAACTACTTTAACTAACTTCTTAATATGTGTAAAGTTAAGTTGTTTTGCTTATATTTGTGACCGGACCGGAGTAGTATATTGGTAAAATATTAACAAATCTTTTTTTCTACTGAATCCGCCTAATTTGGCCGCCTAGAGGCCTAGGTGGGTGCCTAGCCTGATTTGTAGAACACTGCTATTAATATCATAGTCCTTCCGTCATATTTCAAATTGCAAAATTTGTCATTTTGAATGTCCTCTTAAAATTGTAAAAAGCTAAAATATAAAGTTTATAATATTTTTTAATTAGTAAGACCCACTTGTCATACTCACATAAACTCACTCTTGTTATTCTCTACCTTACTTTCTTTCTCCTACCCAGCTATGTATGCTCACAACACATCACTCTTTTATTTTTTTTCTTAATTTTCATGCATAACTTTATTTTTACAATTTAAAATAAGATAAAAAATATTTATTTCTCTTTAACCCTCACATATTCAATTTTAAAAATTGTGGATGTATATCACCACTCACTAAATATACATGGGGTGGTTGGTTGCTTCAAAAAATGATACACCCTTCATCCCATTATATTAGCCATATTAATCTCTTTACGCATAATACTATTACTGCTACTGGTCCCCTTCCACTTTTTTTTTTTTTTTTTTTAACTATATAAGCGGTTAATACATATTCCTATCCTAGGTTGCATTTTTATGCGTAAATTGTACAACAACCCTATTTACTTTCTGAATGCTAAACTTATTACATTGTAGAGCTAGTTGTTGAATCTCAAAGATTATGGAATCTAGTGTGAAATCTCTAGTTGTTGTGTCTTGAATGTAATCTCTGGCTTGTAATGAGTTTGTCAAAACGAAAAGATTAATATAGTTGTTGTGGACTACTCATTCCAAACCTTTTCATATAACAAGATATTCACAGTGAATGTTAGATGGTGATTTGCATGAAAAAAGACTACCAATCATTAGCCTGCCGTTACTTGAGTACCAGAGTTGTCATCCTAGTTCCGCCCATCGATAATTCTTTTTCCAAGATCCATCAATAATAAGGATTTATCTTTCATTTAAGTGCTGGTTTTTGAGAAATCCTTCACGAGTTTTTCAATTCAATGAATCAATACTCGAGCTGCTCCATATTGGGAAAGCATGTTGTTTCTGGATGAGGATCTTTGTTTTTCCAAGGTTTTGAAGGGCAGTGTAATAATGGGTATATATGGTGGGCTACATTGGTTAAATATGAAATCATTGCGGTTCTTTCATATCTCTCAATCTTCAAAAAAAAAAAAAAACTGTCTCATCAAAATGTGTGTTTTTTTTTTTTACTATGAATGAACTTTGGGAGATAATTATAGATTGATTTAATTATTCTACTGAAAATCTAAAACATGTAATTGAACAACCGTTTACACCTCAAGAAGTGGAAGTTGCAGTCAACCAGCTTGGCCATCTCAAATCTCCTGGCCCAGATGGATACACTGCAGAATTCTATCAACAACATTGGCCCACAGTTAAACATGAGGTAACTTCTGCTCTTCTCAATATTTTAAATTCGGGACACCCGCTTCTGACCATAAACGAAACCCTGGTATCTCTAATCCCAAAAAACCCTAATCCATCTGATCTGACCAATTCCGTCCTATAAGTCTATGCAACACCCTTTACAAAAATCTTAAAAAGGTCATGGTCAACAAGCTCAAGCCAATAATCCCGTCCCTTGTATCTCAGAATCAAAATGCTTTTGTGCCAGGTCGCACAATTTTTGACAATATCATCATCAGCCATGAAGTTTCAGAGCACATCAAAAAATCCTCAAAACCCTCTTTGTTTCGCCAAACTTGACATCAGTAAAGCCTATGACAAACTGGATTGGAATTTCATCCTTAAAGTTCTAGCCAAAATGGGATTCTCTCACAAATGGATCAACCTAATCCATTCTTGCATTTCCTCGGTCTCTTACTCTATCCTGATTAATGGGAACCCTTCTATACCTTTCACCCCAAATCGAGGCATTAGACAAGGGGACCCCCTCTCCCCGTATTTATTCATCCTTTGTGCAGAAGCTCTCTCAGCTACCCTCCACCATTTCAACGAAGCTAAAATAGGTAGATCCGCCACTCCTATCAACCACCTCCTTTTTGCTGATGATTGCCTCATTTCTTTTGAGCTCAATCCCAATGCCTGCTATTTCTTAAAATGGGTCCTTGACTCATTCAGTGCCCAGGCAGGTGAAAAACCCAATTCCCAAAAAAGCGATCTATACTTCTCTCCATCCACAAACTCTGGCCTAAAAAACCAAGTTTTGGAAATCATGTCCATCCAAAACTCCACCACAGATGGGAAATATCTTGGTATTAGACAAATGTTTTATGGAAATAAAAATGGTATATTCAAAGATACCATTGCTAAAGTCCGCTCCAAACTTGAAGGCTGGCAAGGAAAATTCCTTTCCCTTGTTGGGAGAACCATTCTCATCAAACACGTTATAGCTACTATTCCTAGTTATACAATGTTTTGCTTCAAATTTCCCATTGTCGTTATTAAATAACTCCATAGGATCTTTAATCGCTTTCTTTGGTTTGGCCTTGAAAAAACAACTGGGATTCACTGGATGGCTTGGAATAAACTGTGTCTACGGATAAACTTGGGAGGTTTAGGTTTAGGACATATGGGAGCCTTCAACCAAGCTTGTCTTGCCAAAACTGCTTGGAAAATTTTCTCAAATCCCCCTTCTCTTGTTAGTCTAACTTTAAAATCCAAATATTTTCCCCCAAAAAACTTCCTTGAGTCCTGTCTCTCTAGTAAAGCTTCTTGGAGTTGGAGAAGCATCCACTGGGGCAAAAACCTTCTTACTCCCAATCTGATGTGGATAGTTAAAATTGGGAGGCAAATCCAAGATCTACTAGATCCCTGGATCCCAGACAACTTAAATTACAGCTCCCCAACCCAACTTATTGAAAGTCTTCCTAATCTTCGTGTTTCAGACCTATTTAATGAGGTTACGAAATTTTGGAGAATTCCTCTTCTAAAAACACTTTTTCCTCCCCATGTTACCGACTCCATTCTCTCAATTCATATCACTAGATCAGGAGTTGACAAGCTTGTCTGGAATCAAACCAAAACTGGCGAATATTCGTTCAAAACTGCTATTTCTTAGCCCTCTCAAAACATAAGGATACAAATCATCTCATCCTTAACAGGACCCTCTTAGGATTTTCAAAGACTTGGAAATTACTTTGGAAGCTCCCTCTAGAACCAAAAATCAATTTTTTCGCTTGGCGAGCCCTCTCAAATATACTTCCCACCCAAAAAGCTCTCGTCCATAGGAAATGCACAAACCACACTTTTTGTAACCGTTGTAGTATGTCGGAGGAAAATGAAACTCATCTTTTTCTTTCTTGCCATCTATCTCAGACTATATGGAATCGATCAATAGTAAAAATTCCTCCAGTCTCGGATCATACAAGAAATCAATCTCTCTCATCTTGGTTCTCCTCTTGGATCACTAACCCCCTGATGAGACGGATATTATACATTTATTTTCTAGGATTTTATGAGCTTAAATTAATTATTTTCATGTATTTAGATTAATTTTACGTATTTTTGGGAAATTATGTAATTTTGGGATTTAATTGTAATTCAGGAGTATTTTAGTATTTTTATATTTCTACCAGAATTTAATAATTTATGATGTAAAAAGAAATTCCAAAATGATGAAAAATGTAAAGTCCAAAAATTAAAAGGAGGTTGAAGAATTGGGCCAAGAAGCATTTTAAAGGAAGAAATGGAATGGAGGTGGCCCAATGATCCAGCAATGCCCAGAAATGAAGGAGAGCCGGCCCATGCAGGCCTAATCCAACGAAGCTCACTCGCACACCATGCCCACTTCGCGACAAGTCCAAAATTGTCACGACCCGAAAGCTAGGCTCTATTTTATTAGTAATAAATAATTATTATTTATTTATTTGCTTATTTATTTATTTAAATTATTATTTATTTAAATATTTATGTGTGCATTTTATGTTTCATAATAATTATGCCTGGCATTTTATTTGAGTCATTTGGGTTAGTGTAGTATGGTTGGGTCTTAATTGTTAGTGTGGAGTGTAAGTATTTGTGTTAGTAGATGGGGAAGGGGTCTAAGTGTAAGTTTTTGAAATAATTTCCCCTACTCCCTCCCTACTCCCTCTCTTCTCCCTCACCTCTCCCTCATTTCTTCTCCCAGCTCATTTCTCTCTCTCTCTTCCATAGCAAAAGGTAAGTTTTTCTCTCTTCCTTCTCTCTTCATTTCCTTCCTCTTCCTCTCATTATTTCTCATTTCTTAAAACATGAAACTTGTTTAGATCGTCGATAGGATCGTAGGAAGCCAAGAAATTTTGAGTTCCGTCACCTTTGAGAAAATCCGGGTAAGTTACTTTCCCCCCATTTTTATGCTAGAAATGTCATTCCATGTTTAGATGATAATAAGAATGCCATTTATTGCTTCTTGGGTTAATTTGAGAGTGATCTATATTTTTGTTCATTTTGTTGTAAAATTTTGGTATTTGAATCATCCCTTGATTGGGGTTGTCCAGACGATGTTCTAGGGTCCTTTTTAGCTTCTAAATGGTTTGGGTACATTGGGTTACTACTTGGTAGTGTTAACTTTGAATTTGGGTATGAAAATGGTGGATTTGTGTTGATTTTCGAATAAGAACCCAGGAAGGAAGACCTGGGTTTGCTGTTCTTCCTTGGAGGCGCGCGCATCCCCTGCGTATGAGGCGCGCGCACCCTCCTCTCCCCCTTTCTGGTAAAACCTTCTGATGGATGGAGGCGCGCGCACCCTCTCCTCCTCCAAACTTGATTTTCCTTCTTAGCAAAGGAGGCGCGCGCACCCTCCCTTAGGAGGCGCGCGCACCCTCTCCCCTGGTGTGAAATTTATTTCCCTTTTTGTCCAATCTTTTGAAGGCCATAACTTCCTCTTCCGGACTCCGTTTTAATCGAGTAAACTATCGTTTTAAAGCCCTTTTAGAGTACTACGAGATGAGGTGGTTTATTTGGTGGGGATTCAGGTTCAGATTGTGTTGAGACTTTGGTAGGTATTCTATAACAAAACGTTTATGATCGGTCCGTTGTGTCCAAGAACTCCCTTTTTGTTGGTATAAGACTGGGATGCAATCTTAACCTAGATTTTGGGCACTACTCTTGTAGACTTAAATGGTCATTTTGGAAAATTCTAGTGTCGAAAATGATCCCTTGGTGAACAAATGGGTCATGGACGTTGATTATTGGTTGCTTGGAAATGTTGGAACACTTTCGTAATGAGTAGACGTTTAGGGTCATTTTGGTGATAATCATTGTTCTACTTGTGAGCGACCGTTTGGGTAGTACTCTTTACGAGTAACTCGCGTGTATCATCGTTAGGATGTGTTGGTATGGGTCCTTGTTTTAGTGTCATCTTGTTTTAATAACCAATATTGTTGGGCCCTTTTATGAGCAATTCCGTTATTGTTGTTGAACTCTTTTATGAGAAACTTCTTGCTATCGTTGTTGTTAAAACTCTTCATGAGTAATCGTTGTATCCTTATGGTGATTATTTTGTAAGGTTCCCTACTTTGAAATCATTAGTTGTTTATCGTGCTAGTATTTTATTACTTAGCCTTTACTTGAAGTCCAGCTGGTATTTGTGTGTTTCGAGCGATGCGAAAGATTATAATGGCAATGAGCTGAGTCCATTATAATTCTTGACCATTGTTTTGCCCCATTATTACCCTCCTCCAGATTGGCCTCGGATGTGAGATGAGCTAGCTCCTTTCTTGGGAACAGTCTAGCTATTATAAGGGGTTGCGACTTTGTGTCGTATACTCAGTTATCGTTGGTTATTGGTTCTGGTACTGGGTTTTCTCTTCAGCTATTATGCTGCTATCGTTGATTGGTTATCGGCTCTTTGATGCTGCTTATTGATGCTACTCTTCGATGCGGTCCTATCGTCAGTGATCAGATGGTTATATCCTTTAATGGGGAAACCTTGGCTCAGTATCCTTTGTTACTTGTTTATTTCCGCTGCTATCTGTTAAATGATATTTGCTACGTGCTATGTGAGATATTATTATTGTTATTGCATCATAGCATGTCATGTAGTTGCATTAGTAACTTATTGAGATTTATCTCACCCCCTTTCTTTTATCTTTGTTTTTCCTTAACCCCCCCAGGAGGAAATGATTAGGATTTGCGGATCGAGGAGGACGTCGAGAGGATTGAGATTTTGGGCAGGTTGTTATTGATCGGTTTGCATTATTTAAATGTATAACCTTTTGGGGATAGTTTTATCAACAATGACGTCATTAAGATTTGAAATCTTTTGTATTTTTGGTGTAAGCTTGTGGAGCTTATACTAGTAGTATTTTGTTGTTAACTTGGACTTCTAAAACTGTGTTTTAAACCTTTTGGGTATAAAAATGGAATTTTTATCTTCAGTATTTTAGTATTTGTGTGTTAAGTCGACGTCCAGCTCGCGAGTTCCCGGCCCGCGGGGTCGGGGTCGCGACAGTTGGTATCAGAGCTATGGTTTAGCTCTAAGTATAAGTATAGGTGGACTAGAATGACCTAGGAGGGTAGTTGTGTTCGTAGTGAGTAACGATGAGTATTTTATGCAGGTATTTGTTTGAAATGGCTAGAAGAAGAGCTGGTGAAGGCATCAGTGGGACTCAGAATCTTAATGGTCTAAGGGAAGAAAACCGTGCAGTGTTTCAGGGCAGGTTTGAAGCGGCCGTGAAAGCAATTCATGACCAAGGGCCGAGAGAGGAACATGTAGCACCTCCGCGATATGGGTTGGAGCAGTTCTTGAAGTTGAAACCAAGTGAGTACGACGGTGAGACTGATGTGAAGAAGGCCGAGCTATGGATAGAATCGATGGAGAAAATCTACGATGTCTTTGGTTGCACTGATGAGGATAGGGTTCTGTTTTCAGCCTATAAGCTCATGGGGGCTGCGGAACATTGGTGGAAGGCGCTGAAGACCAGTTGGGATGCGACTCTTGTACCATATCCTTGGGAGTGGTTCGTGAGGAAATTCAAGGATCATTTTATCTCTCTAGTGAATCAAAACCGGAAAGAGATCGAGTTCCTCAGCTTGGAGCAAGGCATGATGTCAGTAGCACAGTACTCAGCTAAGTTCACAGAATTAGCCAGGTGTTGTGAATACCTTGTGCGGACCGAGGAGCAGAAAGCGGTGAGATTGATCAGGGGTTTGAAGACATCCATCCGGACTCAGCTTATAGCACAGCGGATTCAGACTTATCAGGATGCGGTGGATCGAGCCTACTTGATTGAGCAGGATATTGGGGAACACAAAAGGAAGACTGAGATGGTTAACCCGGGTAAGCAAGGAGGGCAGAGTAAGTCACAACAGAAACATTCGGATAACAGAGGTAATTCTGGAGTGCAAACTCGATTCAGAAGGCAACTTCAAGGGCAACCAACAGTGGGAAATCAAGGTTCTAATAAGGGAACACGAAATGGGAAAGTCTGCAGCTACTGTCAGAGGAAAGGACACTCAGAAGACAAGTGTTGGAAGAAGCAAGGAAAATGTGTGAAGTGTGGTCAGTTGGGACACTTCGTTAAAGATTGTCCGAGGTTTAGAGTTCAGTCATCGGGGACAGGAACTGGAGTACCACAGGGTCAGAAGAGGGATGCTTCGGGGAAGCCCAAGGTTTCGGGTAGAGTATTTGCAATCAATCAGCACTCAGCGGGTGACTCATCAGTTTCAGTGGGTATTATTTTGCGTCGAGAGAGCGAGCGCGCGCATTTTAGGATCATCGCATTCTCATGTTTATGTGCATTTAGTTGCATTTATTTCTCCTGAGTCTTTGACTTATGTGTTGTCAGTGTCTACTCCTATGGAGGAGTGTAGGATATCTGATGGAGTCTTATGTGCTCACGTTGTGCTTAAAGGTAGATATAACTTACCTGCTAAATTTGTCTTATTGCTATTATAAGGTTTTGATGTTATTTTGAGAAGGGAACGTTATGTTTTAGTCGATTGTTGTAGGAGGATTGTTACATTCTCTATTCCTGATTTCCTAAAATCGTTTTGAGACCGTTCCTTTGGGTAGAATTATACTCATCTTTTCTTATATGGACTTTGAATATATAACTTGGGTTAAGTGAGTTGTTATGATACTAGGTGGTAGTGCTAATATTTAGATCAATATCCATATTGTATCGGTTGGGTTATAGGAGTTGAGGATTCAATGAGGATCTCTTAAGGAAAATTTTGGTCACTTTTAGTACATCTCCGTGAATGCATCGGAATGGATTAGTATGGAGAGGTGTACGATTTGTTATGGATGATGAGTTGTTGTAGGAGTTATGATCATTAATGGTGGTAAGCGTGTTAAGTTAGAAAGGACTAAGTACATTTTGGGAGAGTAATAATTTCTCGATCTATGTTAAAGGCATTTTGAAATTTTGGTTAGATAGTGGTTCTATGGTTCTAAATCCCTTCTTGGTGGCGTTTCCCAAATTGGATCAAGGGTATGTGAAGAAAGTTGAGTATCAATACTTGGGCATAATTAAGGAATATCATGATTTGGTATTGGGTCAGTTGGAACGTTGCTAGCTAATTGGTTTATAATGATGGTAGTACTATTGAGCCTAAGTATCATTAGGTTAATAAATGTATGCGTGAAAGACTAACTTGGGTTAGCTATTGAGGATTTGAGATTTGTTGATTCCCTTGGGTATATGAGCATAGATTATTAACTAAAAAGGGAGTTAGAGGAAATCCCTTGAAGATAAAATTTAGATCATTTTCGGACTATTGAGTATTCGTAATTATTTTAGGCTTTCAAGGATTGGAGTGTTATGACGATGAAATTATAGCGTGGATTTAAGTAAACATTTTGTATTAAAATTTTGGGCTTACATTGTACCTCTAGTTTAAGGTGCCATCAAGGTGAAAACTGTTGGTAGTGGTGCCCTAGGCACGTTTAATAAACGTTGTAATTGTTATCATTTATTTCATATCAATAAAAGAGATGTTTTGATTATTATTGTTGTTCATGTTTACCTATAATAATCCCCGTCCCTAGTACTTATTAAGCACTAGTATAAAGGCTAAATGATCATGAGATGATCATGTTAGATTTATGGGTACTTGTTTGGAACAAGGTGCTGGACATGACCCGCTGTATGAGATTTATGTCATGGTCTATGTCGTACATATATCTCATATTAGTTATGTCATTTGAATCCTTAGACATGAAGTTATTATAGTCTTCCACTCGATGAACATTGTGTTTGACATATTCAAACGCTACCTTAACACGGTAGTTATAAAGGGTATGATTGGCATAATCGGATTCCCGTTGGGAAGAATAATAAGCTAAATGTATTTGTCCCTCCACGGAGAGATGTCAAGCTTGGGCCCCTCGAAGGAATGATGTTGATGAAATGTTCGGCCGGACTCAAATGGATTGATTGGATCAATAGCATTTGAATTATCAACATATTCGGAATCGAGAAAGTATTGAACAAAAATAAGTTGACTGTTTGACCATGACTTATGTTCAATGACATCGTGGACAAAGGGATTGTGACATATTCTAAGAGGAATGCGAACTTGTATCTAGTTATACTATTTGGGTAGGTATGACGGTTTGCTAGAACCTAATCATATCTTATGGGATCATGTTTGAGCCCATTGCCAACTTAGTATAATCCTAGAGGGTCACACACAATAGAACGAATCTTAAATAAAAGGACTATATTGGAATTTAGAGTCAGAGGACCTTGGAGGAATTTTGGAAACATTCTGGGCTGTTTGGTCTACCGAGCGGGCGCTTGGTTCAGACCAGGCGGGCGCCTGAAGTAATTCCAGAAAGACAGGGACCTTCTGGTCATTCAGGCGGGCGCCTGGACCTTTACAGGCGGGCGCCTGGTGCTCCCGATTGGAAAATTCCTAATTCGATTTAGGAAGGTTTTTGGCACAAGATTCCTATTTGGAATAGGTCTTAATTGTGTATAAAAACCCCAATTCGGCCAGACCATATGGAGAAGTGATTTTTTTTAGTCTCAAAGAGTTTGAGAGAGATATTATTTTGTTCTAAGATATCCTTGATTGAGGAACAAAATAATTCACAAATAAATTCAATATAGTTCTTTATTGTATTGTGAAAGTGTGTTTCATAATATTGGTCTAGCAACCAAGATCAAAGAAGCTCCTTTGATATTCGTTCGAAGTGTGGATACCGCTAGAGGGTGAATTTTATCATCTTACAAAGTTCGTGATTTGTTCGTGATAAAGCTTCAAGATCTCCACCAAGACCAAAGAGAAAATTAATAGCCATCAAGGGTTAGTTATTCCTATATTCATTATGTTGTATTTGATTTAATCATATGAACGGATCCATGGCTTTGAGTTTCTTAAAATTTTAATTGCTAAATTCCGCTGCGCATGATACTCGGAAACCCAACAGTGGTATCAGAGCGCCGTTCATGTTGATTAATTCAATACTTGGATCATGTTGTGTATATAAATTGTTTATGTGCCAAGCATGATATGAATATTGGATTATATGATGTTTATGTGTTTTGTGATTTTATGTGGTTTATTGTTTTTTTTTTTAACTTTAATCGCACGATTCAATCGCAATAAAAATTATGGTGGATTCTGAATTATTTCGATTATTGATTTTTAATTGGATCAAAGTTTTAATAATCGGGGAAAAATAATTTTGAGACAAAATTTTCGAACTTGAAAATTCCATACCATTCTGACCATTCAGGCGCCCGCCCGCGCTGGACCAGGCGCGCGCGCGTTTCAGGCGCCCGCCCGTGCTGGACCAGGCGCGCGCTCGCTAGGCCAGAATGTTCTGATTTTGTTCAAAATCTGATTCTGGAATTTTTCGATAAATCCGACAAACCAGTAACAAGACCACTTCAGACTTGCTGATCTGGAATGGGTTTTGGGTAGTTGGTTTGTGTGTGGATTTTGGGGTTTGATTTTCCTATTTGTTTTAGTCTTGTGATTCCTAGATTGGTTCAAGTTTTGGATGGCTAATCTGCGTTCATCGAGATTGTGTTTCCCAAAATTGATCGCAATCAAAGTTTCAAAGATAAAACGAAGTTAGAATTATGAAGAGTTCATAATTGCTAAAATTGAGAAACAAAGTTCTTGATTCAATGATTGGAGATCCAACTGGAATTGTGAATGCAATTGGCCTACGTTCATCGAGACCATCTATTGCTTAGTTTCGGCCACATGGACTACTTTCTTGGTTTCTTGAATTAGTGCGGGATTGTGGTTGCCTAATGGCTTAGTTCGACCGCACTTCTTGTTGTCTTGATTTGGAGATAATAACCAAAGTTGAAATAGTCTCATCCTCATAATTATAGAGAAACTAATGACACATAAATATTATGCTTAAATTAATGGGATTAATTTAGTGGCTAAACTTGATGTGTAACATGTTTATATTATGTGCTCATAAATATGTTATATGCTATATGTGATGAACCTTCAAAGAAAGTTTTAAGTCTTTTATTGCCATGCCATGATTAAAATACTTGTTAGTACATGAGTGATTTTAATGTAGATTCGCCCTAGCGAGGTGCATTAAATTTATTTATGTTTGAGCAAGATAGATAATGTGGGCACGCCTTAGCGGGACACATTAACTATGCGTTTAAAATGGTTAGACTTAATTGGGCGTCAAAACAGTTTTGGGCCTAGGCAAGGATGAGGTTTAACATGCTTTTGAAATTGGATTTCTAAAAGAATCTCATAAAAGGAATTAAGAGTCATATGAGATATGATTGACAAGAGTTGTCTACCTAATTATTTTAATTTTGTGTAATCCGCCTTAGCGGACTTGAAATTAAATTAAAGTTGGATCTTAACCCATTTAAATTATATTATACATTGGATGTATATGAAGGTTATATAATTTAGTGGGAGTATTTTGTTTGAAAAATACATTATTTATCTCTTTAATGAAAATCGGTACTTATTAAATTTTGGAAATTTTGCATATTTGTAGATAATGACTAATAACACTCAATCAATGTCGTTGCGATCGATCCTTGAGAAGGATAAGCTCGAAGAGAATGGTACAAACTTTATGGATTGGATCCGAAGCATAAGAATTGTTCTTAGGCAAGAAGATAAGTTGTACATTCTCGATGGGCCTCTCCCTGCTGAACCACCGCCTACTGCCCCTAGGGTAGAAAGAGACAATTACAAGAAACATCGTAATGATTCTAGAGATGTAAGTTGTCTCATGCTTGCTGGTATGTGTTCAAAACTCCAACAAAGTTTGGAACATTTGGAAGCCTATGAGATAGGCGTGGAGTTGAGAACCATGTTTCAAGAGCAAGCTAGGCAAGAGAGGTACAAGACCATTGTTGCATTCACTACTAGTAAAATGAATGAAGGGCAACAAGTGAGTCCTCACTTTCTTAAAATGAAAGGTTATGTAGAGCACCTTGAGAAACTTGGCTATCCAATCCCATTGGAGCTAGCCACGGATCTCATTCTTAATTCATTGCCTAAAAGTTATAATCAGTTTGTGATGAATTATAACATGCATGGAATGGATAAGAATCTCTCTGAGTTGCATGGGATGCTCAAAACTGCAGAGATGAAAATTGTGGAGAAAGGTTCTCCCGTGCTCTTGGTTCATGATGGGAAGAAGGCTGGTGCCAAAGGAAAGGGTAAGGCAAAAGTTGTCAAACCCAAGATAAGCAAGGCAAAGGTTGCCAAGGCTTCTGAGGCAAAACCTGATTCACAAAAGGATGCAATCTGTTTCCATTGTCAAGAAATTGGTCATTGGAAACGTAATTGCAAGGCTTTCTTGGAAGAGCAAAAGAAGAAGAAGAGCAGCAAGGCTGCGTCGACTTCAGGTATCTATATGATAGATATTCTCCTTTCTACCACTGATTCCTGGGTATTGGATACCGGATGTGGTTCTCACATTTGTCTAAATGTGCAGGGACTAAAGAATAGGAGACTGCTTAAAGAAGGTGAAGTAGATCTACGCGTGGGGAATGGAGCAAGAGTTGCTGCATTAGCCGTAGGGACTTATGAAGTCACTTTACCTTCCGGATTAATTCTTGTTTTGAACAATTGTTATTATGTTCCGGATTTAAGCAGAAATATTATTTCAATTTCTTGTTTGGATAATGAAGGCTTTAAGTTTCTTATTGAGAATAAGAAATTTTCTATTTATTTAAATGATGTGCTTTATGGTATTGCTAATTCATTTAATGGCCTTTATGTCTTGGATGTCAAGAATGAAAATAATGTCTATCATGTAAATAAGAAATCTAAACCTAATGATGTAAATCATACTTATTTGTGGCATTGCCGTCTTGGTCATATTAATGAGAAGCGTATCTCAAAACTCCATGGGGACGGACTTTTGGGTTCATGTGACTTAGAGTCATATGATACTTGTGAGTCGTGTCTTCTTGGAAAAATGACTAAGACACCTTTTACCAAGTTGGGTGAAAGGGCAAGCGACTTATTGGGGTTGATACATTCCGATGTATGCGGACCATTAAGTAGCAATGCTAGGGGAGGATTTCAATACTTCATAACCTTCACTGATGATTATAGTAGATTTGGGTATGTTTACCTAATGAAACATAAAAGTGAAGCATTTGAGATATTTAGAATATTTCAAAATGAAGTAGAAAAACAACTTGGCAAAAGTATAAAGGCACTTCGATCAGATCGAGGTGGTGAATACTTAAGTCAAGAATTTGATGATCATCTAAAGAATTGTGGAATAGTTTCACAATTGACTCCGCCTGGAACACCACAATGGAATGGTGTGTCTGAGAGGAGAAATCGGACTTTGTTAGACATGGTTCGATCAATGATGAGTCAAGTTGATCTTCCAATATCCTTTTGGGGTTACGCCCTAGAAACCGCTGCTTTCACACTAAATCAAGTTCCAACTAAATCGGTTCCAAAGACTCCATATGAGATGTGGAGTGGAAAGAAACCTAGTTTATCTTTCATGAGGATTTGGGGTTGCGAAGTTTATGTTAAGAGACTTATCTCTGACAAACTAGCACACAAATATGATAAATGTATTTTCGTGGGATATCCTAAGGAAACTAAAGGATATTACTTTTACAACCGAGAGGATAACAAAGTGTTTGTTGCCCGAACTGGTGTCTTTCTAGAGAAAGAGTTTCTCTCCAAATAAATCAGTGGGAGTAAAATAAATCTTGAAGAAATTCGAGACCCAGAAAATAACATTGAACCAATAGTGGAACAAGAACAAGAACCACAAGGAGTTGTGGAACCTGTTCAAAATACACAAGCATCTCGCAGATCTAGTAGGTTACGATCCGAGCCCGAGAGATATGGATTTCTCGTAACGGATAGTAATGAGGTAGAAATCATTGAGAATGATGAACCGTCAACCTACCAAGAGGCGATGTCTTCTCCTGATTCGGACAAGTGGCTTGGAGCCATGGAATCCGAATTACAATCCATGCAAGACAATCAAGTTTAGAATTTGATTGATGCACCCGAAGGTGTAAAAACCATAGGATGCAAATGGGTCTTCAAGAAGAAGACTGACATGGATGGGAAGGTGCATACTTACAAAGCTAGGCTTGTAGCGAAAGGTTATAGGCAAGTTCATGGTATTGACTATGATGAGACCTTTTCACCCGTAGCAATGATCAAGTCTATAAGAATTTTGCTTGCCATTGCCGCATATCATGACTATGAAATATGGCAGATGGACGTCAAAACCGCTTTCCTGAATGGAAAACTCCAAGAGGATGTGTATATGACACAACCAGAAGGTTTTGAACAAGATTCTAAGGTATGCAAATTGCAAAGATCCATCTATGGATTGAAGCAAGCTTCAAGGAGTTGGAATCTCCGTTTTGATGAATCGGTCAAAGAGTTTGGTTTCATCAAGAACGAAGATGAGCCTTGTGTATACAAGAAGATTAGTGGGAGCATAGTGCTATTCCTTATTTTATATGTGGATGACATATTGCTCATTGGAAACGACATTCCTACACTTCAGTCTGTGAAGACTTGGTTAGGAAAGTGCTTCGCAATGAAAGATATGGGTGAAGCCGCGTATATTCTTGGCATTAAGATCTATAGAGATAGATCAAGGAGGCTACTTGGTTTAAGCCAAAGTACATACATTGACAAGGTCATTAGAAGATTCCGTATGGAAAATTCTAAGAGAGGAACCTTGCCCATGTTACATGGAGTTTCTCTAAGCAAGACTCAATGTCCTAAGACAAAAGATGAGCGTGAGAAAATGAATGATGTTCCATATGCTTCGGCAATTGGGTCCATCATGTATGCCATGATTTGTACTAGGCCGGATGTATCTTATGCTTTGAGCATGACAAGTAGATATCAATCCGACCCTGGCGAAAATCACTGGATAGCTGTAAAAGCGATTCTTAAGTACTTGAGAAGAACTAAAGACTCGTTTTTGGTCTATGGAGGAATGGAAGATGATCTCGTTGTAAATGCTTACACGGATGCAAGCTTCCAAACCGACAAAGATGATAGCCGATCGCAATCGGGTTTTGTGTTTATGTTAAATGGTGGAGCTGTAAGCTGGAAGAGTTCCAAGCAAAGTACAACCGCTGATTCTACAACAGAAGCTGAGTATATTGCTGCATCGGATGCTGCAAAGGAAGCTGTTTGGATTAAGAAGTTCATAACTGAACTTGAAGTGGTTCCTAGTATTGCTAATCCAATAGACCTTTATTGTGATAATAATGGTGCTATTGCTCAAGCAAAGGAACCAAGAGCACATCAAAAATCCAAACACATACTTAGGCGTTTTCATATCATTCGAGAGATCGTTGATAGGGGAGACGTAAATATATGCAGAGTACCTACTGATGACAATGTTGCGGACCCGCTAACAAAAGGACTTCCACAAGCTAAACATGATGGTCATGTTAGGTCCATGGGTATTAGATACATGGGAGATTGGGCCTAGGGCAAGTGGGAGATTGTTGGTAGTGGTGCCCTAGGCACGTTTAATAAACGTTGTAATTGTTATCATTTATTTCATATCAATAAAAGAGATGTTTTGATTATTATTGTTGTTCATGTTTACCTATAATAATCCCCGTCCCTAGTACTTATTAAGCACTAGTATAAAGGCTAAATGATCATGAGATGATCATGTTAGATTTATGGGTACTTGTTTGGAACAAGGTGCTGGACATGACCCGCTGTATGAGATTTATGTCATGGTCTATGTCGTACATATATCTCATATTAGTTATGTCATTTGAATCCTTAGACATGAAGTTATTATAGTCTTCCACTCGATGAACATTGTGTTTGACATATTCAAACGCTACCTTAACACGGTAGTTATAAAGGGTATGATTGGCATAATCGGATTCCCGTTGGGAAGAATAATAAGCTAAATGGATTTGTCCCTCCACGGAGATATGTCAAGCTTGGGCCCCTCGAAGGAATGATGTTGATGAAATGTTCGGCCGGGCTCAAATGGATTGATTGGATCAATAGCATTTGAATTATCAACATATTCGGAATCGAGAAAGTATTGAACAAAAATAAGTTGACTGTTTGACCATGACTTATGTTCAATGACATCGTGGACAAAGGGATTGTGACATATTCTAAGAGGAATGCGAACTTGTATCTAGTTATACTATTTGGGTAGGTATGACGGTTTGCTAGAACCTAATCATATCTTATGGGATCATGTTTGAGCCCATTGCCAACTTAGTATAATCCTAGAGGGTCACACACAATAGAACGAATCTTAAATAAAAGGACTATATTGGAATTTAGAGTCAGAGGACCTTGGAGGAATTTTGGAAACATTATGGGCTGTTTGGTCTACCGAGCGGGCGCTTGGTTCAGACCAGGCGGGCGCCTGAAGTAATTCCAGAAAGACAGGGACCTTCTGGTCATTCAGGCGGGCGCCTGGACCTTTACAGGCGGGCGCCTGGTGCTCCCGATTGGAAAATTCCTAATTCGATTTAGGAAGGTTTTTGGCACAAGATTCCTATTTGGAATAGGTCTTAATTGTGTATAAAAACCTCAATTCGGCCAGACCATATGGAGAAGTGATTTTTTTGAGTCTCAAAGAGTTTGAGAGAGATATTATTTTGTTCTAAGATATCCTTGATTGAGGAACAAAATAATTCACAAATAAATTCAATATAGTTCTTTATTGTATTGTGAAAGTGTGTTTCATAATATTGGTCTAGCAACCAAGATCAAAGAAGCTCCTTTGATATTCGTTCGAAGTGTGGATACCGCTAGAGGGTGAATTTTATCATCTTACAAAGTTCGTGATTTGTTCGTGATAAAGCTTCAAGATCTCCACCAAGACCAAAGAGAAAATTAATAGCCATCAAGGGTTAGTTATTCCTATATTCATTATGTTGTATTTGATTTAATCATATGAACGAATCCATGACTTTGGGTTTCTTAAAATTTTAATTGCTAAATTCCGCTGCGCATGTTACTCGGAAACCCAACAAAAACACTATAATGGAAATCCTTGGAGATATAACCACTATGGTGAATATTGTGGGGATGAAAAAATTTCTTTATTCGGGACGAATTTTCTTTTAAGGTGGAGTGAATGTCACGACCCGAAAGCTAGGCTCTATTTTATTAGTAATAAATAATTATTATTTATTTATTTGCTTATTTATTTATTTAAATTATTATTTATTTAAATATTTATGTGTGCATTTTATGTTTCATAATAATTATGCCTGGCATTTTATTTGAGTCATTTGGGTTAGTGTAGTATGGTTGGGTCTTAATTGTTAGTGGGAGTGTAAGTATTTGTGTTAGTAGATGGGGAAGGGGTCTAAGTGTAAGTTTTTGAAATAATTTCCCCTACTCCCTCCCTACTCCCTCTCTTCTCCCTCACCTCTCCCTCATTTCTTCTCCCAGCTCATTTCTCTCTCTCTCTTCCATAGCAAAAGGTAAGTTTTTCTCTCTTCCTTCTCTCTTCATTTCCTTCCTCTTCCTCTCATTATTTCTCATTTCTTAAAACATGAAACTTGTTTAGATCGTCGATAGGATCGTAGGAAGCCAAGAAATTTTGAGTTCCGTCACCTTTGAGAAAATCCGGGTAAGTTACTTTCCCCCCATTTTTATGCTAGAAATGTCATTCCATGTTTAGATGATAATAAGAATGCCATTTATTGCTTCTTGGGTTAATTTGAGAGTGATCTATATTTTTGTTCATTTTGTTGTAAAATTTTGGTATTTAAATCATCCCTTGATTGGGGTTGTCCAGACGATGTTCTAGGGTCCTTTTTAGCTTCTAAATGGTTTGGGTACATTGGGTTACTACTTGGTAGTGTTAACTTTGAATTTGGGTATGAAAATGGTGGATTTGTGTTGATTTTCGAATAAGAACCCAGGAAGGAAGACCTGGGTTTGCTGTTCTTCCTTGGAGGCGCGCGCATCCCCTGCGTATGAGGCGCGCGCAGCCTCCCATAGGAGGCGCGCGCACCCTCTCCTCCTCCAAACTTGATTTTCCTTCTGATCAAAGGAGGCGCGCGAACCCTCCCTTAGGAGGCGCGCGCACCCTCTCCCCTGGTGTGAAATTTATTTCCCCTTTTGTCCAATCTTTTGAAGGCCATAACTTCCTCTTCCGTACTCCGTTTTAATCGAGTAAACTATCGTTTTAAAGCCCTTTTAGAGTACTACGAGATGAGGTGGTTTATTTGGTGGGGATTCAGGTTCAGATTGTGTTGAGCCTTTGGTAGGTATTCTATAACAAAACGTTTATGATCGGTCCGTTGTGTCCAAGAACTCCCTTTTTGTTGGTATAAGATTGGGATGCAATCTTAACCTAGATTTTGGGTACTACTCTCGTAGACTTAAATGGTCATTGTGGAAAATTCTAGTGTCGAAAATGATCCCTTGGTGAACAAATGGGTCATGGACGTTGATTATTGGTTGCTTGGAAATGTTGGAACACTTTCGTAATGAGTAGACGTTTAGGGTCATTTTGGTGATAATCATTGTGCTACTTGTGAGCGACCGTTTGGGTAGTACTCTTTACGAGTAACTCGCGTGTATCATCGTTAGGATGTGTTGGTATGGGTCCTTGTTTTAGTGTCATCTTGTTTTAATAACCAATATTGTTGGGCCCTTTTATGAGCAATTCCGTTATTGTTGTTGAACTCTTTTATGAGAAACTTCTAGCTATCGTTGTTGTTAAAACTCTTCATGAGTAATCGTTGTATCCTTATAGTGATTATTTTGTAAGGTTCCCTACTTTGAAATCATTAGTTGTTTATCGTGCTAGTATTTTATTACTTAGCCTTTACTTGAAGTCCAGCTGGTATTTGTGTGTTTCGGGCGATGCGAAAGATTATAATGGCAATGAGCTGAGTCCATTATAATTCTTGACCATTGTTTTGCCCCATTATTACCCTCCTCCAGATTGGCCTCGGATGTGAGATGAGCTAGCTCCTTTCTTGGGAACATTCTAGCTATTATAAGGGGTTGCGACTTTGTGTCGTATACTCAGTTATCGTTGGTTATTGGTTCTGGTACTGGGTTTTCTCTTCAGCTATTATGCTGCTATCGTTGATTGGTTATCGGCTCTTTGATGCTGCTTATTGATGCTACTCTTCGATGCGGTCCTATCGTCAGTGATCAGATGGTTATATCCTTTAATGGGGAAACCTTGGCTCAGTATCCTTTGTTACTTGTTTATTTCCGCTGCTATCTGTTAAATGATATTTGCTACGTGCTATGTGAGATATTATTATTGTTATTGCATCATAGCATGTCATGTAGTTGCATTAGTAACTTATTGAGATTTATCTCACCCCCTTTCTTTTATCTTTGTTTTTCCTTAACCCCCCAGGAGGAAAGGATTAGGATTTGCGGATCGAGGAGGACGTCGAGAGGATTGAGATTTTGGGCAGGTTGTTATTGATCGGTTTGCATTATTTAAATGTATAACCTTTTGGGGATAGTTTTATCAACAATGACGTTATTAAGATTTGAAATCTTTTGTATTTTTGGTGTAAGCTTGTGGAGCTTATACTAGTAGTATTTTGTTGTTAACTTGGACTTCTAAAACTGTGTTTTAAACCTTTTGGGTATAAAAATGGAATTTTTATCTTCAGTATTTTAGTATTTGTGTGTTAAGTCGACGTCCAGCTCGCGAGTTCCCGGCCCGCGGGGTCGGGGTCGCGACAAAAATACTGCACGTCTGCGCAACTCGTGAGCACGAATGCGGAGGATCGGCACAAATCGTGCAAGCGCAGGTTCCAGGTACGATTTTGGCGGTGACGGGCGCGTGGCGGTGGAGTTTGGCGCGTGAACGGCAGAGTGTGAGACTGGGAGCGCGTGAGCGCTCGTGTGGACGGCTGGCAGTGAGATTTTCCATATTTTCCTTTATTTTTCTATTTTCTTTTCTTTTATTCTTTTCATTTCTTTTTAGTTTATGACTCGTTCTAGGTATTTAAATTAGGTTTCTTGCATTGTTTTTGATTCTAGACTTCAACATAATTTTAGATCTATGTTTTCTTTCTTTATTCATGGAGATTTCAAAGCTTTGGATGAGAAACTAAAATCCAAATTTGGGTTTGAATCTTGAACCCCTTTTTATCAATTTGAGGTATTTTTCTTTTCAATCTTTTATCTCTATTCATAATTTTATCTGTGATTAATTTAGATTTATTGCTAGGGTTTTTAAACTTGATCAATCTAATTGCTCTGGTTAATTTATCTTTGTTAGAATTTTCTATTTACTGTGCCAGTGTAGAAATTCACAAGTAGCATCTTTACGATTTATGCATGTGCCTGGTAAATTGTGAAGTGGGTAAAATTAGACGATTATCTATATGAAATAATTGTAGAAAGCGTTCTTGATCTTAGTTTCTTAAATCGTTCATCAATTAATATTACGATCTAGACTGTGCTAGTTAGATTAATTTATTAATTAGGGTTTCTAGTGAGTGTGTCACTGCTAGTAACTATTCTAAAAGAAGAAACAGAGATTGAAATAAATCTCGTGATCAAGTGAATAGAGTAAAAAGTGAAAAAAAATATCGATGATAATTGAATAATTAGGTGAGGATGAAATCAAATCTGAAGTATTCTTTAATTATTGTTTTTGCTCATAATTAGTTTAATTTATGTTTTAGGATTTAATAATTTTAAATTCCCTCAATCTTGTCAAGTGAAAATTACGTAAATAAATAACTATTCTTCGTGGATCGATCATGGACTTATCCCTAGCTACATATTTTTAGAACCTAGTCCAGGTTTAATTTGTAGGTGTGCGATTTAGCCTATCACACCCCTCCTCTTTTAGATATCTGTTTCACTTTTTTGGTATTTTGGGAAATTTGGAAAAACAGGAATGAGATCATTTTCAACTTTGCAAGCCCTTCAATAGATAGCATTTTGACCCTAGCTTCCCAAAATTTTCAGAAAATCAAATACCTTACCCCTCTTAGAAATCTCACAATTACCCATCACTCCCCATCAATTCAAAACCCAAACCTACCGAGTCTTGATTCTCTGAATGGAAAGACTCTCGAGGAATATCTCAAAAACACATTTATTGGCGACTCTCAAATTCTGATAACAAACGGATCGTGGAAAAAGAACTCACGTTGGGCAGGATTGAGTTGGGAAATCTGGGACAAAGATAAAGGGCGGCTAATCTCTGGAAGTAGCTCATGCAAAACTACCTCCCCACTCCAAACGGAATGTCTGGCAATATGCAATGGTCTAGAATGGGCAATCCACAACAATTTCACGAACATAACAGATTCGACCCAAGCTCGGGACTACATCAACGCAACATCAAGCCGAGACTACAAACTTTAAGCTATCATCGCAGACATCAATTTTTTCATTTCCAAATGTAATAGCTTTAGTATTATAAAAGTAGATAGGAATGTAGTTAAATTTGCGCACCGAAATGCTAATTTTGCTAGGAATTTGTGTCATCACTTTATTGGCCCTGAGCCAAATTTGCTAATAATATAAGAGGCTTTGACCAATAAGTCCCTAGGCCAAATAAAAACTACCAATAAGGCCAGACATTTTGAAAACCTACCAAAAAGTCCTTGGCCCTTTTCTTGGACCAAAATACCATTCGCTCCCACCCAGCCCCAAGATTGGCATATAGGGAAAGGCAGTTGGCGGTCTTGAGGAGGTGGGCATGGGCTTGTTGTGGGTGGAGTAAGGAGCTAAAATTAAGAACATACTCCTACTGTTTCTTTATTTCTCTCTTCCTGTTTGTCTCTCTTTCTTTCTTTTTTTCGTTTTTTTTTTCCACCTAAAATTTTAAAATGACATATCTAAAAACTATAAACTGAAAAAATGATCTGAAACCGTTTTTTAATTGTGTCGATAATACGAATCAAACAAGTACACTCAACACATAATTCAAATTTTATAAATAAAAAAAAATCATTTTTCACTTATAAAAATTTGAAAAAAAATCATTTTTAATTTCACAATCTTAAAAAATAAAATTTTCACTTTTCACTTGTAAAATCATTTTTCAACTGATTTCTCAGTTGTGTGATTTCACATTTGTGTCATTTTTTTCATTTTTCATTTTTAAAAACTGATAAATTCATCTCTCAATTTTTCACAATCATTATGATAACTGAGACATGCATTTCACAGTTGTTCACACATGAATTTGAATATAATAACTGAGACATTCATTTAACAGTTATTCATAATTGAATAAAAACTGATAAAATCACCTCTCATGTTTTCCAATTGATGACTCAATTTATCGGTTTAATTATATAATAAATGGGACATTCATTTATCAGTTATTCACATATGAATTTGAGTACAAATAACTGGTACATTCATTTCTCAGTTATCAATTTTTCTCTGTTGTTAATATAATAATAAATGAGATATTCATTTCTCAGTTATTCACACACGAGTTTAATATATGAACTGGTAAATTTATTTCTCAGTTGTTAACACATGAGTTGAGTGTAACAACTAAGAAATTCACCGCACAGTTTTTACAAAGGATACTCATTTTCAGAATTATGCGTTGTCAAATGCTCTTTAAACAATTGTGAAATAAATTTATCTCATTTTTTTATTAAAAATGAGTAATTGTTCAATTGTGAAGAATTAATACTCCTAACCCGAAAAAAAAATGTGAGATGTAGTGTTAAATATATAATAGTCTACTAATTGAACAAGTAAGAAGTTTGGCATAGTGGTTAGGTGTCTAAGCCAAGACTAAGAGTTCTTGGGTTTAAACCCTTCAAAGAGCAAATAATTTTTATTTATAATATTTGGAGTTGAAGCTGGTTGTGGCGGCAGTAGGTGAGGTCTGGCGGTTGGCCGGAGGCCCGGCGATGTCCGGCGGCGGTCGGTGGCTGCTCGCCGGTGGTGGTGCCGGCGGTCGGTGCCGGATGGTGGTGTGGCCGGCGGCGGTCAGTGGCTGCTCGCCGGTGGTGGTGGCCGGCGGTCGGTGGCGGATGGTGGAGGTGGCCGGCGGCGGTCAGCGGTGGTGGTCAAATGTAAAGGTGGCAGTCAAAATGGTCAAAGGTTAGAGGTGTAGGAGGAATTTATTTGGGGTGGGGGTATTTTTGCCATTTAAAAGGTACAAGGGACTTATTGGTAAAATTGATTTGAACCTAAGGACCCTAAGGTAGAATTTAAAATGTTGTGTTTTTATTGGTAAATACCACATTCCCTCATGGACTTATTGGTAAAAATCCCATAATATAAGTAGGTGAATTCGTCAAAAGAAAAAGAAACAAAAATGATGAAACAGATGTCTAGAGTGTCAGGAGACATTGATATTCATCTTACCATTTGTGAAGGGAGTAGTTCGGTGAATTTGGGTATGTGAATGGAAGTTCTATGACATATTCCACCAGTCCTAAAATAATTTTTATATTCTTTTTTATTGTTATTGCGAAAGAACTTTGAGTAATAATTTTAACTTGATTTAATTATTTTTATGAAAATTAAAAACTTTTTATTGATAAAAAATCAACAATATTATCAATAACAAGTTTTAGATTTACATTAAGACAATTAAATCAACCTAAAATTATTGCTCAGAGTTCTTTCGCGGTAACAACGAAAAAAATATGAAGATCATTTTAGGACGAAATGAGTATCGGTTAATCTAACCCCTCAATTATAAAAAATTGAACAATTATTATGGGGCAAACATATATAGTGCTTTTCTGTCTCAAAAACACTAGTGATGATGCCAAAAACGTTCGTATCAGCCCTAATCCAACTGTTCAGATAATCACAACAAGTCCTTAAATAGCCTAAAAATAACGAACAAACGTAAACTAAGCCGGGGCTTCTCCGGCGAAGGGCCTCCGGTATATGTTTTTTTTTTTTTGAGATAAATCAATTGACAAGAGTTCAGAGTCAAGAGATTCGTTACCAGTTACACGTGAATTGTGGCATGTATTTATAAGGATATAGGGAATAGTATCCTTGCTTGGAACAGAAGTCTGGGAGTCCTTTTTAGTTTAGGGCTGATATTGGAAGAATTGTATCCCAAATAGGAATATTTTGGTAATTTCCGTATATTAGGAGGTCTCCTTATTAAATCGTGACTCATTGCTGAAGTGGATCTTGGACTCTCATACACATTCCCTATTTGAATAGGATTATGTAGAGAATGAAATTAGTGAGTTCCAAAAAAACGATTATTTTGGCTCAGGCAATATTTTCTCAAATGTGTTACTACCAAAAATTAAGACTTTTTTTTTTGTGTGTGTGAAAATTTTTTTTTTAAGACTTCTTAAAAATACATACTGTTTTAAAAAACATTAAATGGGTGTGAATAGCAGCACTTTTATTTTAATTGTTTAAAAGCATTTGTACTCTGGTATGTTTCATAAATGCTTCAATTCAGTAATCATTTTAATTAGTCTCTTTTTGTATTTATTTCAAAAGCAATTTTTTTTAAAAAAAACAAAAACAAAAAGTAAGTCGTTGACCCAATAAACAAATTAAAAATAAAATGATTGGTAGATAATTCTCGCTGACATCATTAATACTAGCCCCTCCGTCGATCGACGGTTTCGTTACGTGTCTTAATCTGAACCCATCTCTCTCTCTCTCTCCCTCCCTCCATCTTCCTCCCCAATCGCAGTCTTCATCAGCTAGAGGGAGGAGGATTTTCTCTCTCTCACACACACACGCACTTTGAAGCTCCAAATCTACGTGACGACTTCCTTTGATTATTGTTTTTGATTGCGCTAGAAGGTAATAATCGCAAACTTATATGTTTGTTTTGGGGGATCAATTTTGGTTTCTGCATTTTGTTGATTTCAAGTATTTTCTGTTCAGATTGATTGTTTGATTACGGGATTTAAATTCGATTTAAAGGTTGTGTGATCGAATAATGGAGTTCCCTTGATTGTGAACGCTAAGTCGAAGGATTTCATGGTGTACGAGTTTTGGTAATGTTTTAATTTTTCTTCTCAACTCCTTATTTAGTTGATTTTTGGTCCGAATTTCTGTTGTACGTTAGGTTTATGATTGAATCTTCATGGTAAATTTGGCGAAGCGAACATTGGTATGTTGATGTGTTTGCTAACTTAATAAATCAGTTCCTGTGCATATTTGTTGGTATAAAGTGGATGTGTCTTGATGGGTTGATTTCTTGAAAGATGAGGATTCTCCTTGGAGGAGGCAAAGGGGAGTCTTGGTTCTTGCTCTTGAAATGTTCAAGAACCATCAAGAGGGTTGTTTTGGACTCTAAATGAAGTGAGACGTAGGATGTGGTTGTTATAATTGTTGTTATAATGAATTTAAGTGGTAATTTGAGCATCCACAACTTGATCGGTATTTGAGCTTTTTATAGAACGTAAATTTTCCCGAATGCCAGTTCGCCAACGTAGAAGTTGTTGAATCCATAATGAAAGGTGGGTGAGATTCATGGAAATGATTTTTGTTTATGCATGTTAGATCCACTTTTCATGTTTAAGCAATGGAAGAATCACAGCTATACACATGCAATTTGATAGTAATTAACTCATTTTGGCATATGCTGATGCTCTAGCTATAGATAGGCATATGGGGTGTGGGGAGAATTGGCTGGCTTATCAGTTTTGCATGCAAAGCTTGTTCTATGCACATGCATATGTCCATAATGACCTACATTTAGCTTGCTCGCTAGTGGGATTCAACTTCAAGTTTATGGAAAAGAACCTTGTTTCATTGTAATGCTTTGAGTTTGTCCGATGTACTTTTGCAGGATGCATTATGTCCTTCAATATTAGTATATGTTTAAGTGGTCAGATATGATTATGGGCAATGTTTGTGTGTCAGAGGATATAACTTGGATGAACTAAGATACAACACAATCCTTTTAGCTGATAGCTACACTCTGGATTCTAACAACCATCTTTACACGTTATTAGTTGCAATCAACTTCTACTTCTGTTGCTACTAGTTTAAGTTGATTTAGTCGTAAGCTTACATGGTCTAGACTACGTTGTTGGTGCTCACTCTATGTAGAACCTTATTTTAAGCATCTTATTGACATTTTGCTGGAGCATTGACCTTGTTGCTCGAGATTTAATATCTGGACTTTTGCAGCTTTTGATTGCTTCAGTGTTGAAAACTGTTCATAGTTCGACAATTCCAACATCCTGAGGAGGTCTGCAACCATCAGGACTTTCCTCCTTTAACCTCCAATGGCTGTTGTTCCTGGTCCTTTTGGCAATTCAGAACCAGAGTTCAGTGACAACGATGGAACAGAGTTACTGTCTGTGTCATGGAATCAGGATTATGGTTGCTTTTCTACTGGTACAAGCCGTGGTTTCCGTATCTATAATTGTAATCCTTTCAAGGAGACATTCAGACGTGACTTAAAGAATGGGGGATTTGGAATTGTCGAGATGCTTTTCCGCTGCAACATTCTGGCCCTTGTTGGTGGTAAAGCCAATTCGCAGTACCCACCAAATAAAGTTATAATTTGGGATGATCACGAGAGCCGATGCATTGGTGAATTTTCATTTAGGTCTGAGGTGCGTGCTGTGAAACTAAGACGAGATCGGGTGGTGGTTGTTCTTGAGCACAAGATATATGTATACAACTTTATGGATCTAAAGCTTCTTCATCAGATAGAGACTGTGGCAAATCCCAGGGGACTTTGTTGCCTCTCGCACCACTTGAATACATCTGTATTGGCTTGCCCAGGTCTTAGACGAGGTCAAGTTCGAGTTGAACATTTTGGATTGAATATGACGAAATTAATTACTGCCCATGATTCTCAGATAGCATGTTTAACCTTGACAATGGATGGTCTTCTTCTTGCCACTGCCAGTACAAAGGGGACCTTGATAAGGATATTCAACACAATGGATGGGACTCAACTACAAGAGGTAATGCCTGATGATTTAATGGTTTTTGTTGTTGTTGTTGTTGTTGTTGTTCATGTTACTAGAGCCTCTCTTTTTTTCAACTTTCCATAAGTCAATTGAAGGCTGCTCAACCTACTTTTTTGTAACCTCAACTTTCAGAAGAATTTATTTATAACAATCTTAATAAAAAAGGGGGGACTTGCTATTCAAATTGCAAATAAAGTTGAGTGTAACACGAGAAAGGATGTTAAGGTTTTAATCGCAAAGGGGCATGCAGCAAAATGTGTTCATCGAAACTGAAGTGAAAAAGGAGGGAGCAGGGGGTGTGAGAGGAGGCGCAGCTTAGTAACCATAATTAGGGATTCCCAATGATCACATATAATAGGAATTGGAGCTTGCATATTCTTCCTATGATGTGAGATTTTTCAAAAAAATAAAAATAAACTTAACATGTTATATACAATCTCAGCTATTGTCTTAAGTTCTACTTTAAAACCTCATTCTTTTGTGGTGCAGATCTTCAAAGTAAGAAAGTGTGTAAATTAACGAGAAGGGTGTAAAGGGTGTAAGTAAGGGTAAAAACATAACAATCAAAATTGTAATGATCAAGAGCTATTGTCTTAAGTTCTACTTTGAGACCTCAATCTTTGGTGGTGCATATCTTCACATAAAGAAAGTTTGTAACCATTAACGAGAAGAGTGCGAGGAAGAGTAAAAACATAAAATCAAATTGTAAAGGTCAAGATCTTCTATTATGGCAAACATACCTGTTAGTCTAAAGTACATAATGTTCATTCAGTATGATACTTATCACATTTATTCCTCTTATCTTGCTAAGCCACCAAAGATGGCGAAGAGAACTAAACTCCTCCCATTTGTCACTTGTTGAGTGTGAAGAGTTGGTTTCTTTGATATCCCAATTGTTTATGTCTCATTGAGAGCCGAGAAGACAATATCATAACCACTATTGTTGTATGACACATTTGTCTTTGACCCTCTCTTATCAATTTCTTATATACAGAGTATATAAACTACAGGCAACTCATGTCACGCCTACCAGTTCTATAGGTGACGACTTAATATTGCCATCAACCTTCTTACACATTTACAGTTTAAGAAAACTATCATGCGTGTTTTATAATATGGTATAACTCTAATATTCTACTCCCTCTGTCCCAGAATGGTTGTCCGTTTGTTCTTGATCAAGAACAAAAATGAACATTCTATTTGGGATGGATGTAGTACATATTAATGTTTATTATTTAAGCCTTTCCAGTTCTTTGCTGATCTGTCCAAGAATCAAATTCTGGTAAACAATGCATTTCAGTTTTTTTTTTCCCTATAGTTACACGGTTTTATGTAATGCAAGTTTGTATATCCAATGCAATATATTATTAAAGATTTCTAGGTCATTATTAGGGGCCTGTTGATGCTAACTGGCATGTGTATATTGATCGGCAACACCTACCAAAAGTTATGCACATACTTTCTTCCGTGTAGGTAAGGAGAGGCGGAAATAGAGCTGAGATCTACAGTATATCTCTATCCCCAAATGTTCAATGGTTGGCTGTTTCAAGTGACAAAGGTACTATTCATATATTCAGTCTAAGAGTGAGGATAGTTGGAGAGGACCCATATGCTGCTCAATCTAATGCCATCCAAAGCCCAGCACTGTTACACCAACATTCGTCGTCTTCACTTGATGCCTTGATTTCTCCTAGTACTGGTGCCAACCCTGGCTCGTCATTGTCATTCATGAAAGGTAAGAAAGATATGCTCCCTTTTATTACTTCTAGGATGAATGATTTAAGTGAATTAATCATGTGAGCGTAGTGCATCATTGTGAAATGCCAATGAAGTCAGCATTAAGTTTTAATATCCTCAAGAGAATGCCATCTTGTTTGCTCGTTTTTGAGATGTCACGTTTTTCACAGGGGTGTTGCCAAAATATTTTAGCTCAGAATGGTCGTTTGCTCAGTTTCACTTACCTGAACACACCCAGTACCTTGCAGCATTTGGATCTCAAAACACTGTTATTATTGTCGGCATGGATGGCAGGTATAAAACTAATGATCTTCCCATTTCGCTATTCAAAATTTTTAAGAATATGAACACTTGCTTCACTAGCCATGTTTTGTTAAGCCCAAAATGTAGAAATGTGAAGAACTTTTTGGGACAATGAGAAATGACAAATGAAATGATCATTTTGGGACGGAGGGAGTATTATGTTAACCAGACATACTCTCTCTCTCTCTCTCTCAAACTTTTCCTCATTCATTGTGTCCGTCCCTATTATCAGCTTCTACAGGTGCAGCTTTGATCCAGTGAGTGGAGGGGAGATGGTACAGCAGGAGTATGTTCGTTTCCTGAAATCTGAATGTAAGACCAGATAGCACATGAACATTGTTATACTCTTTCACGGCATGGAAATCTGAACGTCTTCAACTGTAAATAGCCTTCTAAATAAGGAACTGCCTTCCAAAAAAGTTTGCATATGAATAGGGATTGGTCTAGAGGGACGGAAACATGGAGCCGCGGGCATGGTTGAAATGTGAATGCCTTGAATCAATGTGAATATTCTTTGATGAACTAAAGCAACCCAAAACGATGATGTATCTTCTTGTTTTCATTTTATAGCTCAATGTTAATCACCTTGGAGATCATAATTTTGATCATATGGACTCTCTTGCCATAACCAAAAAGTGCATTCTCTACGACGTTACATAACATATGCTGAGTCCTATAATAAGTTTTGTAATTGACTTGTCAAAGTTTTTAAAATATTTGTTTTACTTATCGTACATAGCATTTACTATGGTGTGATTAACCCACATCGATAATTAACTGGTATTGCTCTCATTATTTAAAGATCATAGGCTATTTTTTTTTTTTTTTAGATGTAAACTCAATCTTCATCATAGTATTAGAGTTGGCTCTTTACACGTGTACGTGTGAGCCCAAAGGCTTTATCATATGGCAAAATTGTATTACTCCTGTTCCGGAATTCAATAAAAATATTATCAATAACAAATGTAATTTTTATTAGGATGATCAAATTAACTTAAAAATTATTGGACAAAGTTACTAAAAAAAAAAAAAAAAAAGCCGACATCTATGTATTATGAGATGGTGAGAGTAACTATTCTCTTATTAGAAATGTACCACTTATACTGACCAACTAAATTAAAAGCAAAATTGTGATATTTATTACATATGTTACTATACAAGCAATACATAAAACACCAAATAACTGGCATTCCAAATAGTACTCATGCCTCATGTGAGCGGTCTCACAATGAGACGGGTCACGATAAGGAGATGGGCTTGTCCCGCCACGCCCCTAGGAGCAAATCAAGATCCGTATCACATAAATTTTTGTTTTAAAATATACTGATATTATTGATTTATGTGACCAGATTAAAGCTTAGATGTTGCAATTTTGTCATCATCAAAAGTAATCATCACTTTTCCAATTGCTTTTCTGTCCTTGATTGCCGAGAAGGCAACGTGCGCCTGCAAAAAAAATAAAATGATGTAGCTTTAATTCAGCACATAGTAACATTCACCAACTTATACTTGTGCAGCTTCTTTAGTTATAGATACATCCTTTCTTTCCAAAATGAATTGTGAGCGGATTTCAACATCCGCTCACAATTAAAAGTGTGTAAGATATATAACTGTTATAAGTATAAAAAGTAAAGTATGAGAGAAAATGTGGGGTAGAGAATAATAAGTGAATAGTTATTGTGAGTATGTAAGTGGATCTCATTAAATAAAGAAATATTTAAATCTTCCTTTTTTTAGAAAGTGCAATATTTAGTGGGGCAATTTTTTGGTTAAAGAGTGCAAATTTTAGTGGGACAGAGAGCTCCATTAATCTGGAACGATTTCATTGATCAAAGATGGGGAGAAAAGGTTGAAAGATCTAGCGCTTGTAAATTACCTCTTTGAGGCTGCAAGTGTGAGAAATTGGGACAGAGATTAAACCCCTCGCTACCATGGACAATAGCTCTTTCAGTGTGTCTTTCTGTAAACTTGGCTCAAGTACTGCATACCCTCCCAAGTAGAATCCATGAATTGTCCAGTTCTGTAACAAGCCATCAAAGAAATCAAGTCGATATTAGAAGCTCATGAGGCAGTAAATAAGGCGTAAACACGAAAATTAGAATGCCGATAAGATTTTGGGATGGGATAAACATTAGTGAATAATACTCCCTCCGTCTCATTTTGTTATTGATACAACACTTGGTGATTTATCTATCAATAACAATTTTTAGAATTTTATTAAGATGCTTAGACTGACATTAATGATTGATCAAAGTTCATTTACATTGACCTTGAAAAGTCAAATGTGGCAAAAAAAAAAAAAAAATGAGACATGAGGGAGTAATACCTTTACAAGGGCAATATTAGCGGGGATGACGGGGACTTCTCCACTCGCGAACCCTACAACTAAAATCTGAGCTCCCCAGTTGAGTAGCTTTAACGCTTCTTTGGTAGGCTTGCCCCCAACTGGATCATACAGAACATCAACCCCTTTGAGCTTTCTTGTTTTCAAGAATGCCCTCACACTCTCAAGAACACTCTCATTGCTCGAGTCAACTACATGGTCAACATTCATGGACTTCAATACCTGCACTTTTTCAGCTCCTCTAAACCCAAAAAGTTGAAAAATATTACTCCTTCCGTCCCCAATAAGAAGCTTGACAAGTGTTTTTAAGTTGTAGAACTGGACTGATTTACAGATAAATGAATTAAGTATACATACCTTGCAACAGCAATAACAATGGCCCCTTGAATCTTTCCAATTTGTACGGCTGCAACCCCAACACCTCCAGCTGCACCAAGAACTAATAATACCTGACCGTGTCTTAATCGAGCTCTATGGATCAGGGTTGCATACGATGTTCCATATGCTACAGAAAGTGCACCAGCAGCAACCAAGTCGCAATCATCTGGTACATGAACCCTGTGATCACAAAATCAAGAATTATACTTGATGGAGATGGCAATCACAAAGTATACACTCCCTCCGTATTAGGCCATCTCTTTTTCGTTGTCAGTTTGAATGAATTTTGAGCAATAATTTAAGGGTACTTTTATTTATCATAATTCAAATCTAAAACTTGTTGTTGATAATATTTATAATGGTGCATTAATAACAAGTTTATATTGAAATGACTTACAGTTGACGTTCTTCAACAACAACATATTGGGCGTAAGAACCACCGGAGTTAGCAGAAACCCGATCACCTACTCTGAACGTTGTGACGTCAGCACCGACGGCGTCAACAACGCCGGAAAAATCAGAGCCCGGTATAAACGGCAGGGAGGGCTTTTCTTGGTAAAGCCCTTGAACTTGGAGGTAATTGAGGTAGTTTAAGCTGGTGGCTTTCACTCTAACTCTGACGGAAGTAGGAGAAATCAAATCTGGGATTGGATGATCCGTCGAGAGAATGAACGGAGACGAATCGTCCGGCGAATTCAGAGGAATTGTTGGGTCTCCTAGCTTTCTGCAAATTAGAGCCTCCATTTTTTAGGGTTTTTTTGGTTAAAAAAAAAAATCCCTTTTGTACAGAGAGGTGAGGTGAGGGTGAGGCAATTACGGGTCGCATCAGTATTGTTTAAAGAGAAGATTAGTCAGAGGCGGCAAAAGAAAATTCAAAACCAATTACGAGCATGTACTTACATTTGTAATCAGTCTCCATTCATTCACTTTCCTTGAGAATGGGGTACAAGAAAATAAGAGTGCAAAAGAACAAAAATAGTGGTGACTACTTTTTCCTATCGGTTGCAATTAAGGGTTAATGACAATTTTAGGTCATGAACTCTAGGGGGTGTGTTTAAAAGGGGTCTCGGTTTTTTTTTTTCCGCTAGATCAGGGCTCAATATCTAAATTTTTCGGCAGTTAAGGTCTTTTTGACGGAAATCGTTAGAAAAGTCAGTTAAGTGTCATGTGCATGGCACGTGATCAACATATCAGTTAATTCGAAGTTGACTTCATGTTTTAGGGGGTCAAATGTACAAGTGTAGAAATAAGGGGAGGAAAGAAGTAAATACTCTTTCTTCTTCATATAAAACCCCCTACCCTAATCCCCATTCCCAGATCAAAACAACGCCTCAGAACGACTCCGGCCGCCTTCTTTTCGAATTGCGGTTGACGGCCTCAAAACCGGACCGGAAAAACTCCTCAGTTTCATCCCGACCGACGATCTTGTAGAACTGGAATTCGCAGCCGAGCTTTCTCTTGCAGGAACGCGCCGGCTCGTATCGCTGCTTCTTCGGCGCCGGCGGACAGCTGAATACAGTCGGAATTTTGTGTTCTGCCGACGTTGGCGTTGAACATTCGTCATCATCGCCGGCGACGGTGATTGATTCGTCTTCTTCTTGTGTAGAGGCGGTTTGGAGGAAACCGTGATCGATTCCGGCGGCCGATTGTCGAGGAAGGGTGGTGGTTTTGACGGCGGGTAATCGGATTTGGAGCTAGTCAGGGCGGCGAAAATGTAGATCTGATTGTTTGGAGGCTTACTGTTCTTGCTGGGTTTCTTTTGTTTTGCTTTTTTTTTTTTAACTTAGTTAAAGTTTCCATTAAATTGTAATTAATCCTTTTAAATAAGAATGTGGATTTTTTTTTATATTTTAATAAGTCTATTTTTTTTTAAATGTTGTATAATAATATAATACTCCCTCCGTCCCATTCGAAATAGGATTCTTGGTCCGACACGGGGATTAAGGAATAATAATCTTTTATTATAAAAAGTTGTTTGAAAAATAGGTGTTGTGAGTATGAAGGAGAGAGAAAGTGGGTGTGGAATAATAAATGAAAAAAAATTGTGAGTATGACAAGTGGGTCCTACTAATAAAAAAGTAATAAAAGCTTTCCATTTTGGGATGTCCTATTTCGAGTGGGTCCTACTAATAAAAAAGTTATAAAAGCTTTCCATTATAAATAGTGATAATTACTTTATGTTGTTTTAAATTTGGTGAATGTAAAAAGTAATTTATTATGTTCATAGAATAAATTTAAATTTATTTATAATTTTTTTAATTTTAAATTTATTATTTAGAAAATAATCTAAATCCTTTTATATTTAATATAGCTATTAGATTAATTTGTTTAATAATTTTTATTTTTTAATAAATTTATTTTATATATGATAATTACTTATTTTATTATATACTTGATTATTTAGAAAAAATATTATTTTTTAGAAAAAATATTTATTTAATTTTTAAACCTTTTGAGTTTCAAAAATTTCACTAAAGCCCTTACTAACTAATATCATTACAAATCCATCCATTTAGTCGATCACGTACCATGCACATGATACTTAACTGACTTTTCTAACGATTTCTGTCAAAAATCCCTTAACTGCTGAAAAATTTAGATATTGAGCCTTGATCTAGCGAAAAAAAAGCCTATGCCCTTTTAGACGCACCCACTGGAGTTCAGGCCCTAAATTATCATTAACCCTGCAATTAAACATCCGCTTTTTCACTAATGCGCTTCATTTTTTTTCGTAGACAAAATAAGAAAAATATGGTTAATTAAAAGAATTTAATGTGTAAAAAACTACCTTAATGATATAGCGGGTGATTGGCGTGTGCACGCTATGATTAGGCTGGGTTTTTTTTATATAGATAAAACTGATCTTGTACTGACAACTTTTGATTTATTGAATGTTAAAACTGTTTGAGTTCGCTTTCACTCGGTGACGGTTTTAAATCGGTGCGGTTATTTTGTGGTTGTAAATGCATTACCATTTGTATATTTATCCATGTCTTTACCTATTTTATTTTATTTTAAAAGAAAACTTGTGAGGAGTTGAGAAATAAAGTCACGAATAAGTATACAAATGAATTGATAAATTACAATGATAGATTAACTAATCTCTATATCAATATATCAAGTGGTGAATACTTCTTTGTTAACATACGTACTTAGACTACCCACAATGGGTGTATGAATAGGTGTATGAAAGTTGGGGGAGGGGTATGAAACTATTGTGGGGGGTGTATGAAATTTGGTGTTTGAAATGTGTGTATGAAATAATTCATACGGGTTGAATTTTGGGGAGGGGCCTGCGCAGAGTCCACGTGGCGACGGCTCATTGGACCGCAAAAGGCGCGTGCTCCACACGGCCCGACAGGGCGCGTGTGGAGCCGGCCGGCGGCTTTTTTTTTTTGTTTTTCCCTTTGTCGACACGTGTAAGCACACCACTGGTCCGCTGGATTTTCAGATTTAATTTTTTAACTCAATTATTTGAGCTGAATTATCACCTAGTAATTTTTTTTTTATTTATTTTTTTTTTCGCCAAAATTCAGCATTTTTTTTCCTATAAAATGATGCAAGTTTCATTAGATTTGGACACCAAAAAAAAAACTATCTTTTCTCAATTTTCCTTCTCCATTTTAGCCTACATTTAAAAAAATTCATCATCTTTTGAGTGAAATGGATCCCAATAATAATCCTTTCAACACTCAAAATTCCCAAAATTTTTCACCATTCAACTACAATCCTAATGATTTTAACTTGGAGAACCAATCTTCCAACCAACCCCGTCCCCAAAATGTTTCAAATCCTTTTTTTCCACCCAATTTTATGCCTTCAGCTGTCCCAAATTTCATGCCTTCAGGTGTGCAAAATTGGAATCCATATGCTTATCCTATGCAATTTCAACCACCTCAGCCCCATTATTATCCTAATAATCCTCAAATGCCAAGGTTGAGAAATGAAATTTCTGGAAATTCTCAACCATTAGAATTTTCAGAATTTTCAACACAACTGGGTGAGGGTAGCATTAGCGCACCTATGGAAAGACGACTTGGCTATCATCATGAGGTCATGTATCATATTACATAATATGATTGTTGAGGATGAACGGCATACTTATTCTCAAAATTGGAAAGACTTTCAACCCGAGGCAAGAGGGTCTACTTCACAACAACCCGAGGCAAGTGGGTCTAGTACACAACAACCATTCTCGACTGAGGTACTACCTGCATTTGCAGAGCATGTGCGTACTAGATCGGAAATGCGTGATTCAAGAGTTCATCAACAATTGCAGAAGGATCTAGTCAAGCACATATGGGCAAAATTCGGAAACCATGTGTGATTTAATAATTTTATTGTCTTTCATTAATTATGTCGCGAGCTAAGTGTATTGTAACTTTTCTTATTTTGAATAATAATTATCGTCATTTATCTAATTATTTAATTGCCAAAAAGAATTAATTTAGTGTAAAATATTATTTTAATTATAAATAATAATAATTATTATTATTTTTTACTAATCATAAAAATAAAGAATATATAAAAAATAAAAATAATATAAAGTAGTGGGGTATAGAATGATGAGTGGGAGGGAGATGAATTTTTTTTTCCAACTAACCATTGTAGGGGGGTTGTATGAAAGGGTGTATGAAAGATGAGGTGGATAGGATAAAGTGTTAAAAGTGGGTGTTGGATTTTTTTTGGTGTATGAAACCATTGCTCATAGTCTTAGATGAGCAACTGATAAGCACGATAAATGAGAAATTGATATAAATTGGTATATATGCTTCTTATAAATGACGTCGCTTTAGTATAATCGGTACGATTCGGTTTTTTTCTTATCGGTAGTCAAACCAAAAACCGTACCATACCAAAAAAGTTTGGTTTCTACTAAAAATGAAATGAATAGGTCGGTTGTAGTCGGTTATTCATTAATTTCAGCTCGATTTTCTCGGTTTAGCTCGTTTTTTGTTGTCGGTATATTTGATTTTGTTGCACACCCTTAGCGGGTGAGGCCTTTCGGGTCGAGGCCTTCAACCAGTCAAGCCCAAAGCTAATAGGTCCACTTTTATTATTGTTGAAATTGGCTCAAGTTCTTGAATAATCTAAAATCATTATCTTTTTGGACATTCATTATTACCTATATGGTGAATGTATGATGACTTTGGAGTTTTAAATAAACTTTTGGTGTTTAGTATCAATGTTAAAAAGTGCCAGTGTTAGCTCTGGCAATTTTTAACATAACCACTGGGACTTAAGAAAAGTGTCAGTTTCATGTTTTATAAACGCCAGTTTGAAATCACTGGCTTTTTGTTATACTAACACTGGGCATTTACTATGATTGCCAGTATTTACGAAAATGCCACCGCTTGATTCAAAGTATAATCGCCAGCGTGCTTTGAAAAACACGTTTTTCCTTTGCTTAAGGAAAAACGCGTTTTTCACAAGACTCCCTCTTCATATTGATATGTTGATTATTTTATTGTAAAGATAAAAAACTCTTTTCGTCAACACGTCATAATGCTAGAACTGTTGGTCACATTGACTAACTTTTGACTCTCGCAAATTTATAAAAGTTTTACTCCCCAACTCCCAAAAACATAATTTTATTTTGCTTAATATAAGTGAAATTTTAAAAAGATATGAATGTCAATTTAATTACCTTACCAGTTATAGTAAGGGGAAATTACAATTTAGGGTCCAAAGTTTGGGGGTGTGTGCCAATAGGGGTCTGATGTATCAATTTTGTCAATTTAGGGTCCAAAGTTAACAACGTTAGTCAATTAAGGGTTTTTGGACTAAGTTGCAAAGAAAATCCAGTTAAGTAACAGAAAAACTTAACTGAAGTAAGTTTTGGATGTTCGCCTGGGCTGTCATTTCACACACCCCTTATACAATGGACCCTAAATTTTCTTTCACTTTTATTATTAAATTTTCGAATAATTTAATTAATTCAAAAATAATAATAAATAAAATAATAAGCAAATAAAAAATTAAAGTGGTTTTTTTTAAACCGCAAATAATGAAGTTATAAACAAGGAAAATTAATAATAAAAATAAAAAATAATTTTATAAATAAAATAATAATTGGAATACTAATATTAATAATGAAACAATACTAACCACCACCACAGGAAAAAAAAAAAAAATTGTCCAAATCCCCACTTTCTTCTTTCTAAAAAAATAAAGTGGGTTTTTTTTTTGGAATATAGTTTTTTTACACTTTTTCCTTTTTAAAAATTATACTTTTTTTATAGTGGTTCTAATGAAAAGAATATTTTTATTGTATTTCTTGAAAAAATATTTTCGGTAAATGACGTCTTAATTATTAGTTAATTTAATATAAGAAAGTAAAATTTAATATTTCAATTTTTTTTTATTAATTTTCTACATATGAAATGACAATATGCTCATGCAAATAATAAAAACAAACTCCAGTTAAGTCAATGTCAAAACACTTGTGACTTAACTGGATTCCGTTAATAAAATCGTTAAAAAACCCTAACCTGCACAACTTTTGCAACTTTGGACCCTAAATTGACAAAATTGATACATCAGACCCCTATTGGCACACACTCCCCAAACTTTGGACCCTAAATTGTCATTTCCCCTTATAGTAATTGTAATTGATACTCATTATTGTATTTTATAGTATCTTACATCTAATTTATTTTTTTATTTTTTAAAAAAATCCTCTTCATTCTATAATGATTGTCTCTTTTTATTTAAAGAGATGTTCGTTTAAGTAATGATTGTTGATCATTCTTAGTAGCAAATATACATAACAACCCTTAGTATTATCGTTATTATTTCTACATTTAAAGTTACAATATCATGCTAAATACCCAAAAAAATAAATTGTAAGCTTACCGTAATAAAATATTTCTAATGTGGGAAAGTCATTGGGAAAAAGATCGTTAAAATTTATAGTCATTTTGGAATCAAGAGATTCCGTAATTTTCCTAGAACACTTCATAGCAATATAATATTTTTGCTTCTATTTTACTATTCATTTGTTCTTGTCAAAAATAGTAAATATTTGATAATCTACCTATATGTGCAATTTCTTATTCTATATGTTGGGGGGATGCACGTTAAGAATCGGTCTCATAATTATGGTGATCCACTATATCAAAATTTATTGTGATTATTTAGATGATCTAATATTTTTTGGGGCAATTCCCATTTAGTCCCTCATTAGAATCTAAACTACCACCTAGTCCAAGGTATTTTCAATATTACCACCTAGTCCAAGGGATATTAAAAGGGCATGAATGCCCTTACTAAATGACTGGAAATTACATGATTACCCCTCCCTCCTCAACCTTTCACCTTCTCACCGGTCAACAACTTTGACCGACCGGCCACCACCTCCGGCCGACCACCACCTCCGGCAACCTTTTTCCGGCCAGTTTTCCGGCAATATTTTCCGGTGACATTTTCCGGCGACCATTTCCGGTCTCCGGCGACCATTTTCCGGCGCCCACCTCCGGCGACCACCTCCGGCCACCATTTTCCGACCACCGTTTTCCGGCGGCCACCTCCGGCCACCATTTTCCGACGGCCACCCTCCGGCGACCATTTTCCGGTGACCACCTCCGGCCACCATTTTCCGGCTACCGTTTTTCCGACGGTCATGTTCCGGCCACCATTTTCCGGCGACCACCCCCGGCCACAATTTTCCGGCCACCATTTTCCGGTGACCACCCCCGGCCACAATTTTCCGGTGACCACCTCCGGCGACCATTTTCCGGCGACCACCTCCGGCCACAGTTTTTCGGTGACCACCTCCGGCGACCATTTTCCGGCGCCAATTTCCGGCCACCTTTTCCGGCGACCACCTCCGGGCACCTTTTCCGGCCACCTCCGGCGGCCATTTTTCCGGCGACTACTTCCAACCACCGTTTTCCGGCGACCATCTCCGGCCACCTTTTCCGGTGACCATTTTCTGGTGACTATCACCGGCAATCATTTTCCGGCCACCACCTCCGACCACTTTTTTCCGACAAACATTTTCCGGTGACCACCTCCAACGACCATTTTCCATTGTCCATTTTATTTTTATGAAAAAAAAACAATAATTCTTTATTTAAAAAACAACTACACATTTTCTACAAGAACAAATTAAAAGCTCTTAGCAACAAATTCACATTTTTTTATAAAAAAAATAATTTTTTTCAAGAACAAATTCACAGTTGTTTCAGAACAAGTTCACAGTTGTAAGTTCGCATTTGTTCCAAGAACAAATGTAAATTTGTTCTTGTTCCAATTGTAAGTTCGCATTTGTTCAAAAAAAAATAAAAATCACATTTGTTCTTGTTCCAAGAACAAGTTCGCAATTATAAGTTCACAATTGTAAGTTCGCAATTGTTCCAAAAACAAGTTCGCAATTGCAAATTCGCAATTGTTCCAATAACAAGTTCGCACTTGTTCCAAAAACAAGTTCGCAATTGTAACGTCGCAATTGTAAGATCGCACTTATAAGTTCGCACTTGTAAGTTCACAATTGTAAGTTCGCAATTGTAGGTTCGCAATTGTTCCAATAACAAGTTCGCACTTGTTCCAAAAACAAGTTCGCAATTGTAAGTTCGCAATTGTAAGATTGCAATTGTAAGTTCGCACGTGTAAGTTCACAATTGTAAGTTCGCAATTGTAAGTTCGCAATTGTTCCATTAACAAGTTCACACTTGTCCAAAAACAAGTTCGCAATTGTAAGATCGCAATTGTAAGTTTACAATTGTAAGTTCGGAATTGTATGATCGCAATTGTAAATTCACAATTGTAAGTTCGCAATTGTTATGAGACGGAGGGAGTATACACGAGTTGAGTGGTTCATGTACATACATGTCAAATGTTCAGTTTCTTCTCAAACAGTTTCTATATGAAACTGTTCTATGCTTGTCTCAACTTTTCATCCATCACATAATTGAGACAAAAGAAATCAAACAATTTAACATAAGAGACAATAAGCCGTAAGAATAATATTAGGGGCACAAAAAAGTCACAAAAACTTGCTCACAAAATCCAAAGTGTAATGATTTTATTGGTGTTTTTAATTAGAGTGTAGCGGGTCCATTATCGATGCAACCAATAAAATATCGCCACCTCATTTTGTGAGCAAGATTTTGTGGCCTTATTTTGTGCCCCTAGCATTGCTCTAAGCCGTAAATTTATGTAACTAAGTAGTAACTGACACCATAAAATGACGAAACTGAACATTGTCCCCAAATTCAAAATTAGGGCTTAAATTTAGACTTCATTTACATTTACAGTAACAAATTTCAATTTGAAGCCTTTAAACTTAAAGCAAAGCCCTAATTTTTAATCAAGAAAAGTTGAATTTGGGAAAAACTAGCTCTTAGCTGGACTTGGAGGCTTGCTACGATAATGGCGTGTGGGGTAGTAGTTGTTGCCGTTGGATCCGGGGAGGAAGACAGTTGGAGGCGGACAAGGACGAGAGAGAAAGTGGGGAGGGGTATGAATAGTGTTTCTGTAGGGGATGAGTGTCACTGGGTTTAGGGAGAGTGATGTCGGAGGTGGGGGGGGATGGTCGCCGGAGATATGGAAGGGAGGGATCGCTGGAGATTGAGGAGGGGGGTCGCCGGCGATGGGGAAGCGACGGCTGAGTGTTGAGAGAGAAAAAGAGTGTGCGTGGGCTAGATCTATATTGAACGGAGGTGGGGAAGGGGTGAACGGAGGTGGGCTAGCCGGATCTACAAAAGTCGATTGTTTGGCTCAGGGGAAGAAGACGACCGGAGTATTAATGGGGGGTGGGAAAGGTGGTCGGAGGGGAAGAGTTCGTTGGAGTCGGAGAAGTGCCGGAGGGGTTCGCCGGAGGTGGGGAGGATTTGCCGGAGATTGGGAGGTGAGAGATCGTGTGCGTGTAGAGAGAGAAAGAGACGTGTGAGGGTGTGTGCGTTGAATGGGAGGGGAGGGGAGGGGAGGGTTGTATTTATAGGTGGGTATTTTCGGGATTTAATAACTCTAAAGGACTACGTGGTAAACGAAAATATTGGCTTGGATTTGATGGTAAACAAAAATATTAGCTTGGACTAGGTGGTAAATTCACTTAGGATGAGGGATTAGGTGGTAATTTTCTCTATTTCTTAGTAACGCATGTATTCACACTATCCCATATAATAGGAAAAATAAAAATTGGTGTCTCAATTCATACTAATAACAGAACACCATTTCAATTATGTACGTTTGTCACCAGAACACAAGGAATAAAACATTGGGTTGTTTATATTTGGGATAACCTTCCTGATAATTCACTCCCACAGTATATGCGTTGTCAAGAGAAAGGTTATGATTTCGGTTATAAAAACCTCACTGTTGGGAAAAGTGTGGCTTGGGGTATTCTTCATCACAGATTTGAAAGAAGATTATTCTGGTGTCATTTTTATTGGGGTACGAAAAATAAATTTTTTGATGTTTTTAATGAAGATTGGGAGGATGATTATATACCTAAAGGGATTGAATCTAGATATCATATATGCATGTTAGGGGTGTCAGCGGTTCGGTTCAAACCGCGGTTTGAGACCGAGCCGAGCTAAACCGCGCGGTTTAGCTTAGCTTTGAAACATAAATGGTTTAGCTCGGTCTCAAAAACCAGTAAACCGCTTAGCTCGGTTTGGCTTGCGGTTTAACCCCTCAAACCAAACCGAGCCGAACCGAGCCGAACTAATGTTGAGCTAAACCGGTAAACCGAGCTATAAGTCGAACCATTGAGCTAAACCGGTAAGCCGAGCCATTAAGTCGAACCATTTAGCCGAGCTAAGCCAAGCTATTGAACCATGAATATGAACCATCGATCTTATATTTCTAAATTGATATCCACCGTTAGATTTTTTATAACCCTAATTCCCTAACTCTAAGTGACCGAGCTGAGCTAATGTTGAGCTAAACCGGTAAACCGAGCTATAAGTCGAACCATTGAGCTAAACCGGTAAACCGAGCCATTAAGTCGAACCGTTTAGCCGAGCTAAGCCAAGCTATTGTGGTTTAGACCGAGGTTTGAACCGCAGCTTGAACCGCAAAATCAAACCGCGGTTCAAACCGAGCCGAACCAAACCAAACCATGGTGGTTTAGCTCAGCTCGGTTTGAAATTTTTTATGGTTTAGCTCGGTCTGGGATTTCTTCAAACCGACCACTAGCGGTTCGGCTTCTAAATTCCCCCAAAACGAGCTAAACCGAGCTATTTACACCCCTAATGCATGTGGCAAGTTAGTGCCAGTGGCTTTTACTTCTTGAAATACTCTGCAAACATGGGAAAAGAGATATGACTGGTGATGATTATTTGCAATAGAGGTGGGTTGGTTTCTAATAGCCGCCGGTTTGTTTCTTTAAGTAATAAATTAATATTTATGTGAGCTTGTTACTATAAGTAATAAACATATAGTATTACCTTCACTGGAAAATAAACCCGTGCTCCGCACGGGAGCTAGAACACCTAATGATATTATGGTGAATTTAAATTGTCTCATTTTTTTACTTTTTTAAAAGATCATGTAATTGTTAAAATTATTTGATAATGAAATTTAAATAATTTATTTGAAAGTTAAACTGGATTTGTTAGTTATACTCCTTCCATCTCAAACTGTTTGTTAATAATATCCGTTTTGAATTTCTCCTAAGTTTAATTACTGATGAAATTAAATTTCTCTCCTAAATTGCTGAATAGTTATAGGAATGCGGGCATGTTTTTGTAAAATATTTAATATATACACGCAGTCACATATGTGAAAAGTTATGAAATGAAGATCCGTTGCTTACTACTTAGCCCTAACTACCTATATACTCATTCCGTCCGAATTGATAAGTTAGATACAATAGCTATTATAGTTTTCTCTAAATCTTTGTAATTAACTAAATCTTAGTAAATAACTAAATCTTAGTAATTAACTAAATCTTAGTAATTAACTGCAACAATTTTACATACTCTATTAAATTAACAAATTCAACATACCTGATGTCCTAATATTGTAATTGGATGTGGTACCAATTTCATTATCCAATAGTAAATTTCTTTTCCTGGAACTATTCGTCTGTTGTGATGTACGCATTGATGAATCTGTAAACAAAATAAAAGTTTGAAGATATGAAAAATTGCACGTGTGTTTAGTATGTATATATATATATATACATGTGTGTGTGCTGCTTGTGTGTATATGTTAACTACCCAAATTTCTCAAATTTTATTACGAATATTATTCTTAAACTCTGCAAGAGACTTTAGTTATATGGAAGAAACCTGACTTCAAACCTGATTGGCCGAAAAAAGTTTCTCGTCCATCTTTCGACATGCTTGTTCATTCCTTCTCTTTCGCTTGTAAATTTGAACTTCCTTTTTTATTTTTTTTACTCATTAAATAAGCACGCTTCATAGCACGATATTTTTTAGCAATTTCTTTTGAAGGAATACCTACAAAAATTAATTTAACAACAAATACAATAGTTAGTATATAATGCATAAAATATTAAAATAGAATATTATATTACCGATATGGAGGGTTGATAAATCATTGCGTCGTCTTCTTCCCATTGGCTTCATTTATGTATAGAAAAGTATGAACAATGAAATTATTCTTGCATCTAAAATGAGAATGGTGTCTTTTTGGTAGAGTTGAGAGCTTAAAAGTACTATTTGATAAATAAATGTTTGGTTTTTATATTTTTGTAGTAGTCTTTAAAGTTGAAGAGTCTTATAACTTATAAGATCATGAATGCAAGTCATATTAATAATATGTAAGTTAGAGACTTTTTATATGTTAGCATAAATGCAAGTCATATTAATAAAATGTAAGTTAGAGACTTTTTAGATTTTAGCATTATTTATTACAATGGTTCATCTTATCTTTTCATTTTCTATGATTTCAAGTTCACTTGATACTTCAAACTTTAAGAATTCTATCATAATTCAATGGTTTTGAATAATATGTTGTCTCTTGGAATACATGAAAGGATCAAAGCCATTGAATTATGAAAATTTGAATAGTCAAAAACTAAAAAGTCACTTCTTAATGAATTGTTCTTTAATGCATCCCAACCCTACCTAGTCTAATACTCTATATATAAGAGTATATGTCTACATAATCTAATACTCTATATATAAGATTACATATTCTATTAGATATTAATTTCTTATTATCTTCTTATAGAATCACTAAATTACCTACTATCATACCTATGGATATTACCTATTATTTTTACCTAGGTAGGAGAATGCCAAAAGTCTCCATGATTCCAAAAGTCATATTACATGGCATCCTCTAAATCAAGATAAACTCATTTTTGGCTTACGTGTCATCCCAAGGTAAGTTTCACCAACTTTAAAATACTATAGTATAGATTTCCATTTCTCTCTTGGATACATCATTATCTTGGATGGTTTGTGCATATAAATAAACTTTGGTAGATTGCTTTCTAGCATCGTGGCAAATTGTGAGAATCATTGAGAGTGTTATAAACACTTTGTGTGAGAGATACACTTTGTAAACACTTTGTAATTACCTTATAGAGATTTGGTTGCCACCCGTAGACGTATGAAGATTTTTCCGAACCACAAAAATTCATGTTTCTCATTTTGTTACTTTGTTAATGTGGGTGTATGAAAATGCAATATCTGTTTCCGCATTTGATTTCAACAATGACAACATAGCCTGGTCGGCTTTGAGAATGACCCAACTTACCACAGCTCTCCTTGCTTTCTTGATAAACGTGTAAAATCAAATTATAAACCTTAAACCGGGACCGGTAGTTTCAGAATGTAACGGTTTGCTACAAATCAAAGAAAAGCTCTATCTCCCCCCCCCCCTTTTATTAGTAATATTTTAATGTTGTAGTTTTATTAATTTATAAAATTTTCACAAGAACAATTATTTTTCGTAATTTTTTTTTTTATTAAATGTCAATAAAATATCAAGTATTAAAATTTAGACTCTCTTTTGTTTGGGGGTAAAAAGAGTAGTACTATTATTTTGAAATGAATGTCGGTGTGAGCCAAAAAGTACAAGATGGAAGAGATAGGGTTAGAGCTCAGGAGAAAGAAGGCCGTTTGGTTCCCGCCGGAAATATCTTCATTTTGGGTTTTGGTGGCAAAATTATTTTGAAGTAACTTCCCATGAGTGCATCTGCAGTGGGTCACCGGTTCCTGCTCACCGGTCTCGTCGATCTATCCAATTACTTACCGGCGGTCAGCCAAAGACCTTCACCGTCGTTATTGAGGAGGAAACTAGTGAGAGAAGGCGGCGGCTTATATTGCAAAGCTGCCGCATCGCCGTCGTTCAGTGGTTCAGGCGCTGAATACTCCGGTAAATACTAATCCACCATCATCTGTTTTCGAAACTATATCACCATTTACATGTTAACCTAGGTTTATTAAGTTATTAGGAGTATAATTCTGATTTAAATTGCTTTTAAAAAAAAAGAATTCTGATTAAAATTGGATCAACGTTCAGAGTTAAATTTGAAAGAAATATACTCCGTGCTTTCTCATTCATATGTACTGGATATCAGTGGCGTAGCCAGAAATCGAAGTAAGAGGGGAGGGGGGCAAAATATGTTGGAGCCAAGGAATGATGGACGATTTTTTTTGGGTGTTTTCTATATACCGTACAATACAATTTTAGGCATAGACATATAGTTAAGTACTAACTTTAATTGTGACAATAAAACATCTACGATTCAACACATATACTCCCTTTGCCCAAAAATGATATTTTTATTTGCCATTTCTCATCGTCCCAAAAAGTCCTTCTCATTTTTGCAGTTTAGGCTTAAAAGTGCACAAACAAATTGAATAGTCAAATGTTGAAATAATTTTGAGACAAATGGAGTATAATACAAAGTATCTAAAGATTTAACATATATAGTTGTTTAACATCGAACTCATTTTTACTCACCTACCTCACTTTTCTTACATAATTCCATCTTAAAAATAAAAGTGTACTCCCTCCGTTCCATACTTACCGCTACTTATTTTCCTTTTAGTGTCCCATACTTATTGTTACTTACCTAAAATGTTCTATTTTCTCTCTTACTCACTCACAACAACTTTCCACTAACTTATTTTCTCTCTCCTACCCACTCACAACAATCACTTTTCCAACATGTGAAAATCTAGAGAAAAACTTGTTTTACACTCGCTTTAGTGTAAAACCTGTTTTTCTCCCTTATTGTAAAATAGAATCTCTTATGTAAAATACGGTTTACACTATCTTTTAGTGTAAAACAAGTTTTTCATAAGAGTGACTCTTCCAACATATTTTATTAATCCTCGTGCATTCTCATTTGGTAGAAAAAGTAGGGACGGAAGGAGTAAATTTTAATGAGACGGAGGGAATATATGTGTATGTACAGTGTGTATATGTATATACTTTATTTTTTAACACACATATACATATATAGTTAACTGCCATTATTTGCAAAAAAATAAAAAAAATAAAAAAAAATTGAAAAGCCAAGGGGGGAAGTTTCCCCTGCTTGCCCCCTTGTGCCTCCGCCAATGCTGGATATATATACAAAGAATACTTAACAAACTAGATCTCTATTTACCGGATATGGATTCCTGATACAATGGGATAGATACCAGTTACAGTTACCTACTCCTAATATATTTACACTATCTTAACAACTACATGAAAATATATCCTATCAAAATACTCAGTCTAACACTACCCCACAGTCGAAGCGGGAGGTAATCGAACGTTTAGACTGGAGCGGATTTCATCGAATAAAACAAGAGGGAGCCCCTTTGTAAAAATGTCTGCAATCTGAAACCGGGATGGAACATGTAACACTCTGACTTGCCCACGAGCCACTTTCTCGCGTACAAAATGAATGTCCATCTCGATATGTTTAGTACGCTAATGTTGAACAGGGTTACCCGAAAGATAGATGGCACTCACATTGTCACAATATACTAGTGTGGCTTTGTGGATTGGACAATGAAGTTCCAAGAGTAGGTTGCGTAACCAGCAAGATTCTGAGACTACATTCGCAACACCACGATATTCGGCCTCTGCACTCGAACGAGAAAGAGTAGGTTGCCGTTTAGAGGACCAAGAGATTAAGTTGCCGCCCAAGAACACACAGTAGCCCGAAGTAGACCGACGGGTGTCCGGGCACCCACCCCAATCAGCGTCAGTATAAGACAGAAGAGTAGACGTCGTGGATGGAGTAAGATGTAATCCAAGAGTGAGAGTACCTTGCAGATATCGGATAACACGTTTCAAGGCATTCATATGAGTCGCCATTGGGTTATGCATAAACAGACAAATCTGTTGGACCGCATAAGAAGTGTTGGGCCTCGTAAATGTGAGATATTGCAGGGCACCAGCAAGACTGCGGTAGAGAAAAGGATCACTGAATGGAACAGAAGAAGAAGCACTAAGCTTTGACTTCGTATCCACCGGAGTAGAGATGGGTTTGCACGAAGTCATACCAGCTCGGGGAATAATCTCTTCCGCGTACTTGCGTTGCGAAATAAATAATCCCTTAGGAGATCGGACCACTGCAATGCCAAGAAAATAGTTCAAGTGACCCAAATCTTTCATAGCAAATTCGGAGCTGAGATGAGACATGATAGACTTGCGAAGATCATCAGTAGAGGCAGTAAGAATGATATCATCAACATAAAGGAGGAGATAGGCCGTCTGTCCATTATGATGATAAATAAAAAGAGAGTTGTCAGAAAGAGAGTTGTCAGACCTACTATTATTAAAACCAATAGTAGAAACAAAGTCCGCAAACCTCTTATACCATGCCCGGGGGGCCTGTTTTAGACCGTAGAGAGATTTCTTCAACAAGCAAACATGATCCGGAAAACGAGGGTCCCGGTAGCCAACCGGTTGATGCATATAAACAGTCTCACGTAACTCACCATGGAGAAAAGCATTTTTTACATCAAGTTGATGTTGATGCAAGTCCCAATTCTTAGACAAAGCCAAGCTAAGAACAAGACGAATCGTAGCCGGCTTCACCACTGGGCTAAACGTGTCACCACAATCCACACCTACCCGTTGCGTTTTTCCATCACCTACAAGACGGGCTTTATGCCTCTCAAACGAACCATCAGAACAAGATTTATGAGAGAATATCCACATAGAACGAATAATATTAACATTCTTAGGACGAGGTACCAACACCCAAGTATTATTTTTAATAAGAGCATTAAATTCGTCATCCATAGCCAGTTTCCAATTATTGTCATGAATTGCGGAAATAGGTTTAGACGGTATAGGAGACTGTAAGACATGCGCATGAAAACAATATTTTGGATTGGGTTTGTGAATACCAGATTGACTTCTCGTAAGAGGGCGATGACTGGTTTGAGTGTGGGCCGAGTGAGGGATGGAAGTGGTGGACTGGTCTGCTGGGGCAGATGAGGGAGCACCTGAGTTGATAGGAGAACCAGCCACTAGGCCAGAAGGTGAAGAAGAAGAGGGCCGGCCCATATCTGGCGGAGAAGAGGGCGGCTGATCAGCACTTTGGGCCAAAGGAGAAGCCTGCTGGACCAAAGGAGAATGGGCCGCATGGTTTGGGAAGAGAGCAGGCTGGAGTGGAGTAGGTGTTTGTGCTGCTGAGATGTTTGAAAAATAATGAAGAATAGCTGAAGACATTCCGGAATTCAAGAACTCATATTGCTGAGGTTGTGACTTCTGTAATGAAGAAAATGGAAACCGCGACTCATTGAATATGACATGTCGGCTTAGGATAATTTTCTTAGACATGATATCATAACACATATAACCCCGATGATGTTTTGGATACCCCAAGAAGACACAAGGAGTAGAGCGAGGATGGAGTTTGTGGATGGTTGGGGATGGACGGAGCGGATAACAAAGACACCCGAAGACTCTAAGATGTGCATAAGAGGGAACTCGATTATAAAGAATATGTAATGAGGAGTTATATGCCAAGTGTTTAACCGGGAGGATATTAAGAAGATACGTCGTCATATGGAGAGCATGGTGCCAAAAATTTGGAGGTACGGACGCATGAAACAGTAATGTACGGACCATATTATTTGTGGTGCGAATTCTGCGTTCAGCTTTTCCATTTTGTGGTGAAGTATATGACGAGATAACCGAAAAGAAAGTCCATGCTTGCTACAAAAATTCCAAAACAACTTGTTATCAAACTCTCGTCCATTGTCACATTGAATGGTTTTTATGTCCCGTTCAAATTGAGTTCGAATAACGACACGAAAACGAAGAAAAGTCTCATAGACTTGAGATTTATGTGATAAAGGAAACGTCCACATAAAATTAGAATAATCATCAAGAAGCAGTAGGTAATATCGATGTCCCAAAGAGCTTAGGACGGGGGAAGTCCATAAATCACAATGAACTATATCAAAAGGCATAACAGTAGAAGAAAGAGAATCACTAAACGGTAATTTTATTTGTTTTCCAAGAACACATGAGTGACAAATATGAGAATTATCACTTTTATTACAACTAATAAAATTCCTATTTCTAAGAGACGCAAACACAAGAGCCCCGGGGTGACCTAAACGGTCATGCCATAACGACGAACTAGTTGCAGTAAATGATGAAGGAGAGGTAGTGGATGTTGAAAACGCAGAAGTGATCGGGTAGAGATCCCCTTGGCTATTACATCTCATAAGTAGAGTCCCCGTCCGGAAATCCTTCACAGAAAATCCAAAAGGGTCAAATTCAACCGTGACGGAATTATCACAAGTAAATTTTCTAACAGAGATAAGATTTTTGACAATAAGGGGAGCATGAAGAACATTTTTTAAAACAAGGGGAGGGGACGGAGATGGTAAAGATGTGTGACCTACCCCCATAATTGGAATCCGACTACCATTACCGACAATAATACCACGATTTTTAATACTCGTATTAAAATAAGACTTAAGCGTACCTTGCTCCAAAGTCATATGATCCGTTGCTCCGGTGTCCATAAACCAGTTAGGAGCCGGTGGATTAAGGGACATCGTATGCATTGCTGAATCAATGTCCGTGGGGACCGAAGTCGAAGAGGCTGCATACACTTGTGGTGATTGACTTCGCTGGACTGGGCAAGGACCAAGAAGACCGGGCTGAAAAGATGACGTTGGGCCATGAGGATGGAAAGTGGGCCTAGCCCAACTGGATGTGGGATACGAACATGGGGGCATGGCCCAAGGCCACTGTCTTGACCACGGGTATTGAGGCCATCCAAAATAGGGTTGCCCTTGCTGTTGGTTGCGGCCAGAAGAGGTGCGGCTTCCCCCACCAGTTTGTCCTCCACCAGATTACCGAGCTCCAGTCCCATTATCCTCTCTGTTACCCTTATTTTTACCACCATTCTTCTTGTTTCCACGTCCTTTTCCTTGCTTTCCCCCCACCATTACCACGGCCGGACCCTCCAAACTCCGAGATTGGGACAGGTACCTCAGAGTGCTTTGGGTGAGTGGACACCATGGTAGAGTGAATTGTTGTCGTTGCTTTCTTGGCTAGTCCAGATTACTCCAAGATCAACATAGAGCGAGCCTGCGAGAAAGAAGGAAGAGGATCCCGTTGTCGAATGAGCGTGCCTACACCATTGTATGCCTCGGTAAGTCCAGCCGCCATCTGAAGAACCATCCTATTATCCGATATTGGAGCACCGACATTCTTGAGTTGGTCACTCAAAGACTTCAAGCGCTGACAATAAGTGGAAGCATTTGGAAATTCATCCATTGTGGTAGACGAAAACTCTTGCTCTAGAGAGACTGCTCGAGAATTTTTGTTGTCCTAAAAAATATCTCGTAGTCTCTCCCAAGCTTCCATTGCAGTAGCACCTGGAACTAAAATAGTTTGAATAAGATCATTTGAGATTGTCGAGTAGATCCACTGCAGAACAGTGGCATCGAGGGTATCCCAAAGATCTTGTTCTTCCTCCGTGGAGGGGGTTTTCTCCTTGCCTTTCTCAGATGGAATAATGTGATGAAGAACCTTGCACGACTTGGCATGGTTACGGAAAAGCTCCGCCCACGTCGAGTACTGCACGTTCTCCAACTCAAGGACAACATGAACGTTATTCCTAACATTAGAGACGGTGAAGGCAGGATGAAAGACAGATTTAGAAGACATAGTGACTGCCTAGAAAGAGAGGCGGACACTAGAGAAAAAAATAGAATCGAGAAAGACGAAGAGAGGCGGAAGCGGTATAGATCGTAACCTAATCTGGTACCATGAAAGAAATATACTCCGTGCTTTCTCATTCATATGTACTGGATATATATACAAAGAATACTTAACAAACTAGCTCTCTATTTACGGGATATGGATCCCTGATACAATGGGATAGATACCAGTTACCTACTCTTAATATATTTACACTATCTTAACAACTATATGAAAATATATCCTATCAAAATACTCAGTCTAACAAAATTGATACTCCCTCTGTCCTATAAAGATAGTCTCATTTTGATTTTTTATAGTCAACAAAAATAATAATCTTTGACCAATCATTGGTGTCAAGTTTATAATCACAATGAAATTATAAAAAATTGTTATTAATAAATCACTTAATGATTTACCAATTACAAATTTTAGAATTTCACTAGAATGATTAAATTGTCACCAATGGTTGGTCAAAGTTCTTTTTTTTTTACCATAAAAAGTCAAAATGAGACTATCTTTTCGGGACAGGTGGAGTATTATTGCTAGAATATACTTCCTCCGATTAATTACAAAAATAGACATTCTTTTTGGGATAGAGTTAGTAGTTTTACTTGCTCACACAATTTTTAAAATTGCACAAAATTATATGCCCCTATTTTTTATTTTTTCTTATTTTTGTTCATTACTCCGTCCGTCCCAAATTCAAACATGCTCTTGATCAAGAGCAAATTTGAAAATATTTTGGTCACTCATTTTGGGCAGAAGGTAGTACTAAGAAACAAGACTACTTATTGGAGACAAACGTAGGAGAACGATGAAGTATTTACTTAGAGAGTAATAGAGATGGACATAGCCTATTTGCGCAGGAAGGCCTGACCTATGTACATATCACCACCGGCTGTTACCCAAAACCATATACCTATAGATTCCAGCATTATGTAAAATTCCCTTCTTGCTCTTCATCTATGGCAAGAGTCATTTGTTTTCTAAGAAATGGGAGAATATATATAGTTTCACAGAATTCATTTTGTCATTTTAAATCCAGATCTAACCCTTGGAATTTAGGTTGCCAAAGATACCCGTAGTAGTCACATTGTACCATTACTAGAAATAATGATTCTTTCATCTAAACAAGCACCAAAACCTTTGTTTTTTTTTTTGTGTGTAATTATTTTAAAAGGTCATAGTCAAGTATCGATCGGAAGAGTGATGAGATTGATTTTTTTCGAAATTCAAATTACCATTAAATTAGATGCAAAAGCACAAGAGTTCGAGTAGGCGCTCCACAAATTTTAGAGGCTCAACCCAAATATCATCAATCATTACATTGGCAACTCGAATTACATAAGAGGGATAAGAAACGAGGGTGTTGGTGCATAAAACTATAATACCACCAAATGCACTAGTACCATTGTGAAGCCATGTATCACCAAGGAAGCGGATTTTATGACCATTCACAATCTTCGACCTCGTATCTCTCTTCACAATGTCATGGGACACGCAGCTGCCTTTCGAAGCATAACTTGGACACTGCCAATTTTGGCATTTACAAAATCCCCACTAGGAAAAAATTTAGCTTTGATGAGATTGATTTTAAAAAGTTAAAACGGGACTCTTTTCTGGTGGAGGGAGGGATCAGGGTAAAACTAAAATTAAATTCAGCAAATTGAAAGTGAGAGACATGAAGTCGAATATAAGGTCTCCTGAGCCAAGGTAGACATGGCAGTGGTTTCTGGTTAATGGCTACAACTTTCACCTTTAATATCAAATTCTTACTCAAAAAAAAAAATTCTTGACAAAGATTACGAACTTAACTCTAATGTGTCTTCTGGAGAGGTTGTATGGAGATTTTGAAGAATGGTAGTTGGACAAGTTGCATTCTGAGGTTACATTAAGATAAAGTCCCATATGTTTATATTTATTTGACTATCCTCCGTTTAATTGAACGCTGACAATCTCTCAATATTCGTAAACATCACATAATATCTAAATGAGCCTTTATCACATGCTTATTGTAACATGATGGTTACTTTTAGTTATTTCCAGAGCAACTACAGGGAGCCCGAAAGCAGAAAAAAGGGAAAATAGCAGGCATAGACCAAGATGAATTAGTGGACCCTACAGTTTTAGCTGACCCAGACAGTTGTTTTTGCGAGTTCAGAGGTGTGAAGATTCACCATAAGATATGTGATGCAGAATCGGAAGATCAGAACTCGCTTAATGGCAGTACCAGTTCAGATATTCCTGCACAGACTAGAAAACTTGGGTTTCCAATGATTTTGTTGCATGGATTTGGAGCCTCGACCTTTTCATGGAATCCAGTTATGAAGCCTCTCGCAAAGCTTGCAGGTTCAAAAGTCCTTGCATTTGATAGATCGGCCTTTGGTTTGACATCAAGGGTTGACCCTCGCAAGCATTCATCTGTTGAGAACGAGGCTTCAAAACCGTTAAATCCTTATTCCTTGGCGTTCTCGGTGATGGCAACTTTGTTCTTCATTGACTTCTTGTCAGCTCAGAAGGTCATTCTAGTTGGGTATGTCCTTCATATCTCATCTTAGCTTTCAAAATTGGCCTTTTCATCTTTTTGTCGTATTAAAAGATACTCTCTCCGTCCCAAAATTATCTTCCCATTTGACTATTCAAACTTTTTAAGAATATGAACACTTGCTGCACTAGCCATGTTTTTTATGGGACGGAGGGAGTATTTATTTATAATTTGGTAATCATGAGATGCAGGCATTCTGCGGGCTCCCTGGTAGCAGTTGATACATATTTTGAAGCACCTGAAATGATCGCTGCCATGATCCTTGTGGCCCCAGCAATTGTAGCCCCACCTATTTCTCAGAAGGTTCCAGATGATAATGACCAAACCCAAGAAGCCAGTCCAAACTCAAATACTAGTGAAAATCCGGTTGTCAGGCTCTTCAGCATATTGGCAAATTTCTCGAGATACATTGCTCAGACAATAGTGCATTTGGTGAAAAGAATGGTCAAGTTTTTCAATTCTCTATACAAAAAAGCTTTATCCGCATTTTTGAGATCTTACGTTGCAGCGATTTTGGTTAGAATTGCAATAGATAAGTTTGGTATAACTGGAGTTAGAAGCGCGTGGTATGATGCAAAAAAAGTTACCGAGGGTATCTTGGATGGTTATACTAAGGTGAAAAGTCAATTTTCTTGAGTTTTTAACTTTAAACATTTCATTTTAATTGGCAGCATTTGGCTTATCCTGATGTTCATATCATTTGCAGCCATTGCGAATAAAAGGTTGGGACAGGGCTCTTCTAGAGTTCACAGCAGCAATGCTTACTGATTCTGAGCCTGAATCAAAGCCACCTTTGGCAAAAAGATTGAAACAAATCAGATGTCCAGGTAATACTCCCTCCGCCCCTCCCGTAATAAATACCACACTTCCATTTTTTGTTTGTCTTTGTCCCAAAATAAATGTTGCATTTCTAAATAAAGAAAGTGTACATGCAATACTCCCTCCGTCCCATAATAAGTGTATGACTGATAATTGTCATTAATCAAATTGAAACAGTTCTAATTGTCACGGGTGATAGTGACCGACTTGTTCCCTCTTGGAACTCAGAGAGGCTTTCACAAGCCATTCCTGGATCTTGGTTCGAAGTAATCAAGAACTGCGGGCACTTGCCTCAAGAAGAAAAGCCAGACGAGTTTGTGTCCGTTGTTAATAATTTTTTGAAAAGTATTTTCGGGGAATTAGAAGCGCAACGTCCGCAAGCAGCAACTTGAGATTAGTAATATATCTCATGCACCATAAAATGAAGTCTACAACAAACTCACCTTGTATGCTAGAAATATATAATTTGCAGTCACAGCATTGAAATTTACTATCACAAATTTGTTGTGCAAAATGCCTATGCTGCACCTGGGAAAAGTCCTTGTAAAAAGGATTTCGAACCGCTCCACCCACCGGTTAGCTCCACCCAATGGAGATTGAAGCCACCTCATTTTAGCTACACCCAACGGCTGAGATTTAGCCGAGCTCGGTGGGACCCACAAAAAATTGAAATCATCCGAGTCATACAGATGATAAATGTGTGTATGTGGCATTGATCGGAGCCGTTGGGTGGATCGGTGGAGCTAACTCGGTGGAGCGGTTCCGGGTCCTTGTAAAAAGAAACCTAATCCTGTACCAGGAAATGTTGTTGAATGATCCATTGAATATTATCATTATCATCACATCTTATATTTAACAGCATTTGTTGTCTTGAAGGCTATTTAATTTTTGATTTCAAGCAAATGTTATAAAAAGATTACTCCACTAAGCCTTATAATCCTCTTAGAAATTATCCTTCTATAATAAATATGCCTATTTTTTTTTTTTAATCCGTTCCAAAATAAGTGTTTTCTTTGTGCAATTTTATCATATCATGGTATAACATGAGATGTATAATCAAGTGAAACACAATCTTAAAAGCATTGATAAGTTTATGAACCTTGGGTTTCGAGTTTGATTCCCCTTTTGGTGTAAAACAAGAAAATTTAGATTGAGAAAGTCTTGTGTGAGATGGTCTTACACATGAGACGGATCCCGACGAAAGAGTAAATGGGCTTGTCTCGCCCCGCCCAGTGAGCATACCATTAACTATCTCAACAAAATCCGTCTCACGCGTACCGTCTTACACATTTACACATGTTTTTGTCTTTTTCTTAAAAGAGGCTGATAATTGTTTTGATTTTTTATTTTTTTTCACGTTGACTACCGGTGGACTTTAAAACGTGAAGTTATAATGAATTATTTAATACCAGTATAGTGGTATGGATGAAATTTTGAGGTTCAATTATTAGGGGGAATAATCACTGAAATCTATATATATATATATATATATATATATTAAAGTTGGTCAAAAGAGCTATGGTATTGATATGTGGACAAACAATGGAGAAAGCTTGCATTTGGAGAAGCCACATCAACAATATACTAATAAATAAGTGGCTTTTCATTTTCTTTTCATTAGCTAATACTATTAGCTAATAATAATAGTTACTATAAAGGGTAACTATAATAGTTAACTATTACTATTATTAGTAATAGTTAACTATAATAGTTAACCATTATAGTTAACTATTACTCTTATTTGTAATAGTTACTATTATAGTTAATTATATTAGTTAACTATTACTATTATTAGTAATAGCTATTATAATAGTTACCTTATGTAGTAACTAATAGTATTAGCTAATGGTATTAAGCAAATAACAGTTAACTATTAATAGTAAGAGTATTAGTTAATTATAATAGTTATTATATAAGTTAAATATTAATTTTTAATATTAATTAATTATAATAGTTACTATATCAATTAACTATTACTATTAATAATATTAGTTTATTATAATTATTATTATTCCCTCCGTCCCAATTTAAAGTTCTTACTTTCTTTTTTTTGTGTGTCCCAATTTATATCTAACTATTATAATTAACTATTAAATAAAATAAAAATTATTATTAATAATATTAGTTAATCATAATAGTTACTATATATATTAATTATTACTATTAATAGTGTTATTAGTTAATCATAATAGTTACTATATAAGTTAACTATTATTATTAATAGTATTAGTTAATCATTATACAATAAATGTTAATATTTAATATTAATAGTACTCGCTTCGTTCGAGAGTAAGAGTCCTACTTTCTATTTTTGTAAATCCCACTAAAAGTCTATTTCTTAAAAGGACAAATGATGAGAAAAATTGAATAGTGTTTTGAACAATTATACCCTCAACACATTTGCAATGTTTACCAAATTTTTATTGTGTATTTAATAAGTGTGCACAAACAAGGTATGACTCTTACTCTAGGGCGTAGGGAGTATTAATTAATTATAACAGTTAATATAGAGGTTAATTAGAACTATTAGTATTATTAGTGAATAATAATAGTTACAGTATTATATATGTTAATAAATACAATTATTAATATTAGTTAATTATAATAATTATTTTAATTATTACTAAAAAATTAACACAAAACCAATCAACTTATTATTCCCTCCCATTCATTTTCTCTCCTAAGTTACTTTTACACTCACAACACTTACTTTACTTCCATCATTTCTTAATCTCCGTGCAAATAGGAAGCAGGACTCTTACTCCGGGTCGGAGAGAGTGATATTTAACCATTATAACTAACTAACTAATACTATTAATAGTATTAGTTAATTATAATAGTTAAATATAATTGTTAACTATAATAGTTACTATATAAGTTTATTATTATTATTAATAGTATTAATTAATCATAATTATTATAATATATATTAACTATTACTATTAATTATATTATTTAATCATAATAGTTAATATATATGTTAAAATTCTATTAATACCATTAATTTTTTTTAAATATTCATACAACAAACTTAAATATACTTCTAAATTAATTAAAAAACATATTTTTTACAACTATGTACAACCAAAGCTATGAAAATGTTTTGATTAATTTAAAATATACATATATTTTCAAATAAAATTATTATGTTAACTTATCAATTAAAAACATTAAAATATGAAAATACAAAAATATTAACGGAATAGATTCCCGTGCGGAACACGGTTACCTACTAGTGATAATGATGGTGATGGATTATGAATTGCGTGGGAGAATCATTATGGAATTTCCACTTGTGCCCCGCATCTTATTCCCCCTCATCTTATCTATTTTCCATGGACCACTTCATCACTCCATCCGTATCAACTTTCAAACCAAATTCACACTCTTTTCTTTCATAAAAATTTAATAGAATGAGTGTAATTTTATTCTTTCCTTCTTTTTAAAAAAATATTCCCTCAGTCCCGGTTTAAAGTTCTTAGTTTGACTATACACGCTTATTAAGAAACTAAGGCAAAAACAATAGAAATAAGTCAACCAAAAGTAGAGAGTGTATGATATAATTGTCCAAAACATTATTCATAAAGCAAGTGAGTGAAAGTAAGTTAGGTAGGTAGTGTTTTTTTTGTAATAAAAAGAACTTTTTGATGGCAAGATTCTATTGAGCATTATTCATTCTTTTCCATTTATGAAATAAAACAACTAAGAATCTTAAACTGGGACAGACCAAAAAGGAAAATAAGAACCTTAAACTGGGACAAACCAAAAAGGAAAATAAGAACTTTAAACTGGGACGAAGGGAGTAATATACTGGTGTCTAATTCCTTTTGACGTGGACATCGTCAGAAAAATAAAAATAAGTGAAATTCTGAATGACGTTGGTTATAAATCAGTGTTGGTAATGCCCATACGGCAGTACACTAAAAACATTAGTCGTCATTTTCATCCTTGTCAAAAATCTGAATTGAGACATCATCACATGTGAGGCATGCCTGTCTTAAAATAATCCAAATTAATTATCAAACACATGACACGGTATTAGGAATATAAATATTATAAATATTTTGTATTTATCTTGTTACCATAGTTAGAGGTATTGTATATAAATCAAAAATTTTGAATTGTATAGATTATGAATAAACTCTAGAATATTCTCTTTGTAAACCTTATAAATATGTACTCCTTTCGGATACAAATATGAGCAAATATGTACTCACTCCGGACACAAATATAAGCAAAAAAAGTTGGGTTTTGTTTGGACCTAAATATAAGCAAAAAAGTTGAGTTTCAATACAAAACTCATTAAATGTAACTTATTTAATATTATTTTTTACTAAAAATACCTTTAATTAATTACTCATTTTAAAATACAAGTGCACATTTATTACACATTTTATATGAAGATATATTAGTAATTTTAACATATTTTTATTATAAAATCAAGACAATTAAGCTATACAGTACTAAATTTTATTCTTTATGCAATATGAGTTTTAGGGGTTCTTGATATTTGATTATGAATCTGATAAAGAATATTGTTTCTCTAAAAAATGGAGGCTTACAATACTGATTATGGTTAAAGGGGTTAAAGAGAGGGTCTTTTATACTCATTAGTCTTTAACCATTAAGGATTAATAGTCTAATTAAATCCCGTCAAAAATCAAAGTAAAAAAATAGGCCCAACCCAGGGCTTGGACAACCTAGTCTTATAATGTGCTCGGCCGTGCGGCACGGACGAGTCCTTTAAAGTGCACGGCCGTGCTCTCTGGTCAATAACTAAATGTGATTTTAGTTACTTTTGCTTATATTTGTGACCGGATAAAGTACCTCCTATCATTAATATAATTGAATATTTCATATTCAAACTTCTTCTTTCCTGAATGGCTCCACTCTATCCCTCTCTCATCCTTAATAACGGGGTGGGTCTGGGTAGGTCCATTAATTTGCTAAGCTATACAGTACTAAATTCGAAAATTCCTTCATGGGAATAATCCTCATCTTCAAATCATCAAGGAAAAAAAAAAAAAAAAAAGATAGAATAACGGAATATTCCTAAATCCGTACACACTTGAGCAAATTGCAAACAAATTGTTTATATATTCCAAAGAGGGAAAAAGCAAAACAATGAAATTGGAGCAAAATACTCCATAGTTGTTGAATTATACTCCATAATAACAGCGCCCAAGTAAGAAGATTGAAGAAAAGGGGAAAGGTGTTTGATTCTTGAATGATGGAAGGAGGTGATTTTAGTTTGAAGGAGATTTTAGCAGAGCAAGGGGTTGATTTTCTTTTATCTGCAGGTCAACACTTGGTATGTTTATGTTTCTTCCCTTTTGCTTTTATCTTTTTCTTCTTGTTTGGTTACTCTATTAATTGTTTATTACTGGGTTTTTAGTTCTTGTTTACATTTAATTCTTGATATTTTCTTCTTTGATGGTGTTGCCAAGAAACTTGGATGAGAAATTTCATCATCTCAAATTCTCAGCTACCAAACAGGGACCATTTGGTCCCTCCATAGTTGGGTCTGAAAAGCCTCTGTCATCCGACTGCATAGCAGTGGGATTGGTGTCCAACGGTGTCCGTTGGATTGTGATGTGGGGGTTGGTTTATTTTTCGCCCCCACCCACACGGACGGACAGGGTCCTCCATTTGAAAGAGATTGAATCTGGACACTTGGGATGTGAAGGACATAAGTGCAGTCCGATTGCGAGTATATTCAATCTTCAATTGTTAGATTTAACATATGTATGATCAAAAGTGGAACCCACATGGTGCTCGTAACATTTCCTTGCAGTGTGGATCCATCAAATCTATTATGCATAATTGTTTATCGTATGATGTCTATCGATGAGCTCTAGCTCTAGAGGTATTCTTCTAACGCGAGGGTAAGGGTTCCATGTCTGCATCACTCCCCCTTTAATGTATTAAAATAAACTCAATTTAAAACAAACATAAGAATGTATGCAGTCTTATCATCGATCATTTAAGAGTCAAATCACTCTTGTAATATCATATGCAGTTGTAATACCAAAGAGCAAGTGTTCCATCACTCTGCTACCTCAATTAAAAGTTGGAATTTTTTGATCATTTCCATTTTAAAACAGATTTTGTTGTGTCCCACGGATGAATCTAAAGCAAAAAATATATATTTCTTTGTTCATGATACTATAGGTACCTTTCCCATCAGGTGAAGAGAAAACAATTTGCCTATTGTTCTCGGCTAATTGGTGCAGACCTTGTAAAACGTTTATCCCACTACTCGTACAAGTCTACGAATCGCTTAAAAGTAGCAACAAAGATGTGGAGATTATCTTCATCTCCTTTGACAGAGATGATGACGGATTCAAAGAACACTTCAAGTCCATGCCATGGCTTGCTATTCCATTTGACGATAATGTGAAGAAGAAACTGAGCGATTTCTATCATGTTGATCACATTCCATCATTCATACCACTTGGAGGGGGCGGAAAAGTTGTAGAAAAAGATGCTGTTGGACTTATTGAGGATTATGGTGTCGATGCTTTTCCTTTCACTAAAAAGAGGCAAGAGGAGTTAAAGGCTCTAGATGAAGCAAAACGACAAGGAGGAACATTGGATCAACTCTTGACCCTTGGAGAAAAACACTCCCTCCTTTCCTGTAAAGGTGGAGAGGTAACAATTTGTGACAATCACACTTTCAAGAATACGCTTTCAACAAATTAAAAATGTAATCTTTCGCAGTTTTCAATTCTGTAGGTACGGGCTTCACAACTTGTTGGGAAAACAGTGGGGTTATACTTTGGTGCAAATTGGAGTCCGCCTTGTCATAACTTCACCTCACAACTTACAGAAGCATATAATGAGATCATTGCCAACGATCAAGGCTTTGAAATCGTGTTCGTTTCAACAGATAAAGATCGTGCAGAATTTGATCTCAGCATAAGCAAAATGCCCTGGCTAGCTATCCCGTACCAGGACAGGACAAGGCAAGACCTATGTAGGATATTTGAAATCAAGGGTATACCAGCATTGATCATTCTTGGACCGGACGGGAAGATCATTAGTACTAATGGGAGGTCCTTGATTTCTTTGTATGGTGCAACGGGGTTCCCGTTTACTGAGTCTAGGATTGCAGAGATAGAAGCGTTGTTGAAAAAGGAAGGAGATCTTTTGCCTGACCAGGTAAGTGACTCAAAGCATGAGCATGCTCTTAAGTTGGACATGGCAAAAGCGTATATCTGTGATTTTTGCAAGAAGCATGGGAGATTTTGGGCTTTCTCGTGTAGTGTTTGCGATTATGACCTTCATCCGGCTTGCACGGAATTATCAACATAGTAAGTAGTTTTTATACTCCTCTGTCCCAAAATGAATGTCCGAAAAACTTTCAGATTTGCTCTTCGTCAAGAGTAACTTTGATTTTTTTTGGACAGAGGTAGTACCATTTATATGTTATGCTTTTCTTCTTTACAGCTCAATGCACAAGGTGCATCACATTATAGGTCTAAAGACTAGAATTGGTTTACTATGCATTGTGTTACACATGCAAGCATATGTTATGTATACGATGAAGTCAAATAATATATACGCATTTTGTAGCAAGAACAACTAGATATATATTATACCAGGCTATATCTACATATACGATTCAATTTTTTTCCTGCAAGAAGGCAATAGATATCAAATGTTCTTGAAAATGGTACTTGTAGAGTACAACTTAGTTAGCCCTCTTTAGATCTTTGAATGAGGATATTTACACCATGGCCCGGCTCTACAATCATTCTATAAGCAGGCTCATGCTGATAGCTAGGCGACAGGGAGATAGTAAACTTGGAAATAATCAGTGAGATAACAACTTTGAGTTGAGTCATGGCAAAGTTCCGACCCAAGCACAATCTAGGACCTAGTCCAAAAGGAACATAAGCTTGAGGAACTTTGCACGCACTAGAAACCCCATTAGTAAACCTTTCGGGTCTGAACTGGTTCGCATCTGGTCCCCAAATATCAGGATCACGATGCAATGTAGGGATTAAAGTCCATACGCATACACCTTTAGGGACAACAAGATGTCCTATTTGAGTTTCTTCATATGCCTCCCGTGACACAAATGCTGCTGGAGGGTATAACCTCATTGCTTCTTGAATCACCATTGTTACCTGCACATAAGGAAATTGAGATACAGATTTGAACATATAAGAATAAGTGGCATGATAAAAATGGTACTCCCTCTGTCCCAAAATGAATGTCCGTTTTCAAGAAATTTATCCCAAAATGAATGTCTTTTTTGAAAATAACTTTCTCTGTATATGTTTTTTTTAACCAAATTGTTTTCACTAGTTCTTTTCTACATGTAAAACTAAATGTTTAGGAAGTGGATAACAAGAATATGCGTACATCTTTGCCACTAAATTGTGTAAAAAGTGAACATTTTCTTGATGTCCCTTAAAATGAAATTTGAACATTCATTTAGGGACGGAGGGAGTATGTAATTATACCATTTTCATCTTGGGAAGTGAATCTGTATCGAGCACCCCATTTGGGCTAGCTTGAGACATCTCTTCCCGGATACGAGCTTGACATTCTGGATGTAAAGCTAATAGCATCAAGCACCATGAAGCTGCAGCACTAGTAGACTCGTGCCCAGCAAAATAAATGTTCTTGCAGTTATCAACTATGAATTTCTTCGATGAAAATTTGCTTAAAGAGTGATCGTTCATGGCTTCCTCTAGTATCATCTGCAACAAATCTTTCCCAGATGATGATGAGTCCTGTTTTCGATCTTTTACTGTGTCCCATATCAATGATTCTATCTCCTTTTCCAGGCTCTTTATCTCTTTCTGATGTGAAGTTGCAAGAAACCTACCATTTTTTGCATACTTGTGAGAAATGAATTTATGAATAGGCCAAATTATGTCCCCCCCCCCCCCCCCCACCCCACCCCAAAAATCCACAAGATCTCACTTTGCCCCCCTAGTTTGAAAAGTGGGTCTGTTTGGTTCTTTAATTTTGAAATCGTCTCACTTTTCCTCCTTACATCCACTTGACCAGGGGGTAAAGTGGGATGATTTGGAAAGTGCCATGGGGTAAAGTGGGATGATTTGGAAATTAACGTACCCACTTTTCAAACTGGGGTGCAAAGCGAGATTTGGTGAATACTTTAGGGGTAAAATGTAATTTGGCCAAGTGAGAAACTGAGAATATAACTCATTGAAGTGAAAGTTAAACCAACCCGAACGTAGGAAGGCCGAAAAGCATGCTTCCACGCGACATATTTTCTTGAAGGGTTCTAAGCTTTGAGAAGATCTGTTTGCCTTTAGAAAAAGAGCTCCCGAAACAAGTTCTTGCAATCACATCTGCATATAGGCTCCTTAGATCATCTCCAACTTTGACCTCTGCTATCATCCCACCTTGTGCTTCAATGGAGGCCTCCCATTTCTTCATTAGCGGTTGGGCTGACTCTAACATCAGACCCACCATACCCTGCCAAATTAAACCAATGATCCTTCTTCATATTATCTTAGTGCTTTATTGATAACAATTTTTAGAATTCCAGTTTGATCATTAGATGGACAGCAATGTTTGGTCAAAGTTCATTTATTTTGACCATAAAATGTCAAAATGGGACAAACTTTCTACGTTGGAGGGAGTATGTGGCAAGAGTTAGCCTCACCTTGACCTTGTCCATGAAGAATGCAGGTGCAACGATTTTCCTCTGTTGCGCCCAAACGTGTCCATTAGACCTTAAAATACCATTTCCAAGCAAAGGTGCGAGTCTTTTGGTCACATAGGAAGGCTTTCCTAAACCCGATGTAATGGACAGGTTCATTTCCTTGACTAGTTCAGGGTCGTTCACGTACAAGTGCTGTTTATTCCCTGTTGAATACGTATATATTGGTCCTGCATCAAACACGTCATCTCTAAGCCATCAAGTCTGACGACACAATATAGTTCACAAACCCGTGGACTGGGACTTAGTGGGGAGGGGGGGGGGGAGGGGCACCAAGTTAGTTTTAGTTCGTGACGTTATTTCAGACACTTAGGAAAAGCACACTTAGGAAAAGCATGCTTAACAGTAAAAAACATGACCTTTAGACAGAAAAACACAATCATGTCCCATTCTTGACTTAGAACAAACTGGGATTCATAGATTCAACACTGTCTTTATGCCTATGCAAGATTATATTTTGGAGATAAGATTCAACTTGTGAGTGGAAAGACTTTTCTCAAAAAAGAAAACACATGCGCAAAACGCTCCTCTCCTTATCTCCTCAAAAAGTGATATTAGAGTCGCGACAACAATAGTATCAGTGAGTAAAACTCCGTTAATTATAAAGAACGCGGGTACATATTATCTTAAGCATATTAGCGTAACGTTACAGTGATTTACTGTTTTGAGCAATATTTTGCTTCGTTTTTTTTTTTTGCAACTGTTGTAGATTCACGGGTGAAGAAATTGGTCACATGCAACCTTTGATGGTCCTATATTAATGCATGGTCACATCGATCCTGGGGGGTAGACAAACGCGTACAAGGTGAACACTGATTGAGATATTTGTACTAGGTCTATAATTTTACTGGCTTTTTTGTGAGCTTCATATAAAAACCATAGAAAAAATGTGTGTGTTATTGTGACCCACAATCAGCTGTAGACTGTCGTTCCTTGATAGGAATGACAATTTGACCGAACTCGATCCGAACCCGAAGGCGATCCACCCCGAAAAAATAGGGTTCGGGTTGTAATTTTCATGACCCGAGCGGGTTAGTGTCGGGTTCGGGTTTTGTTATTGACCCGCCGTGATCCGACTCGACCCGCACCCTCATGTACAAAGTCAAGATATTATGTTAGTTAATCATATCATATGTTGTTCAATTTATTTTTATAGTTGTTTTTTAGTGAGGTTTGATGATTTTAAACTAATTTCTATAACTAATTAAAGTTTAAGCTTATACATAGATTGGGTCCAAGCAAATATGAGCTAAAAAAATTATAATTTTGTACGCTTCGGGTAGGGTTCGGGTTTCCTTGTCTTCGGCTCGGGTTCTGGTCACACCTTTTGACACTAGGGTCGGGTTCGGTTTTGGCGAAACCCGCCCCGTTGCCATCTCTATTCCTTGATAAGGAATTGAAAGACAGTCTTTGTTCATTAGGATAAGAGCAGCAAGCAATTATTCATTTCAAATATGAATGTGAATTAATGTTTTAGAAAATAAGTTGATGACGGAAAGAGCGGGGTCCGGGGACCTGAACTGTGCAGTGACAGATTTGCTGCTCCGAGCAGTTCCGTTCCAAATGGGAGGGATCATGTGCATGTGAATGTAGATTCACATAACCTAGCTGGATAATTTGGCTGGCTCTTCTTTACGTACAATTGGACTGTGTTATGGACAGGACTGAAGATGATCAGTCATTCAGGATTAATACTGACTATATGTCCAGTACTAGCTACTACTTGTGTGGGGTTCTTTAAAAGTTGTTTATTTTCAGTCTCCATCTACTCACTGCCTCACCATTTAATATTTTGCATCATAATCCATCCGACCCAAAATGATCATCGCGTTTGACTATTCAAATTTTTTAAGGATATGAACACTTGCTTTACTAGCCATGCTTTGTTTAAGCCTAAAATGTAGAAATATGAAGAACTTTTTGGGACAATAAGAAAAGGCAAATGAGAAGATCATTTTGGGTCGGAGGGAGTACTTCATGGAGAAAGAATGTACTCCCTTTGTCCCGGAAATGGGCCGGAATAAATGTCATAGTTGACAAGTCAATTTTTTAAAGTTTTTTTATTATGTTTTCTTGATTGACACCTCCTATGGCATTACAATGCTTTGTGCCTATTAGAATGGATAGTATAAGAAGGTCACTAAACTTCATACCCCATTTTCGGTAAGACGGCATTTATTTTGGGACAAACGAAAATGGAAAGTAAGACATTTTATTTCTGGACAGGGAGTACTTTCCTTACTCTTTTAATCATTTCTAAACGATTAAAAATCATAATTAATTCAAAACATTGATTCAGATATATGCAGTCTGATTAAACAACAGTTAAAATTTGAACAGTTTATTTGAAACTCGTCCACTGCAAGTGCAAGGTCGCTTGGACCATTTTACTATCTCCAACTATGGGGTCATATGAGGCAACCGACATAATGTCCACCCCACGTTCCCCAAAGGGAAAGACATGAGACTATTTGACCTAGTTTAAAATAAATTTCTATTGGCCCCGAGCCAATTTTCTTTAATATATAAGGCCCTTATTTTGTCGAAAAAAATAAATAAATTTCTATATAAGGAGTAAAATATTTGAATTATATAATGTGTACTCCTTATTTGATAGTTTCATTTTTTTTTAAATTAGCACATAGTATGAATTTTGATTAAATATTATTATTAATTAAATTATTTTAACGATTTTTTAATATTATTATTGATAAATCATTTAATAATTTATTTAAAATTTCTTTAAATTAATAAATAACACTAATATTTGATTAAAATTCACTCGTATATTAGACAGACCCCGAGATTAGTAGTATATACTATAATTTATGTGGAAAATTACCCATAGAAAGATCATGCGCCCATATGTGTCGTGATGGTAAAGAACAAAAGAAGTGTCTTTGATTTTCTATTTTGTAATTTTGCTTAACCCATCCTACAATTGGCCTACTCCTACATAATTCTTATGACACAAGCACTAATCAATTCATCAAGACAATGATGTTGTATGCTTGACAAGGAATGCATCTAATCTACCCTTTTGCTGCACCGCGCTTTGACTATAATTTTATCACGTCTTCTTGCTAAAATGATAAATAATTGAAATTTTAGTTTCACATGGACCCGATAAATCTCACCACATTCATTCACCATCATGCAAATCCAAATTCTTGTGACCCTTTCCCTAATTTGATTATAAAAATTAGGGCAAATGACACAACTCATATTGGACCTACATAATAATAATAATAATAATAATAATAATAATAATAATAATAATCACGAGTTATTAATTATTCTTTATTAACAAGAAATTATGAAAAATTTGAAACTTTGTACATTTAAGTATTGAAATAGATGATATTAGCTCATAATCATCTAAGAATTTCAAAGTCTACACCACACAAAATAAAATAGAAACTTTACTATATTTAGCTTTCAAGTGGGCGCGCAGATTTAATCAAAACTAGTACTACCTCTGTCCCTAAATGAGTGTCCAAATTTCATTTTAAGGGAAACTGAAAATCTCAACTTTTTGAACAATTTGGTAACAACGATTCATATATAATCTTGTAATCACCTTTCCAAACCTTTAGTTTTGCACGTATAAAGAAACCGGTGAAATTTTTTTCGAAAAAAAACATTTAGGGAGAAAGTTATGTTCAAAAAAGACACTCATTTAGGGACAAAGATTTCTTGAAAATGGACACTCATTTAGGGACAGATGGAGTAATTCTGAAAAGGGTTGAAAAGGGTATGGAAGTGTCAGATGAGAGCTTTGTACCAAAACAAAAAATGTGCTATCTAAATAATAATAATATAATAATTACAATATAATAATAATAAAAATAATAATAATCAAGCACAAAACAAAATCACACCTTTCTTTATTATTATTTTTAAATTTTTGAGCAAACACCTTTTTTCTATATAGATTCTGAAGATGATCTGACGTTGCAGAATTCCAAAAGGAGCGAGTTTTGTGAAATACGTGTTTTTCCTTAAGCAAAGCAAAGGAAAAACGTGTTTTTCAAAGACGCTGGGCATTATTATTCAAAACAAGTGGTGGTATTTTCGTAAATACTGGCAACCATAGTAAATGCCCAGTGTTAATATTACAAAAAGCCAGTGATTTCATACTGGCGTTTTATAAACATGAAACTGGTACTTTTCTTAAGTGCCAGTGGTAATGTTAAAAATTACCAGTAAGTACACTTACATTTTTTTACATTGATATTGGCACTTATTAAAAGTGTCAGTGGTAGTGTTAATAGCTGTCAGCCATTACACTGGCACTTGTTAACATTGACACTGGCACTTATTAAAAAGTGCCAGTGGTAGTGTCAATAAGTGTCAGTGTACATGCGCTGACACTTTGTTACTCTATCACTGGCACTTACGATCAGCGCTAAACAACTTCCCGTTAATTACAAAAATGCCACCGCACCAACTTAAAAACACGTTTTACGCAACATTAAGGAAAAACACGTTTTTTCCCATATTTTCTCTTCCAAAAGATCGCACAAACAGAAAACGAACCCAATTTGTTTAGGGTTTACAGCTTTCGAAACTACCTTAATTCCATTTGATATTCTAAATCTAATTAATAGTGGTGACTAGATTTAATTTTAATTTTTCCCACTACCAAAATTTTATTCACATTTGTGTCTTGAGATATAACCCCAAGTTGAAAGGAAAAAAATATTAAATAAAAAAGATTATGTAACTAAGGAAGGATTCTAATTGTCAATCTCTTATACTCCCTTCCTCTAGGAAAGTTAAATCTTTTTTTTTCATGGTTAGTTTGAATTTATTATGAGTTACAATATACTAGGTTACTTTTAATTATTTTAATAAAAATCTAAAACTTGTTAATGATACACCATTATAATTATTATCAATGACAAGTTTTAAATTTTCATTAGAATAATTAAAAAAAAAACTAAATTATTGCTTGAATTTCATTCAATCTAACAACGAAAAAGTGAGACTAACTTTGAAACGAATGGACTATATAAGCGAAAGCCGGCGGTAGGAAATATGGTCAAGAGGTCCGTGTGAGTTTGATCCCGACCTAGTACTCCCTCCGTTTCAAAATACATGACGTTTTAGGAGTTAAATTTTGTTCCATAATACTTGACGTTTTACTAGTTCCAAGACATTTTTGCTCTTGTATGCCAATTATACCCTCATACATTAATTGCAACCTATTTCTTGTTTTAGCATTTAATTGCATAGGTAATTGGATTCTTTTAGAGGTAGACAAGTCTTTTTTTATATATATTAATTGCATATCTTAATATGTGTGAAGAAGTTTAAAACGAAATGTATTTGAAACAAATGGAGTAATAAACAATACGAGATACATATACACAGCGCTGTAGAGGCAGCTTTGCCTGCCCCTTCAGCGGTCAGCCCAGCTCAGCTCAGCTCAGCTCAGCTCAGCTCAACTCAGATGAGTTGAACTTCTAGCTACTAGCTAGTAAACCAAAGGACTGAGAATAAGAAAAAGAGGCACACACACACACATATATATATATGTGTATGTATATATATATATATATATATATATATATATATATAAATATAGAGTATATATAGAGAGAGAGGTGATTACCATATTGTTTTCTCCATTGCTCAAAGTAAGGAAAGAGGGTAGAAGTATAGTCATGAGCAATGAACTCCCCATAGCTTGAAGCAGCTGCACCTTGAATGACAGCAGCAGATTGAATCTTTTGCATTTCAGCAACATTCCCATACAGAAAAGAAGGCTTTGGCCCTTTGATGCCTTGTCTCTGAAGCTTCCATCTCAACCTTTGAGGTCTCAACCATAAAATATTCAACAGGTAGGAAAACAAGAAAACAAAAACAAGAATTGAACAAAAACTGTTGTTGTTCACCATAATAACAAGTATAGGTAGAAGGAGAAGGGAGGGGAGAGGGAGGAGAGACAGAGGAGAGAGAGTATGGCTTCTCATTTCTAATTATTTCTTTCTTTGCTTTAATTTTCTTTTCTTTTTTTCAACTTTTGCTACTATCTAGCTAGCTAGCTAGTTATATAGAGAGTGGAATACTGGAATGTAAACTGTTGCATCGCAAGATGTGCTACTCGCTGTATCATGCGGCTCTGATATCGTGTGTCTCGAGTACCACAATCATCTCCGTCGGCTTTCTCAAAAAGAGCTAGTCTCCCATGAAAACACTATGGCCCGTTTTTTCTATGAGACGGGTCCGGATCCATGACCCATGGGGCGATTCTGACACGTGGCAGCCTCTCATAGGCCCCATTTTTTTTTTTTAGTTTTTATATTATTTTTTTCGGCTTTTCCGTCGTTTACCAAAAGTAATAATTACCATAACTTAATGTAATGACTGTATACATATAAAGTAACATTGTTCATAAGTAAACGTAACACCTGTTTTACAAAAACAAAAACTCGTTTTACCCATTTTTTCAAATGTAATACTAACTATAATTACATGTAACCCAAACAATATCTAAATGTAATTATCATTTATACGTACTGAAATGTAATAGTGCTTTTGCAAAAATATAAAATATTGTGTATTTTGATTTTATTTTTTAAAAGAAAGTAACATTTGAAAAATAACAACTTATATACATTAATGTAATTATTTGTACAAGTAAATGTAACACTTTATTAGATGAAATTGTAACAGATTTCTATAGATAATGTAATACTTTTACATGTATCATGATAAATTGAACTCATTGTAACTTATTATTTGAAAACATATAGATATACTATTACTTTTCTATACATATGTGTTACAAATTATGTATAAACACTGTTACATATAAGTAACACATTCGTTACATTTTAGTTGTAATAAGTATTACTTTTGGCAAACGAAGAAAACATAGAAAAAAAAACATTGTTACTTTTCTGTATATATGTATTACTTTTATGTATACAAACTGTTACGTATAAGTAACACGTTTGTCACATTTAGTTATAGTAACTATTACTTTTGACAAACCGAAAAAAAAATGGGGCCTATGAGAGGCTGCCACGTGGCAGGGTCGCCCCCATGGGTCATGGAGCCAGTTCGTGGGTCGGGTCGGGTACCATGAGACGGGTTTTCCATGTTCTCACCTAAGTTTTTGGAGTCCAGATCTCCTTTACCACTTTGTGTGCTCCTCCCTGTGCCACAAGTGTCACGACCCGAAAACTAGGCTCTATTTTATTGGTAATAAATAATTATTATTTATTTATTTGCTTATTTATTTATTTAAATATTTATGTGTGCATATTATGTTTCATAATAATTATGCCTAGCATTTTATTTGGGTCATTTGTGCTAGTGTAGAAGTATTGGGTCTTAATTGTTAGTAGGGAGTGCAAGTATTTGTGTGTAGTGTGGAAGAAGGGGCCTAAGTGTAAGTTTATGAAAAAGGTTTAACTACTCCCTCCCTACTCCTTCTCTTCTCCCTTACCTCTTCCATCACCCTACTCCCTCATTCTTCTCTCCCAGCACACCTCCCTCTCTCTCTCTACATTGGGTAAGTTTTCTTTCTCTCTTCTCTCTTCATTTTCTTCTCCCTCCTCTCATTATTTCTCATTTCTTAAAACATGAATCTTGTTTAGATCGTCGATAGGATCGTAAGAAGCCAAGAAATTTCGAGTTCCGTCACCTTTGAGAAAATCCGGGTAAGTTGCTTTTCCCCATTTTTATGCTAAAATGTTCATATCATGTTTATATTATGCTTGATGTGTTATATTTGAAGTTTGGTTGAGTTTGGAGTTTATTTGGAATTTATTTGGAGTTTTGGTCAAAAATGGTGATTTTAGGAATGTTGGGTTTGAATCTTGATCTTGGTTGATGAATGGTATTATTTGAGTCCCCGTTCTAGTTATAAGTTGTTTTGGGTTCATCTTTATGCTGGGTGGAAGATTGATTGTGTTTGATTTTGAGTGTGGTGAGAAATGGGTAAGAACATCATGAACCCAGCTCTGTTTTCCCGGCTGGAATCCAGACCAGGCGCCCGCCCGCCTGGACCCATGCGCCCGCCTGCATACCCTTTCCTGATGGCCAGACCTTCTGGTCATTCAGGCGCCCGCTCGCCCCATGCCAGGCGCCCGCCCGCTCACTGTTCCAGGATTTTGTCCTTTTTGCTTGTTTTAACTAAATGGCTTAACAAGTTTAGGGTACCTTCTTATAATTAACTTAAGATAACACCGTGGAGCACTTTAGTAATTAACATTGGTTCCTTTGTGAACAATAGTGTTATGTAATTTGATCAAGTATTGTTTGGGCATCTTATGATGTGTTCGTGTTTGTTCCAACCGAATTGAATTTCGCGTAAGACTTGGTCTAGGTTTTAGGCGATGTCCTATAGTACCTAGAGGGTTGTTATTGAACACCAAGGTGTAGGGTTTAGTCCTGTCGTGATCATGTTCTAATAAGGGTAACCTTTCGGATTCGTTTGGGGTGTTTAGAATGGGTTCGTTATGAACGGAGATAAAGCGTGAATTGGCAATTGGGTACCTACGGTTTGATTAACCTTAAGATGTATTCATTCGGATTTCTTATTTGGAATTCCAGGTGTGATGAGATGGTTGAGTTCATAGTCCTAGTATATCTTTTGAGTAAATGTTTATGGTCATTTTTGTAATAGTCATTGTGCCATTAGGGAGCGACCGTTTGGGTTGTGCTCTTTATGACTAACTTGTGGGTATCATATTTAGGATGTATTTGGTACGTGCCTTATCTTGGAATCATTATGTTTTAATGGTCAATGTTGTTGGACTCTTTTATGAGAAACTCCTTGTGCTATTGTTGTTGAACTCTTCTTGAGTAATCATTTGCATCTTTTATGGTGATTAATTGGTATGGTTCCCTACTTTGGAATCCTTAGCTGTTTACCGTGCTGGTATTTTATTACTTAGCATTATTGAAAGTCCAACTGGTTATTTGTGTATCGAGTCAGGCAATGGATAATGCTATAATGGCACGAGCCAAGTCCAGTATAGCATCGCCCATTGGTCCTTCTGTCCTCATCCAGATTGGCCTTGGTTGGGATGAGCTAGCTCCGTTGTGGGTATTCTAGCTAATTGTTTTGGAGCATGACTTTGTGGCATGGCTCCCGCCCCTTGTGGCACTTTATCATTGTTATTGGTTCCGGTACCGGGTTTCTCTTCAGCTTTTATGCTACTATGAAGATGGTTTGTTTGATTGATGGGTTGATTGGTCGCTTCTGACCGGGGTTTTCTCTTCGGCTTTTATGCTACTGTGAAGATATGGATTGGTGGATTGTTGAAGCTGCGCAGCGACCCTTTATTGGTTCTATCAGTTGGGAAACCTTGGCTAATATCCTTTGTTATGTGTTTACTTTCCGCTGCTATCTGTTGACTGTTAATTGTTTCATGCTATGTGATATTTATCATTGTTTATTGCTTATTGCATTATAGCATGTCATGTAGTTGCATTAGTAACTTACTGAGATTTTATCTCACCCCGTTTATTTCCATTTTTGTTTTTCCTTAACCCCCCCCCCCAGGAGGAAAAGGATTAGGATTCGCGGATCGAGGAGGACGTCGAGAGGATTGAGATTTTGGGGCAGGTTGTTATGGATCGGTTTACATTATTTAAATGTATAACCTTTTGGGGATAGTTTTACCATTATTGACGTTATTAAGAATTGTATATTTTATTCTTTTTGGTATAAGCTGTGGAGCTTATGTTAGATGCACTTTGTTGATTTAAACTTGGATTTGTAAAACCTTGTGTTATCATCTTTTGGTTCAAAATGGAATTTTTAACTTCTATATTTTAGAGTTTTGGTTTTAAGTCGACGTCCAGCTCGCGTATTCCGGACCCGCGGGTTCGGGGGCGCGACAACAAGTGATCCAACGGCATGCAGTCATTAAGATTGTCATTATAAACGGTTGAGATTATAATGGCATAGGGAGGGGCACACAAAGTGGTACAGAAGATCTGGACTCAAGTTTTTGTCTCTCAAAAATAGGAAGATGTGTTTAAAGGGTAATGCTAGGGGAACAAAATAAAGTTATAAAATCTTGTTCACAAAATAAATGAAGTGGCGATATTTTATTGACTGCATCGATAATGAACCTGTTATACTCTAATTAAAAACACCAATAAAATCACTACACTTAAGATTTTGTAACTTTTTTGTTCCCCTAATATTATTCATGTTCAAAATCTCCCTCTTTGAACTACGACGCTAAAGTATGATTTGATGCATGTGCAGTCTGTACAGTTTAAGCGCACATCTATCGAATTTGTACAGTAAATAGATTACATTTTATTGTAAATGAGTTATATTATGTTACGTGGAAGATTATAAAAAGATGGGTAAATATAAAGTCACAAAAAAGTGCCACAAAATTTGGTTTACAAAATGAGGTGTCAATATTTTATTGGTGTTTTTAATTAGAGTGTGCCGGGTCCACTATCGATGTAACCAATAAAATATCGTCAACTCATTTTGTATTCATCATTTTGTGAACTTTTTTTGTGCTCCTAGCATTGCGCTAAAAAAGACCAAACTCTGTGTAGTTTGTTCTTAAAAGTGAGTGAGTAATAGTACTGCTTCTCAGCTTGACAACTACTAACATAACTTATAATGAATGCAACAGGAGTATTATTATTCAAAGTCGTTTGTCTTTATACATAGCACTTTAATTTTTAATTGCACCACTTTGTTGATGATTTTTGTTTTCTACTTTAATGATCATTCCATAAAATCCTTTCATTTTAATTTTAATTAATGATCAATTTCATTTAAATTTATTAATAAACTCACATCAGTATATATATTCTAAAATTAACAATTAGTATTTTTAAAAGTCTATATATTTAATACAAGTTTTAGAATTTTGCCTGAATATTTATTTTATTTATCAAAAAATAACTTTACAAAAATGTATTTCTATTCACCATCAAAATCAAACCGAGACTACTTTTTAGTTTATAGTATTGAGGGAGTATCGCTTTGATTGCGGTGGTCAGTCTCATTGAATTTCGAGTAAAAGTTTATGTCAATCATCATGAATTAAAAAAGTAAACTATACATATTAAAAATACTATTAAAAAAATAGAATTATTAAATTAACTAAATTGACATCAAATTTCAATCCCACTAATCCTCATCAAAATGAATAAATAAATAAATAAATAAATAAATAAATAGAGAGTCGTTCTTGCGTAGAACGCGTTCTACACTAGCTTAGTGTAGAACGTGTTTTCCTCAAATAAGGGTTCTTGGGCAGGCACTTTCTGATAATGTAGGAGGCACTTTTCAATATTTTTACAGCAAGCACTTTTTTTGGGACCCCACGGCAGACACTTTTTTACCTTAGAGAAAGCATTTTTTTTTGGCACTTGAAAAAAAAAAAAAACCCAGCAGGCATGTTTTCTCAAGCAGACACTTTTTTACTTTAGAGAAGGCACTTTTTTTGGCACTTGAAAAAAAAAAAAAAAACAGCAGGCATGTTTTAAAACTCAAGCAGGCACTTTTTTACCTTAGAGAAGGCACTTTTTTTGGCACTTGAAAAAAAACAAAAAAAAAAAACATGTTTTAAAACTCAAGCAGGCACTTTTTTACCTTAGATTAGAGAAGGCACTTTTTTTAGCACTTGAAAAAAAAAAAAAAAAAAAAAAAAAAAACCAACAGGCATGTCAAAATATGTGCCTTCTCTAGCGTTAAAATTTGCCTGCTGTAATATTGAAAAATGCCTCCTACAGTTTCGAAAAGTGACCGGCGAGTTTTCATGAGTTCCAGTTATTTACATCACTGCCACCGGTTTTTTGCGCAAGCTAATATTTACAAGTTTGTCACCGGCTTAAAAACATGTTTTACACTAAGTTAGTGTAAAACAGGTTTTTCCCAAGATTTTGTGATAAATAAATAATCTTATCGCTCTAAAAGAAACTCTTTGGATAAAACTAGAACGAGGGAATCATATTTTTGGAGCCTGTTTGAAGTTGGTTTGCAACTCTATTTTAAGGTCATAATAATAGTTAGCTGAAAGAGTAGGTTTTGGGGGAAACCAGTTCCATAAATTATAAAAAGTCCACTTGTTAACCCTTAAACCCTAACCTCAAACTTTAAGCCCTAAACGCTAAAATTTAAATCCATAAAAACAGGACTTTTTATAAGCGTTCGTGCAAGTCACTTTAGATTAGTCACTTATTGTCCGTGGCTCCGTGCATGACATCATTTTAACTCAAAATAGAATTCCAACTTATAGTGAAAATTTTGAGAAAAACTTGTTTAACGCTCCATTTAGTGTAACACATGTTTTCATCCTTTAATGTAAAATAAAATCTCTTAATGTAAAACAAGTTTACACATTTTTTAGTGTAAAACAGATTTTTCCTAAGACTGACTCCAATTTGTTTGTTCATTTTTAAATTTGAGAGGAAAATTATTGACTTTTAGTCAATTCCGGTAGCAACATTCTTACTATCCTTTCACTATCTCCTTATAAACTTATAACCCCTCCGTCCAATTTTATTTTATTCTTAATAAATTTTATTTTAAGATAAAATTTAAATTTTGATACTTTATTCTAAAATAAATATAGTTGTGTTGTTCGTAAATTATTTATATCAATTTTCACAATTTATTATATATACTTGTCAAAATTAGAATAATTAAATAGATAAAAAAAAAATATGTTCGTTGTTTTTAAATTTTAATAATTTAAAAATATAAATTATATATAAAATTTTATTTTATTTTATTTTGGGATGAAGAATAACAAATTCACAATGAAAAATGGAATTTTTAAAGGTGAATGTACTAAAATTTGAGTCAGTCTTATGAAAAACATGTTTTACACTAAGAAATGTGTAAAACATGTTTTACATTAAGAGATTTTGTTTTACATTAAAGGATGAAAATAAGTACGATTACGGTAAAACAAGTTTTTTTTCTAGATTTTCATCTAAAATTTTCTTAAAATGAACTATCATTTTAGTTTACTATAGGCGATTATTTAGTCACAAATCTATACTTATAGTATTTTAAAGTTGGTGAAACCAACTCTGGGTATGACACGTAAGCAACAAAATGGTTTATCTTGATTGTGAGGCTTCCATGTAAGTTGACAGTTTCAATTCCAAAGTCTTTTAACATTCGGCTACCTAGGTACTAATATTAGTTAATAACAATAAGTATGATACTAGGTACTTTTGAATTACTTTTCTCTTTACATAAGTTCTATAGAAAACATATATGAATAGAAGAGTCTTCTATAAGAATATACTCCCTCCGTCCCAGCTCACTTGAGACCTTTTGACCAAAACTGGTCAACTTAAGGTCGGTTTGACCAACACTTTATAGAAATATTTATGTTCCAAAAAACTTTTTAAAAATTGTTATTGAGAGGATTTTTAATAGTGGTCATTTTACATTTTTTTAATTTTTGTTCGGATCATAAATATTTCTATAAAGTGTTGCTCAAACCGACCTTAAGTTGACCAGTTTTGGTCAAAAGGTCTCAAGTGAGCTGGGACAGAGGGAGTATAAGTATCTAATATAACTCATGCTCTTGTATATATAGAATAAGAGTGTAGACTAGGTAGGGCGTGCATTAAAGGTGTGACTTTTCAACTAATGTGACTTTTCAACTAATGTAATTTTTCAACTAATTAAATTTCATTAATCAAATCTTAATATATATATATATATATATATATATATATATATATATATATATATATATATATATATATATATATATATATATTAAAGTTGGTGAAGATGGTCATGATGTTGACACGTGGACGAACTATGGAGGAAGCTTGCATTTGGTGATGCCACGTCAATGCCCCCTCATAAACTCGAGTTGGATTATATTTGTAGGACTTACTCAGACTCAGAGTATTACTCTCTCTCTCTGATGGATAAAAATTCACTGTGTAATAAAATACCTTGCAAGTGTACAAGTGCCGAAGCAGCAGTATACAAAAGTAAGGGTCGAACCACAGAGACTTGAGTGAAAACAAGTATATTTAATTAATGTAAAAGTATCCAGGGTTTTTGTTTGAGAATATTTAACTAAACTACTAATGCAAGAATTTAAACTAATATTAATATTAAGAAAACAATTAAAAAAAAAAGATTTATCAAGGATGACAAGGGATTCACGGATTGAATTCACGGATTGAATTCACAAATACCTTCACTTTATGCTATGCTCATAATAATAAGATCAATCTCATTCTTGGGTTTGTTCACTTTAGTAAGAATTGGGACGGTTCGGTCGCCGGATTGCAATCTTTTTATTTCTTTTATATTATACTTTTCGCTAGGTCTACACAATATGCAAGAAATTCATGAAGCACTCAAGAACATATAAACCTAAATCCTTTCGACTTCCGCTAGGTCCTCAATTGAATTTAATCATCAAAACAATGGTCAACGTATTATCACCCACGCTAGTGCAGTAATAAATACCCAATAATTCTAAAGTCAATTTATATCTTAACATATAATTGAAACTAAAGAATTTAACAGGAAGAATATTTTGATGAACAAGAATTAATATTGAATGGAAGAATTAAATCTATAGCATAAAGATCTAGTATTTGCTACTACCAATCCATGAATCTAGAAATTTAGCTACTCGTATTCATAACAAAAGAAACAAGAAAAATAATAAAGAACATCAAAACCTGGAATAAATTGATGAAAATCTTGATACAACTCTTGAATCTTTGAATAAAGTATGTATAAAGTATGAATAAAATAACTTGGATGGAGTGTTATATTTATACTAGGGCTAAGGAGTTGTAAAAATTAGGAAAAACTTAGGATTCCTTGCTGAAAAAGGAGAAAATAAGTGCTGATGGCCGGAATTCCCCAGGAGCCCTTGGTATTTTTGGGTTTCCAGAAAAGCCCTCCGAAAATTCCCCAAAGGTCCTCCAGAAATTCCAAAAAAGCCCTCGGAATTTTGGAAATTACTAAAAAGCCCCAACATATTTTGCATAATTCCTCAAAGGTCCCTGGAAAATTCCCCTATGGTCCTTTATGGGCGCCTGCCCACTTTGAGAGTGGGCGCTCGCCCACTTGATCAGCCCTCTTGGCAATTCGGAGCTCAAGTGCGTGATTTGTACTTTTTACGCGTAAACTTCCGGAGGCCATAACTTCTTCATACGAACTCCGATTTGGACGTATAAACTATCTTTGGAAAGCTCTTTTCGATTACTATCCAATGGCATTGATTGATCAGAGGTCACATCTCTTTATTATTATGTTCTGGTTCGCTTTTTGTCCTTCTTTTCACGCTTTAGCATACATGAATCCGTACATTCGTCCGCTCCTTCTCTATACTCATAAATATTCCAAAAACCATCAAAACACCCAAGGTTGAGCATCTAATAAGTCATAGAAGTATAAGATTTGGATGGGTAAAAACACATCCATCACTCTCTCTCCTTCTTAAAAAAACATTGCCCAATCACAATAAATTTGGTGATCAATTTAACTAAATTTTGCCAAACATTTATATGATTTTGATTATCGTCAAAATAATTTAAAAAACTATTACTGATGCACTTCAATGAGTGTATTAATACTAATATCTTATACTACTATATAATAAATAAGAAATTTAATTTTTTAATTAAAATATAATATAGTTAGTAATAAAATAAAATAAAAATATCTCTCCCTAGCAGTGACTAAGTGTTTTGGACACTTTTTTTTTTTTTTTAAAAAAAAAAAAAAGGTGTTTTGGACACAAATTTAGACTATTGGACGGGACTCAAATGACAAACTTTCCTAAACCATGATTTCAAAAATACTTGCCTAAAACATTTTAGACAAGGTTCCGTTATTTGTGGAATGCGGTCTTTTTAAATATTATTAATGCAATTAAATGTTGTTTGATTTCACAAAAAAAAAAAAAAGGAAGACTTGTGTGAGACGGTCTCACACGGTGAGACGAATCTTGTTGAGAGAGGAAATGGGTTTACCCATCCCCGCCCATAAGGGGGCAAACCATTTACTCTCTCGTCAAAATCCGTCTCACGTGTGAGGCCGTCTCACACAAGTTTTTGTCAAAAAAAAAAAAAAAATACTTGCCTAAAACATAATGTATTGTTTTAATGAAAATCGGATAAGAGCAAAATGTTGTTATAACGCATGACCCATATAAAAAAAAAAATGTTGTATATATGCGCATCATGACATATAAATCCATTATCATTTCCTTGATGTGTTTATGCGCATAATGACAAATAAATATTTTTAAAATAACTCTTAAATATTTATTGAGCATTCTACTCTTTACCTTAAGACGAAGAGGGTATAAAAAAAAATTGAATGATCCATAAGTATAAATTTAGTGTAGAGAGAATGACACAAGTGATCAAAAAAAATTAAGGGACTGATCATATCAAATCATATGGGGTTTATTTGTAATCAATAATAATACTCCCTCTGTCTGTCCCAGAAAGATAGTCTCATTTTGACTTTCTATGGTCAACAAAAATAAACTTTGACCAAACACTTGTGTCAATCTAATCATTCTAGTGAAATTCTAAAAGTTGTAATTGATTAATCATTAAGTGATTTATCAATAACACATTTTAGAATTTTGTTGTGATGATTAAATTGACACCGATGTTTGATCAAAAATTATTTTTGTTGACCATAAAAAGTCAAAATGGAACTATCTTTCTGGACATAGGAAGTAGGGATGGCAATTTGTCCGAACCCGATCCGTTCCGAGGGCGATCCGATCCGCAATTTTCGGGTTCAATATGCAATTTTATGATCCGTTCGGATTTCGGGTCGGTTTCGGTCAGCCCCTCTGACCCGATCCGATCCGACCCGACCCGAAATATCTGCTATTCTTTTTTTTTTTTTTACCCCCCCTACTTTCTAACATTTACATTTAAAACCCTACCTATATATACTCAATTTAGGGTTTGAGGGATACATTACACGCCGCACTCTCTCTCTCTGCGCATAGTCTGTTCTCCCGACTCCCATCCCAGTTGCCGTTCCTCGCCACCGCCGCCCGCCGTCGTCTCTCGCCTTTGCCGTCGCCGCTCGCCTTTGCCGTCGCCGATCGCCGCTCACCTTTGCCGTCGCCGACTTACGGTTACCTCCATAGCCGAGGTAAAATACTCAACCTCAATTCCTCCCCTTTACCCTAATTTCAAAATTAGGGCTCCTTATTTGGTGTAGTATCTGATTGGCTATGATGGTGATTGTAATTTGGGACGGCGGTAGTATGTTTTTATGGTTTTATAAACTCCCTGTTTGGTAAACATTTTGAATGGATTGAGATGTTAGAAATCTTGTGAAAACATTCCGAGACTTCACCTGCACGTGCATCTTTCTTGATAGATATGCCTTCTTTCTGCTATAGAACCCCCCCCCCCTTCGGGTTTAATGTTTATATTTTCAACAACAGCATTTACCAAAATGGATTGTTGGAAAACTTGAGCCTTCTCAACATAACTTCCACCCATTCTTCTAACATGAATCGGCAATGTAATTATTTGTTCCGGAAACAACATTTAGAAAATTTGACTGCACAATAGGCTTACAATTAACTATCAATTTCTCCCTATTCCAACCCTCCCCCCATATTAATGACTGCACAATAGGCTTACAATTTCTGCATTTATATTTTGTTCATACATAGCGGTAAATTATTATTACAGCAACTCAAGATCATTCCTTGGAAAAGTTTACATAAATGGGATATTGATTTATTTTGCTTTGTGTTGAATGCTTATAGATGTCTAAAGAAATTGTTCAAGGGAATACAATTGATATTGATGATGATTTGGAAATGTCCGGAGACAAGAATGAAATTGTAAATAAAGATTGTGGTGGCTCTCATAGTGTTGTTGCTAGCAAGACTCCTGTTAGTTCAAGGGAATACTTCTTGTCCTACGGCTAATGAGTTTTTTTTAAAAGTTTGTGAAATCAAATTAGCCTTAAACAATTGGGTTAATGATTCTGAAATCTTTATCTCGGAAATGGCAAAAAGGATGCTTGAAAAGTATAATAAATATTGGGGTGTTTGCCATGAAATTCTTGGGATTGCATGTGTTTTAGATCCGAGATTTAAGTTGAAGCTTCTTGAGTATTTTTTCCCCCGCATTTATGGTGATTTGGCTTCCGTTGAGATTGATAAAGTTCGGAATAGTTGTTATGATTTATTGAATGAGTACCAAAGTATGGGACAAGTGATTGAAAATGTTGTGGGTGGGACATCTTCTTCCGGTGGGTTGAATGCAAGTGACATGCTTTCGGACTATGACATGTTTGTAAGTAGCACTTCTAGTAAAATGGATGTAAAATCGGAACTAGATCATTATTTGGAAGAAATAGTGTTGCCAAGGACTTCCAACTTTGATATTTTAGGATGGTGGAAGACAAATGGTCTTAAATTTCCAACTCTACAAAAAATTGCTAGGGACATCCTTGCTATTCCGGTTACAAGTGTTGCATCGGAGTCCGCTTTTAGCACAAGTGGAAGAATTGTTAGCCCATCTCGGAGTAGATTGGCATCTAATACATTGGAAGCATTGATGTGTCTTCAAAATTGGCTTCGGAATGAAAATAAAGGTTCTTACTTGAATTTACTATCTTTTTATTTTTTGCAACTTGTTGTTTTGTTTGTATATATTAACACTTTTGCTTGTAGGGCTTTCTTTGAAGGTGGAGGATGAGCAAAACATGGCAACATGCAACGATGATGTTGATGAGTAATTGAGTAAGGTATAACTTACTATAGTAATATAATTTTATTGCTTTTTATTTCAAGTAACTTAATAGGATTAATTAACATTTGTTATCTATTTGTATTGATGTAGGTTTGGGGTCTTTTCTTGCTTGAAGGTAGAGGTTAGAATGAAGTTCTTAGACTTGGTGATACTTGAAGAATGAAGTATTTCAAAACTCTATGTTATATTTTTAGAACATTTGTTGGGAATGTAATATGTGATGTTAAACTATTTTCTTTGATTTGTTTGGTTTGTTTTGAGATTGTAATAACTTTCTTAGTGTTTTGGGATTGTATTTATTTTGTTTTGAGATTGAGTTTGAATGCATGATTTTTTTTTATTTTTTTTTTTTTGTTGAAGTGTCTGTTGTTGAAACAACAGCTAGTTCTGAGCTTCAGCCTTTTCGGATCGGGCGGATCGGGGCGCAAACGGATCGGATCGGATCGGGGCGAAGACGGGGGAGCGGATCGGATCGGATCACGGGTCGGGGCGCGGGGCGCAGGAATTCGGATCAGATCGGGTTCGGCAAGCCCTTTTTACAATTCGGATCGGATTCGAATCGGCCCTGATTCGATCCGAACCCGACCCGTTGCCATCCCTAATAGGAAGTATGACTCAAGACGGAAACAAAGTTAAAGGAAAGAACAAATGCTGTAAAAAATCATGTCTTTGTTTTTATTGCTTCTCCAAGTTTTTGGATTTAAACACTAACAATTTAATATAAAAAAAAAAAAAATTGTGAAGACCGTTCCCAACTTTTTTTTCCTGGCGAAGTCAATAGGAGGATCCCTAATAATAATTTTTTTTTTTTTTTTCCAAAATTCAAGAATAATTTTTTACGATTAAGATATAATGCATATCTGAAACAATTAATCGCTAACAATTACTGAGAAGACACACATGCCCTTGCAGTAGAGCATATAAAATTTCAACAAACCGAAATCTGAAATAGTACAGAAACAAGAGAAATAAATGAAGCCATAATAATCATAAAAAACAAAGTCTTACATACTTTTTGAGATTTAAAATCATTGGTAATAATATCAATATCAATATTTATTTATTTTTTGTTTGTTTTTTTTTTTTTGAAAGCAAACAACACATAATTACATTATTAAAATTCAATAAGACGGCGCTCCACAACTGTCGGAGGCTCGTCCAAATTATAATGAATGCAATTAAAATCTAGACATAAATATCCTATCACATCTCGAGTAGTGATGGCCAAACCCGAACCAAATCTCCAATGATTGTCCTTGGGAACTATAACTTGTGATGCCCAAATGCATCTCCAAACAAAATTTGGACACGGCTCAACATCGGCTTTTAGTAAACCCCCGCACGGTAAGAATTTGGCTTTGAAAACACGATCAAGTGATGCATTTGAGTAGGTAGTAAATGCGCAACCAAGCATCTCAAACATTGAACCAAGAAAAAAATATTATAATCATTCTAAGGCTCTCACATCGGAGAGAAAGCAAATGCTCCCAACAATGGGGAGAAGACAGAAGTTCCCAACAAAAAGGGAAAATATTATAATCATTCAATATTAGCAGAGCAGAACAAACTCATTTTCTCACTCGTCAAAATCCGTCTTCGGCATGATAGGCATGAGACCGTGTCACATTAACAATTCCTCTTGTTTGTAATGTTGAGAGTATATGATACTAGAAGTGAAAATGATAGGTTCATGGTATAATGGCTAGTAGATGGCCCAAGCACTAAATTTGAGCATCAAATCTTTTTGAAACCTACAAGCACTAACATACTCCCTCTCCCTTTGTCCCAAAATAATAGTCCCTTATTTTCATAGATTTTATAAAAGAACTTTGAATAATAATTAAGGCTACTTTTAATTATTCTAATAAGATTTTTAAAATTGTTCTTGATACACCATTATAAATACTATTAATATCAATTTTTAGATTCACATTAACATAATTATAAGTAACATTTATAACTGCTCAAAGTTCCTTCGTAGTAATAACGAAAAAAAGGAGATGGAGGGAGTATTTATTTATAATCACTAATTGCCAAAATAATACAAAACGTTGGACCATGTGCTACCTTTATTCACGAATTTTGGATAATAATAATCATTTTTTTTCCTCATATAAAATATCCGAAACCATTTATTACATGGGTCAGGGCCCGTCGTTGTGATGCAACGTGGACCAGGCAGGCCCGTTCCAGCAACCCGCGTGGCCCATTAGCCATGAGAAAAGAAATCACCTTCTTGTTGAGGGCCAGCGTCCATTAGGATGGGAGCCCCTCCACTTTTAAGGACAATGGTCAGCCTCCCACCCAATCAAATGAGAAAATTTTGAGGGAAACTAGTTCCTCCATAAGTTATAAAAAGTTCTGTTTTTATAGGGTTTCAGGTTTAGGGTTTCATGTTTAGGATTTAAGTGTTAAAAACAAGACTTTTTATAACTTGGAATAACTAGTTTCCCCCAAAACACACTCAAATCAAATAACGTAATTGATGTTTTCATTCTTATCACTGCCTATACGAGATCACTTGATGGATTTAGGAGATCCAGCTGATATTAATCAAAGATTTAAATAAATTAAAGTTTTTATTTATTATTTGTTTAAAATTACATTTTATTGCTTACTTTTTAGAATCACTTTTAAAATAAGTTTGTCTTTGATATACTATAAAAAGTAAAAACTCATGAGATCAATAATATTATAAACCTTTGAAACTCTAAATATAATATTTTCCGCTTATGTCGTATTAATTCCAGTTAAAAATGGTATCAGTTGATATTCTATATAAAAATATTATTGAACTTACCCGGATTCAAATAAAAGACCTCTTGCATATGAAGCATGCCTTCTACTGCTAGGTTAAATCATTTTTTGTTATAAATTTTCACATACAATTATTTAGGGAGATTGTATATTTATGTCCCTGAACTATCGGATTACATGCAAATGTGCCCCTAAACGGCTTAATTAGGGTTTTTACCCCTAAAGTATCTACTTGAAACCGCGGATATACCCTTCTATTAGTTTTTCGTCAAATATTTAACGAAATTACTTACTTGGTGGCCCATTTGGACTTTTCGCAAGTGCATGTGGAAGCAAATGCACATATGACATTACTTATGTAAGATGCAATATATGCATGTAAGTCATAGTTTAGGGGCATATTTGCATGAGAAAACTGTAAAAAAAAGTTTACTAAAAATAATTTTCATAAAATATAATTATAATTTTTATTAAAAAATTAAGATTTATCTAAATATATAATTCTTACTTATAAATAAATAATTAAAACTTATGAAGTTTTCAATAATTTTTCTTATACATTATTTTAAAACATTTAACGCTAATAATAATAATAATAATAATAATAATAATTTATAGTTATATTATTAGTATATTTTGTGCGAAATGTGATAAATATTTTTATATGTAATTTATATTAATTAAGAAGTTTAAAAAAGTGTCATAATATTTGCCAATCAAAACTTTTAATAGGGCCATCTATGTGACAAATTTTTTAATTATTATATGAAATTAAGATTTTAAATAGGCGTCATCGATGTGACTTGAATTGGACAAATTAGTATTTTGAGAAGGGAGATTGTATATTTATACCCCTGAACTATAGGGTTACATGCAAATATGCCTCTAAACGGCTTAATTATGACTTATGCCCCTAAAGTATCCTCTTGAAACCGCAGATATACCCTTCTGTTAGTTTTCCGTCAAAAAATTGACGAAATTACTTACTTGGCGGCCCATTTGGACTTTTCGCACGTACATGTGGAAGCAAATGCACATATGACATTACTGATGTAGGATGCAAGCGGTATATATGCATGAAAGTCATAGTTTAGGGGCATATTTGCATGAGAAAACTGCAAAAAAATGTTTAATAAAAATAATTTACATAAAATATAATTATAATTTTTATTAAAAATAAAGATTTATCTAAATATATAATTATTACATATAAATAAATAATTAAAACTTATGAAGTTTTCAATAATTTTTCTTATACATTATTTTAAAACATTCAACGCTAATAATAATAATAATAATAATAATAATAATAATAATAATAATAACAATAATAATAATAAAAATAAAAATTATAATTATAATAATAATAATAATAATAATAATAATAATAATAATTTATAGTTATATTATTAGTATATTTTGTGCGAAATGTTATAAATATTTTTTATATATAATTAATATTAATTAAGAAGTTTAAAAAAGTGTCATAATACTTGCCAATCTAAACTTTTAATAGGGCCATCTATGTGACAATTTTTTTTAATTATTATATGAAATTAAGATTTTAAATATGCGTCATCGATGTGACTTGAATTTGACAAATTAGTATTTTGAGAAGGGAGATTGTATATTTATACCCCTGAACTATAGGGTTACATGCAAATATGCCCCTAAACGGCTTAATTATGACTTACGCCCCTAAGAGAGAACATACAATCGCTTTCTTTAAATGGTAAAAAATCATCAATGACACATGTGCATTGTTGGGTTTCGGAGTAACATGCGCAGCGGAAAATAGCATTTAAAATTTTATGAAACCCAAAGCCCATAGATCCATTCATATGATTAAATCAAATACTTGCATTATGAATACTAGAAAAACTAACCCTTGATGCCTTTAATTTTCCGCAACCTTGAATTCGATAGAGACTTGAAAACTTGATCACGATCATAGCAAGAATCACGAACTTTGAAGATGATAATTTTCACCCTCTAGCGGTATCCACACCACGAACGAATATCAAGAACACTTGATCTTGGTTGCTAGACCAAAATTGTGAAACACGTTTTCACAATTAATATGGAGAATATGGAATATTATTTGTGTATTATCTTGTTCTTCAATCTAGGATGTCTTAGAACAAAATAAAACTCTCTTAAACTCTTTCGAGACTTGCACAAAAGCTTGGTATTAGTTCTGGCCGAATTTTGGTGTTTTTATACAAGTAAGACCTATTCCAAATAGGAAACTTGTGTCAAAACCCGTCCAAAATCCTTCTCCTAATCAAATCAGGAAATCTGTCCCGACATGCTTGTGCGGCCGCCCAAAACTAGCTGTGCGGCCGCCCAGCCCAGTTTGTGCGCTCGCACAACATGGTTCAGAAGGCCATATTTTCCATTTTAGTCCTTTTTAAGATTCGTTCTCTCGTGTGTGACCCTCTAGGATTACACTAAGTTGGCAATGGGTTCAAACATGAAACCATAAGATATGATTAGGTTCTAGCAAACCGTCATACCTACCCAAGTAGTATAACTAGATACAAGTTCGCATTCCTTTTAGAACATGTCATAATCCCTTTGTCCACGATGTCATTGAACACAAGTCATGGTCAATAAGTCAACTTGTATTGTTCAATACTTTCTCGATTCCGAATATGTTGATAATCCAAATGACATTGATCCAATCAATCCATTTTAGTTTGGCCAAACATTTCACCAACATCATTCCTTCGAGGGGCCCAAGCTTGACATCTCTCCGAAGAAGGACAAATCCAATTAGCTTATTATTCTTCCCTATGTGAATCCGATTATGCCAATCATACCCTTTATAACTACCGTGTTAAGGCAGCGTTTGAATATGTCAAACATAATCTTCATCAAGTGGAAGACTATAATAACTTCATGTCTAAGGATTCAAATGACATAACTAATATGAGATTTATATATGTCATAGAGCATGACATAAATCTCATACAGCGGGTCATGTCCAGTACCTTGTTCCAAACAAGTACTTATAAATCTAACATGATCATTTAGCCTTTATACTAGTGCTTAACAAGCTCTAGGGACGAATATTATTATAAGCAAACATGAGCAACAATAATAATCTTATTATCTCTTTATCATCATGAATAAAATGATAACTTATACAATGTTTAACAAACGTGCCTAAGGCACCAACACCAACAATCTCTCACTTGCCCTAGGCCAAATCTGACACGCCCCCAGGTCCCGGGATCCCCTAATAGAACCTCGAACCCGGTGGGAGTGACTAACGAGGAACAAGAAACTTAACAAGAAACTGGATGACAACTGTTTATAACAAACTGACATGATATATATACTCAAGAGTAAGGAGCTATACTAGCTCACAACACGAGTTCTAGACCAGAAAATTTAAAACCAAACTTAAATACATACACAGCGGAAACATGCCTAGCATATAAGCTGGCATCAAGAGCACTATACAAGATGTCTAGTGACAACAGGAACTGAACAAGACTGTCTACCCCAAAATAAGGAGTTACAAAACCCATAATACATCGTCCTCACCAAATGTAAAAGGACACAAGCCCCAAAATAATCATGACCTGCGTAGTAAGCTCCCAGCTATGTCGAGCCTCACTGCGCACTATCCTTCCTTTGATCTAAGGAAAACAATTAAACAAGAAACGGGGTGAGATAAATCTCAGTAAGCTATTAGATGCAACTACATGACATGTTATCATGCAATTCAAGTAGATACTCAAGTAATCATATATCAAGTATCATCAAGTAACAAGTATATGAGAGGCTAAGCCACTCATCAAGTAGCACATAAGGCTAAACAAGCAAGCTATAAAGGATATTGCTTCCTTCTTTATTCCTCCCAAGAATACCATTATTGTCGTAGCTTGTATTACTTTGACAATCACGATCAATAACAGGAAACTGATTATTCAGTATATATCAGAAGACCCGGTAACCAGTGTCATTCTCAAGATCAAGACTCACGAGGTGTTCAAGAGTTTAGCATTCACTTAAGTCAGGCTTATTGCTCTAACCAAGGAAGCTATGCCCTTACTATGGCCGGTAGTAAGGGGTCAAGCGCAAATATATAGGGACCCGATTGTCACTTAAGCCCCAGCTCTCGCGACAAGCGTGAACCTATATATTTCCGAACAAGCAAGGAGAACCAGCTGGACTCACACAAGAATGTACAAGTAGATATTTACTTGAACTACGGGAGACGAACTAATCCAAAAGTAGTGGACTAGATCAACAAGGAACATGCTTCAAGTAATTAAGAAGTCACCTTGTATCAAGCAAATGTATGCAATGTTTGCACATACACAACAAGAACATGTCTCATACACGTAAGTGCTTGCTCATAGCACTTTCTAGTTCACTACCATACATATGTATTGGTGTCAAGTCAAGTACAAGATTTTATTATCTTATATCCAAGTTCTCAATCCACTTATATGGATGTTTAAGACATGTACAAGATTTTATTGTCTTATACTTCAAGTTATAACTCCAATCTTTGGACATTCAAGCAAGTATAAGAGTTATACATTTACTCTTACAAGATCTTAATCCTATTCTTAGGATGTTCAAGTCTAAAACGTTGTTCTAATGCCCCTTAGGTGCACAATCATTGGTTTCAAGACAAGTTTAGTGCTTGTTCATAGCACTTTCAAGACATAGAGAAGAGTTACTACTCTTATACTTAAGTTCTCATTTGAGTTCTATAAATATTAATGTTCAAGTCTAAGTTCTAATGCCCCCCAAAGGTACAATTACACTTGCTAGGACATCTTATACTAAGGCTATATGCCTTAGGAGGGATAAGATTTCAATTTAATTTAGATTTAAAACACTTTAGTTAAAACAGGGGACCGGGCGGGCGCTCAAGGTAGACCGGGCGGGCGCTCATCCAAGACTTTTTGAAAAAACTTCTGGCCAAATGGGCGGCCGCTTGGTCCATAAGTGGGCGGGCGCCTGGTCCAGATTTCAGCAAACCTCAATTTCTTTCCCAGGCTTAGAATTCTCCGTCCCAAGCGTAGGAGTAACTTCTTCTAACATTTTTAACAACCCACAAAAGTTCATAACATGTATAAACTATACTTTCCAAGTTCTTTCATCATTTCACACAGTAGGGTTTTACTCCCTTTGTCCCAAATTTACAAGTACCACAAAAATCATTCCAAACACGAAATTAACATTCAAAGTATCAGGAATAACATTTATGCATGTTATTACAAGCAAGGGGGAGCTAATAACTTACCTAGTTCGAAATCAAATTTACCCAAATAAATTTCTGTTCGGCCTGGAACGCTCTATTCAACGCCACGAATATTAATCCGGGATCAGAATCAAGAACGGAGGGATAATTAAGCTCGAGGAGTCGAGAATAGGATAAACTTTTAACCCTAGCTTTGAAACAGAGAAAGAACGAGAAGTGTTTGGTAAAAATGCTTCTGAGAAGCAACCCAACAAGATATACTTATCAACTTTCCAACAATTTCACTTAGGCCCCTCAAGTTTCACTTTTAACAAAAAGGCCCCTAAAATCAAATTTTCACAAATGACCCAAAAGTCAAAACTAGACATTTAACCACCTTAATATTTTAAAGCAGTTAAGAAATTAACCCTAATAAAACTAACACATAATATGCAAGTTCATGTATTTTAACAAGTCAAATATTTAACAAGAAATAGGATGGGCGTTACAAAATCTCTAGGTATCCAATACCCATGGACCTAACATGACCATCATGTTTAGCTTGTGGAAGTTCCTTTGTTAGCGTGTCCGCAACGTTATCATTACTTGGTAATTTGCATATATTTACGTCTCCCTTATCAACGATTTCTCGAACGATAAGAAAACGCCTAAGTATGTGTTTGGATTTAGGATGTGCTCTTGGTTCCTTTGCTTGATTCAATAGCACCACTATTGTTACTAATAAGGTCTATTGGATTAGCAATACTAGGAACCATCTCAAGTTCTCCAACGAACTTCTTAATCCAAACAGTTTCCATCGCAGGATCCAATGCAGCAATATACTTAGTTTTAGTCGTAGAATTAGTGACTGTACTTTGCTTGGAACCATTCCAACTTACAGTTCCACTATTTGACATATGCACAAAACCTGATTGCGATCTATTATCATCTTTGTTGGTTTGGAAGCATGCATCCGAGATCATCTTCCATACCTACATAGATCATAAACGAATCTTTAGTCCTTCTAAAGTACTTTAAGAATCACTCTCATAGCCATCCAGTGAATCTCACCGGTGTCGGATTGATATCTACTCGTCATGCTCCAAGCATTAGATATATCCGTCTTAGTACTTATCATGGAATCATGGATCTAATTTCCGAAGCAAATGGCATCTCATTCATTTTCCCATGCTCATCTTTTGTCTTTAGGACATTGAGTCTTGCTTAGAGAAACTCCATGTAACACTGACAAATGTCCTCTCTTGGAATTTTCCTTGCGGAATCTTCTTATGACTTTGTCAATGTATGTACATTGGCTTTAAACCATTTAGCTTCCTTGATCTATCTCTATAGATCTTAATGCCAATCACTTATGCGGCTTCATCCATATTCTTCATTGCGAAACACTTTCTTAACCAAATCTTTACAGACTAAAGTGTAGGAATGTCGTTTCCAATGAGCAATATGTCATCCACATATTAGATAAGGAATATCACCATGATCCCACTAATCTTCTTGTATATACAAGATTCATCTTCGTTCTTAATCAAGCCAAACTCTATGACTTATCAAAACGGAGATTCCAACTCCCAAAAGCTTGCTTCAATGCATCCAATGAATCTTCGTAACTTTCATACCTTTTTAGAATTTTCTTTGACTATCAAAACCTTTAGGTTGTATCCAATACATCCTTAAGTGAGTACCCGTTGAGGAACGCTTGTTTTGACATCATTTTGTCAAATTTCATATTCCAAATATGAACATGTGACTATAAAAATTCTAATAAATTTCTTGCTACCCATGTAAGTTTTTCTCCAAGAAAAGTCATTCATCTCCTTTGGTTTTTACACCTTAGGTTAGAATGATCAAGTTCCAAACTTGATTATTATACATGAATTGCCTTTTAGATTTTATGACTCCAAGCCATTAATCTAAATGTGGGGTTGATATTGTATCTTTGATAGGTGGTAAATACTTCATTCTAAATGAACTTTACCTCAATACTTTTCTATTTCGAAATATCCAACATTTCTTCTAATAGATTGTATTTTATCATGTGTGCAAGTACTTGTATATCTTGAACGGATTTTCACAACCCCTTGTGAAAACTTGTTCAACTTCCATCATGGGTTAAATACTATTTTCTAGGTCTCGAACCATTCGAGATATATTTTACTCCCACTGATTCTTTTAGGGATAAACCTTTTATCTAGAAAAGTATCATCATAAGCAACAAACCATTTGTTTCTTATGAGTAAAATTTTATCCTCAAGTTTCCTTAGGATACCCCATGGAAATATATTTATTAGATTTAAATGTAAGTGTGTCCCAGACAACTCATTTCCAAAAGGTCTTACCATCTTAAATCTTTATGAAAGACAAACCCAGTTTTTCTTTCACTTTTTAACCTCTTTTGATGGAACTCAAATTAGTGTAATCATAGCGGTTTCAAATACATAACCCCAAAACAAAATAATGGAAGATCATTCTGACATTGTCATCTAATTAACCATACCTAATAAGGTTCTTATACTTCCATGTAGACACATCATTTAGAATGATGTTCTTAGTGAAGTTAATTTGTGAAATAATTTCACAACTTTAATGATGACTGTCAAATTCTTGGTTCAATTATTCATTATCATGATTCAATCAAAATCTTTGAATAGTTTTACCAAGTATAATCAAAATTCTCTTTTAGCATTGCTTCTTAATGCACCATATACATCAAAATGTATTAGGTCGACTAAGATATTAGCTTTTTACCAATCATAGTAAAAGATGTATCGGTCCAAGTAAATAAGTTTGCATAAATCATATGATTCCAAATCTTATGACTTTAAAACTCCGTCCCATGGATTTTAGATATGCATTTCTCATTTATTTGATCAAGACAATGATGGATAAATAATTTTAATTATTTATGTTATAGCCTTTATTACTTTGTTCTTCAAGATTTAGGATATAAGATTTATTTATATGATAACACAATGAAGTAAATCATAATAAATAAAGCACCTTTCTTATTCCAAATAAGAAATAAATATCCTTCATTATCTTATAACAAAATAATATTTCCTACTTCATTAGTAAAGCCACTTTACAAGTGTTCTATGAATAATGTTGCAACTCTTGCATCATTACCATTCATAGATCAACCTTTACTATAAGTAGTCTTTCAATTTACTAATTATTGCACATTTTACAAATGTGAGATTCACATCCGGTATTCAATACCCAATAATTAAATTCAGAAAGATTAATTTATAACCTAAATATCCCAAGTGGTAGTCCTACTACCAATCCTTTTATTGATCATCCAGAAATTTGACTACAATTCTAAATGGTCAATCCAATTGCCACTTTACCCAATTGCATCAATTAGAGTTATTATTTTAACCATAATTATTTCTTTTAGGTTTGACAACGCTTGTCTTACATTTCTTTTGGCACTTGGCCCTTTTCCATCATGAACTATGAGCATTGGAGAAACTTTGTCCATTATCTTCATCTCCGCAGTTTTCAGCATATCATGCAACTCGGAAAGATTCTTACTCATTCCATATATGTTATAGTTCATCACAAAGTGATTATAACTTTTAGGCAATGAATTAAGAATAAGATCCATGGCTAGCTCCAATCCAATTGGACTGCCAAGTTTCTCAAGATACTCTACATAGCCGTTTATCTTAAGCATGTGAGGTTCCACTTATTGCCATTCACTCCTTTTGCGAGAAGTGAATGCAACAATGGTTTTATACCTCTCTTGCCTAGATTGCTCTTTGAAACATGTAACTCAACTCCGCTAGTATACCGGAGTTGATGCAAATTTGTCAAACGTCACATGGGGGTAAGTATTTTCATATTAGATGTTTATGTCATATCATAAATTTATGTGTTAAAGATGGTTTGGATGCGTTAGAGAAATATGTTAAACCCATTAGAGATGGTCTTTATTTTATTGTAAAAAAAAAATTACAAGAAAATAGATCAAATATTTACGAAGTAAGGGTCTTCACGAAAAATATTTTTCTATGAATGTTCCGACTAGGTGGAATTCTACCTATAAAATGTTAATTGATGGTTTTGAATATAAAGCGCATCTCATAGATTTTTTTCTTACTATGGACTATGACATTCCTTTATTTGCTTATCAATGGAACGCTTGCACTAATTTATGTCAATTATTAAAGATTTTCAATACCGCTACTTTGGCTTTGTCGGGAGTTTATTATCCAACTTCCGTTTTTGTACTTGAGCAATGTGTTGCAATAGTTCGAAGTTTAAAAAATTTACAAAAGTGCAACATTTTAAACCTAAGCATTGTTTCTATGAGGGAAAAGTGGCTAGAATATTTTGATACTATTCTGTCTCTATTTTTTATTGAAAAGTTGTTGGATCCCCGTGTTAAATTGAAAGATATAGAGAGTATAATAACATTTTATTATGAGAATTTATACCCCAATAGGGACGGAGTTTACGAAAGCCCGGCGATTATTGTTGAAAATACAAAATATGATTTGTTGACTCTTTATAATGAGTATAATGCAATTCATGGAAATCCTTCTCAATATGTCTCAATTCCTAGTGAAGATATTAGTATTGCTACACAAGATGAGGAGGATGACGATCCATATAGTTTTTTTAATGAGTTGTATTCCCAAAAACGTCCTAGAATGACTTCTTCTTCTACCTCTAGCATTCCCTACGAGTTGGAAGCATATTTCTCTACTAGACATGAAGTTGTACAAAACACTTCAAATCCAATTACTTTTGATATTTTGAGGTGGTGGTCACAAAGGCAAGAAACTTATCCTATACTCTCTTTAATTGCAAAAGAAGTCTTAGCTTCTCCCACTTCAACCGTGGCGGTCGAATCGACATTTAGTGTGGGAGGAAATGTTTTGGATTCAAGACGTTCCCAACTAACAGTTGAAAATTTGGAAAATCAACTCTTACTTGGTGATTGGGTTAGAGCGGAAAAGAGGGAGCAAGATATGCCTTATGAAGAGGATTTAATAGATCCACAATACCAATACGACTTGGAAGACTCTACGGGAAGTTCGGAAGGGGACGGAAATTAGATAGTTTTTATTTTAATTTTTAGAATAGGTTTGTTTTTATTTCATTGTAATAGTTTAGTTGATGTAAGGCTCCATTTTTTCCTCCCTTAATTATAAAAGGGCAAGGATTGGTTGTCCCCCTCTTTATAATTTTAATTAATAAAATTTAAGGGTACCGTCTAATTTTTTTACTTAAAAAAAATTATGTTATACATTTTAACTTAAAATAAAAAATTATTGAAGCAAATGAAGTTTTTTTTTTTAAAAAAAACACTTTTTAAAAAAATGAAGTGTTTTTTTTTTTTTTAAAAAAAGGTAACTGGTTAACCGTATAACCTTAACCGTATTAGGCGGTTAGGTTACGATTAGGCAAAACCTGATAGAATTGATAAAGGGAGAAGATGAAAACATATGAACTGAATTGTTTTATTCACATTATGCGGCTACATGATTACAAGAGGGAGTATATATACAAAACCCTAATTGGCTAACTATGGAAAGGAGATAAACATGGAATGAAAATACTATACATAAATAATGTGACTTGCCCACCAAGTAGTATATGGGCCAGACCATCAACACATCAATTCCTTCACTCCCCCTCAAGTTGGAGCATGAAGATTACGAATGCCCAACTTGTCAACCAAAAAACGAAACCGTGTTGCTCCAAGAGGCTTTGTAAACAAATCTGAAACTTGATTCTCTGTTGAGATCGCCTTAGTCATAATATCCCCAGAAGCAACTCTTTCCCGCATAAAATAACAATCCATGTCAACATGTTTTGTTCTTTCATGAAACACTGGATTGTTTGCGATATGACACGCCGCTTGATTATCACAAAAGAGACGAGTGGACTCTGTTTGTGGAGCTTCAAGTTCGTGCAAAAGCCATCGTAACCAAATGACCTCGCTAACAGTGGATGCCATAGCTCTATACTCAGCCTCTGCTGTCAATCAGCATCACAAAAGGCTTCAAGTTGCAACTTGCCATGTGTAGGAAGGAACAAACCTTGACCAGCTGTACCCTTAAGAAAACGTACCACACGAATGGCTGCATCCATATGTGTGCGTCGAGGTGATGAAACAAACTGACTCAATCGGTTGACTGCAAACTGAATGTCAAGCCTAGTGACTGTCAAATAAAGCAGTCGACCAACTAACCTGCGGTATTGGGATGCATCAGCGTGAGGGCTGTCGTCATCAATGCTAAGGCGTAGATTTTGCTCTATAAGAAAATCACTGACCCGTCCTCCTTGGTATCCACTCTCTTCAAGAATATCCAGAGTGTACTTCTGTTGACTAAGTACAATACCCTCAGGTGATCTTGCCACTTCTATCCCCAAGAAGTATTTTAAGTGTCTGAGGTCTTTGATGCTAAACTTGTCATCCAAGTATATCTTTACATCCTCAATATTTGGAACATTATTCCCAACTAAGAGGACATCATCAACGTAGATGAGAGCAGCAACATATATGTCATCCCTTTTGTAAACAAAAAGAGAATGATCTGCCCGTGACTGCCTGAAACCAATATCAAGGAGAGCATTAGTAAACTTCCGATACCAATTTCGTGATGCCTATTTAAGTCCATAGATTGACTTCTGAAGCTTGCAAACTCTAGTCTCCCATTCTTTTGCAAAGCCTTGTGGTATTTTCATGTACACATTTTCTGCTAAATCCCTATGAAGAAAGGCATTGTTCACGTCCAGTTGATGAATCGCCCAATGACGTTTGGTTGCCACTGCTAGAAGGCTGCACATGGTGACTAGTTTTGCAACAGGAGCGAAAGTGTCATGACAATCTATCCCTTCTACATGTGTAAATCCTTTTGCCACTAAGCGTGCCTTGTACCTTTCTATTTCTCCATCTGGTTTATATTTTATCTTATATAAACCCATTTGGAATCAATAGCCCTTTTCCCCATTGGCAACGCCTCAAGTGTCCACGTACCATTTGCTTCCAAAGCTTCTATCTCCCTTTTTATTGCCTCACGCCATTCCTGACTTTTTACGGCCAGATGATAGTATTTAGGCTTATCACGTAAAATGATGGCCGCAAGAAAAGCCTTATGAGTGGGAGAAAAAACGTTCATAAGAAACGTAGTTAGATAGAGGATATACCTTCGAGGTAACTGAGTTGGAACTGGGAGGCGGATGGTCTATGGAACCGGGTAAGTTGACAACGAATTCCTGGAGGTGTTTAGGCCGATGTCGTTGTCGCTCACTTCGTCTGCTTGGTTCTGGTGCTAGTTGTTCGGTGACCTGTTCAGCAGGTGTTGGCACAACTGGTTCGTCAACTGTCTGAACAACTGATTGTTCATGTTCTGGTGCTGTAGAATCCAGTTGTGTGTACACATGTTCCCTGTCAACTACCTGCTCAACTGACCTCTCAAGTGGTTCCAGCTGCTCTAATTCCGCAATTTCTTCTTCCCAATCTCTGTCCCTGTTATTACTCAAAGAAGGCGTACTTGCTTCTGAAATGATTCTTTTGAAAGGAAACACATCTTCCACAAACTTAACATCACGGGACGTATAAATCACCTTAGACTCCAAATCAAAAACCCTATAACCAGTGGCGTATCCAGGATTTACAGTGAGGGGGGTCAAAAAATTATATAGAAAAGATAAAAAAAAAATACACTAAAAAAATGACAATAAAAAAACACACATATAAAGCCTTTTTTTTCAAACGAATTCAAATTTTGATAAAATAATACGAAAAGTGTTACATAAGTGGTTTCCTATTCTTCATCTTTTTAAAATACTCTGCTTCTTGAACATTAGATGTTAGAATATTAGGCTCTTGGGTATTAGGCGTTTCAGGATTTGGATTTGGGACACTAGCATTGGGGACAATAGGCTCTTGAATTTGAGGCTCTTGAGCATTAGGCACTTCAGAATTTGGATGTTGGGCATTATGGTCGAGGACGTTAGACTCTTGAACCTGAGGCTCTTCATTACTTTGCGAATGTTTCAGTTTCTTGAAATAGTTTTCGAGCACTGTTAGAAAATGCGTAAAAAACAAATTAACAATGTCACCGGCCATACACAAACAAATTAACAAGGCCACAGGCCATGAAACCACAACAACAAAGCCACTAAACCACGACAACAAGGCGACAACTACAAGGCCACTGGCCATAAAACCACAACAACTACAAGCTATAAAACCACAACAACAAGGGCACTGGCCATAAAACCACAACAACAAGTCCACTAAACCACAAGGCCACTGGCCATAAACAACCGCACGAGCAAAAACACCGGCCATAAATAAACACGTCAACAAGGCAACAAATACAAGGCCACTGGCCATACACAAACACATAACAAGATTATAGTTCAGTTTCTAACCTCCGGGACAGGGAGCCTCATTCGCTTTAGAGTTCAAAGTAGCCGACCCACTTGATCTTTTCAAACTTCGAGGAGGACCCATTTTTTCTGTAGAAAATAAGCTAGAGTTAAAATCACAAAAATTAATAGTCGGTCAGAAAAAAAAAAGACAGAATCCGATTGAAGGAAAGGGGGAAACTTGATTTTTTGGGAAATTTAGGGATTTGAGATTAGGGACGCCTATAATGGTTTCTCAAATTCGTTTTGCTATCAGATTGTGATTCAAAAAAAAAAAGGAAAAAAAAAGACAGAATCCGATTGAAAGAAAGGGGGAAACTTGATTTTTTGGGAAATTTAGGGATTTGAGATTAGGGACGGAAGAGTAAAAAGGCGACAAAGGGGAGAAAGATTACCTGCGGGCTGGGCGACCGGCGTCTATGGCTTCTCTTCGGCGACGGCGAGTCTTCCGTTCTTCGATGTTCGAAATCGCTCGTCTTCATCGACTGAACCCGCTTACGGCAAACAAAAATAATAACTTTGGGTAAGTTGTGTAAAAGTCAGAGTATATATATGTAGGGGTTTGAGGGGGGTCAATTGAAAATTTTGAGGGGGGTTAAAGTTATAAATTGATTTTTTTTTAAGGGTGAAAATAGGTATAAACGGAAAGGTGAGGGGGGTCAATTAACCCCCCACTCACAAACGTGGGTCCGCCCCTGCCTATAACCCTTTTGAGAATAAGGATACCCAACAAAGATACAAGGTCTCCCCCTTACATCAAACTTGTCTCCCCCTTTCTTATTATTCTTGGCATAAGCCAAACATCCAAAAATACGGAGATGATCAAAAGAAGGTTTCTTTTTGAGTAAGATTTCATAGGGAGTTTTATATGTCAAAAGTTTGGAAGACAAACGATTAATTATATATGCTGCAGTCAAAACACATTCCCCCCAAAACCTTTTCGGTAATCCTGCCTCAAAACGTAGAGCCCTTGCCATGTCTAAGACGTGACGATGCTTGCGTTCGACAACTCCATTTTGTTGTGGAGTGTCGGTACAAGACGTCTCAAGCATTATCCCGTTATCAACATAGTATTCTAGCATCAAAAGTGACTGAAATTCACTCCCATTATCACTTCTAATACGCTTGACCTTTTTATCAAATTGGGTGTTGACCATATTACAAAACATAGTGAGGTAACTATGGACTTCATATTTATGCTTCATCAAGAAAACCCATACACCCCAACTAAAATCATCAACAATGGTAAAAAAAAATAATGCGCACCCGAGAAAGAAGGCGTTTGATAGTCATCTATTAGAATTTTTTTCCTCAAATATATAGATGGCTATTAGAGTTTTGTATTGCTTGAATAAACGACTATCAAAGTTATATTGGCACCGATAGTTCCTACCAGATTGTTTGCTTTGATAGCTGTCTATCGTAGCAGATGGTCATGTGAATGTCATGTATCACGGCCACATACAAACGGCCTGGTGCATGTAAAACTAGGCTCAGTAGGGGTGTTACAATAATGCCACTTGTAGTGTTTAAAAATGTGAGTTGTAGTTTTTAAAAGTGTCAGCTCATGTGTTAGTGAGTCGGTGCATGTGGTTGAAGAGTGTCAGTGATAGTGTTTGTTGTGGTATTTAAAAGTGTCGGTTCATGTGTTATTGCGTGGGGTTGGTCTCCTGTAAAACGCGTTTTTCCTAATGGTTAGGAAAAACATGTTTTTCAAAACCTCCAGAAGACTTTATATTGATATCCAGAAGGCTTTATACTAATATCCAGAACCTTCTGGCTATCACTTTCAAAGGTTCTGGCTATCAATCTCATATCCATAAGGCTTTATATTGATATCCAGAACCAGAGAACCCTTCTGTGTAACGACCCCAAAACCTACCCTAGTTTTCTAATATTAAAATGGAAATTATGTGTGCATTTTTTTGTGTTAGATAATATTTTCTTGACTTACATATATTATTTGAGTATATGTGATAATTAAAGTGTTAGTAGAAAGTTTGTTAAGTTGAATAAATGAGTTAGTAAAACTATAGGGTTATATGTAAAAATATAACTAGAGGGGTTTAATTGTTAGAAATGGAACTAGGAGGGTCCTAAATGAAACTTGGTAAATATCAACTCATTCTTATCCTCCCATCTTTCTCTCTCTGAGTTTTACATAAACACACACACACATACTAAGAAGTTCTCCCTCCATGCTAAGTTAACAAGAAAAGGTAGGGTTCTTGACTTTGGTAATTTTTATCATTTTATTTACTACTCCATTTTAAAATCTAATTATACCAAAATGTTTAGGATGTTGAGTAGAGTATTCCTATCCAATCAAATATTATTTTCTCGATACTTTTCCGGAAATAGGTAAGTTACTAATCCCCCTTTAAATGTTAAAATTGTCATATATGTGATATATGTGATGTATGAACTCTTTGTTGTATTATTTGTTAAGAATCTGGAAAAGATATTAAAGTTGGTGAAAGTTGATGTTGATGTTGTAAAGAAGCTAGTTTAGTGTTGTGTAACTCAGTTGTATTGAGTTATATTTGGTAAGATAGAAGTTGGGTAGTACTTTTGGGGCGGTGAGACGAAGGGAGTAAAATTTGTTTTGGTTTTGGCCTGCGAGGTGTGGTGGACGGCCGCCCACTAAGGGCGTGCGGCCGCACATCCTACCAGACTGGTTTTGTTCATGATAACAGAGCAAGTGGGCGACCGCACACCCAGTTTGGGCGGCCGCACACTTTACCCTGAGTTTGATAGTTGTTCCAAGTAAGTATAATAGGTTAGTAATTGTCAAACCCTTAAGGGATGGTCTAGGGCAATTGGATGAGTGTTTTGGGATGTTGTCATAGTTGTTGAGGATCGTGTTCAAGTGTGTGCAAGAATGTGTTGTGACTTTATTTCATGATGGTTGTGAACTCTTTATGAGTGCTTCTTTCGTGTGCATCTTGTGATGTGTTTGGCTTGGTTCCCTACTATAGAATCATTTCCCCCGGTTGTTGTTTAAGCAAGTATTCATTACAGTGCTTTGTTTGAAAGTCCATCTAGTTTTATGTAATCGACTCAGGCAGTGGAACGGATTATCGTGGCACATGAGCCAAGTTCACAATAAGGTCTTCCACTGGTACCTTTTTTTCCCCAGTCCAGATTGGCCTTGGATGTGATGAATTAACTCCCTTGTGTGAGCACTTGGGTTATGACTTTGTCTCATATTCCCCCCGTTGTTACTTTGGTTCTTATGATTATGGTTTGGTTTTTGGGATCCCGGCTTCAGCTATTTATGCTACTCAACTGGTTTTCTCAGATGGTATTCTCAGACGATTATGTTCTTTCGGTAAACCTCGGCTTGGTATCCACTTATGAGTGTTTATTTCCGCATTTGGTGTTGTTTGATGAGTTGGCTTTGCCTCTCATATTATATGCTATGTGATTGCTATGATACTGTTCTTTATGATTATCATTTTAGCATGAAACGTAGTTGCATTCTTAGTAGCTTACTGAAATTTATTCTCACCCCGTTCCTTTATTGTTGTTTTCCTTAGATAAAGGCGAGTCCAGGGGATAGGACACTTGGCATGGGAGGACGTTGAAGTGGTAAGAGTTGGGATTTGTTTTGTAAATGATACATTACATAGATGTATAACCTTTTGGGTAGAGTTTCCGTGACTTCATCATCTTGTAAAACCTATATTTTGGATGATGTTGGTGTATGTACATTTGTATAAAAGTTTGTAAGCCTTCGGGCTAAGTACTTTCGTTTGTGAAGGTTGTTTGTAAAGTTTGTTTGAAAGTTAAATGGAAGTCTTTGAACTTCAAGTGTTGATTTTGTTAAACTTTATGAAAGTATATTTCGAAAAATTTTCAAAAGTGTTTTATGACGTCTTCCCATCGTGTCCCGAGCGTGGGGCCAAGTAGGACCACGGGTATGGGGCGCGACATTCTGGCTATCACTTTTAAAGGTTCTGACTATCAATCTCATATTCAGAAGGTTTTATATTGATATCCAGGACTCATCTGACTATCACTTTCAAAGGTTCTGGCTATCAATCTCATATCCAGAAGCCTTTATATTGATATCCATAACCGTTGAGAAGTTCCGATTATTTACAAAAATGCCACTGCGTTTTTTTTTTAAAACACGTTTTTCCTAAGCATTTGAAAAAACTCGTTTTTCCCAAGATTTTGCGTATTACATGTTGGTGCCCGTGTTTGGAGAGCCAACACATATGTTAAAGAAGGTTAATGTACATGTTTTAAAGAGTGCCATCGATAATGCTGATTTGTTAATAAGTTCCAGCTACTTAAAACAAAACTGATTTTTCTTAAAATTTTGTGAATTTTTTTAGAAAGAAAATAAAATACTACTCGTAATTGTAGATCCATAATTTGAAATCGAGTCGGACACCAAACCTTTTATACAACCGGACGCAAATCTCCGGTTCATTTCTTTTGTTGAGGCCCCCATTTTATCAATTTGTTTCTCACTCTAGTCTTCTTACATACAGAGAGTTACAGATTAGGTTATACATACACATAACACTATATAGAGAGAGAAAGTGAGGGTTTGGGACAGATTCAAATTTTTTGAATTTGAATTAGTAGTGTAAGAGAGTATTTGCTCAGGACCACGGGCAACAACAAAGCCCTGATTATGTTTTCCGTTCGGGGTCCTGAGATTTAGGGGTTTTCCGGTTATCCTAGATATAGATCGTGCTCTCGGAGCGGAGAGTTCCTCGATTGTGATGTTTATTTGAGGACATCTATCTATTGGGGGAGGTTTTGAATTTGGAGGGGGCGGGGAGGTGAAAGTCGGTGATTTTTTTTAGATGGACGGAAGGAGGATAACGGCGAGTCCACGGCCGTGTAGTGGCCGGCGGGTGGTGGCAAAGAAGCGGCCGCGTTGTGGGGTTGATGGGTTTGTTAACAGCGTGAAGAAGCTGCAGAGGAGGGAGATTTGTTCGAAGCGTGACCGGGCTTTCAGTATGAGTGATGCCCAAGAAAGATTTAGGAACATTCGATTGCAGGTTCGTTTGATTTTTATTTCTCCTTTGATTGTGTGCGTTTGATCTCGTTGATTAACTAGTAGACTAATTTTCTAAAATTATAGGTCAAAGGGAATGTTAGCTTATAAATGAATTTTAGGGTTCCTGAATTTAATTTGAGCCTTATGGGGAGCTTTTGTTTTTTCTTTCAAAGGATATTCATCCTACTCTAAATTCACACAGTTGATGATTGGTTGGAGAAGGGAAGTGAAAGTTGCGCATGATTGGTTATGCAATTAGGAGATTAGTTTTGAAGTTAGGGCATAAACTTGTGCAAAGATTACTGGCACATTAACCATTTTTATGTCTGTAATTGATGATTGTTTGGTAGTGCAAAAGTCTTGATATGGCAGCTCAGATAATTGAAGTGATTTTAGAACATTGATAGTAGAAGGGGTGGACACATTTTCGTGTTTTTTCTTGGTCTTTTGACCTGAAAGTTTTTGCTGTTGGGAATTTAGTGGTACCCCCCTATTGCAGTCAAGATCAAGAACTCACACCCACAAACAAAATATATGAGAGAATCACACACAAACACACAAGAATTGTTAACCCGGTTCGTTCAACACATAAACTACGTTCGGGGGCAATCGCCAAGTCAATATTATATTAAACACTCTTTAATATGATGTTACAATGTGTTCTATGTCGGAACTATGCTTATATAGATGTACAAGTTAACCCTAAATCAATACTCCCTCCGTCCCATTTTAAACTTCAAAAATTTCCATTTTGGTTGTCCCATTTTAAACTTCAAAACCCAAAAAGGAAAGTTTCTTATACTTCTTTATTTGTGGGTCCTACATGTCATACTCACAATAATAACCCACTAACTATTCCCTACCCCACCAAACCATCTACACCCACAACCATAGTTGTTAAAGGCGAAAGGCGGGAGGCGGGCGATACGTACCTGAAAAAGGGCGAGAGGCGAGGCGGGCGGAAGGCGGAAAAAAGGCGAGCAAGGCGGAAAAATAAGACAAAAAATTAATAAATATTAGAAAAAAACAGAAGTGTACATGCAACATATAAAAAAAGATTAAATTATTTTATGAACAAAAATAAAACATCAAATAATAGTATCATAACATAATTTAGACCCCCAAAAGATAAATTTAAACCACCAAATTCAAATTAGCAAAAAATACCAGTTTAAGTGAAATAAACTTAAAGTCTTAAAAATAATAAAGAAATGAAATTAAGTTTTAAAGTCGTGCAAAATCGAGTCAATCAAGAGTGAAAGATAATATTCTTGTTGAAAAAAAAAATTAAAAAAAGATGTTGACTTGTTGACTTGAATTAGAAATCAAATAACTATATTAAATCAAACAAAGTAGTAAGAATACATAGCATCAAATTTTCTGAAAAAAAACAAAGCTTTAAATTGATTGCAAGGAAAAGAAGAAAACAATTTATTTATCAGGAGAGAGAATAAAGAAATATGCAACCAACAATAAATAAAAAGAAATAGAGAAATAAGACGAGAAGAGACAGACGAGAATGGAAGAACCGACCAGAAAAGTCGCAGAAATTAAAAGCCGATATCGCAGAAATTAAAAGCCGATGTCGCAGAAGGGTGGAGACTTGGTGGTCGCGTTCGCGCGCAGGGAGGTCGTCGTTCGCAATTCCGCAGTTCGCAATTTGGGATTTCTCGTCCGCACAATTTCACGGTATTTTCTTCACGCTTATCGTCAAGAAATTAGGGAATTATGTGATTTTATAACAAGCCGAACCTTTCCTAAACCTACGAGGTTTCCTAATCCGATGAGGTTTCCTAGAAAAAAAAAATAAAAAAAATTATGCTAACGTAACTGACCGCCAGAAATCACAAAGGCGGCCGACCCCGCAAGGCGCGAAAATTGCGAGGCGGGCGGACGCCTTTGACAACTATGCCCACAACACATCACATTTTTCTTAATTCTTGAATCAATTTTTTTTTTTTGAAGTTTAAAATGGGACGGAGGGAGTACATGGAAGAGATCTTATCAAAATAGGAAACTAAGAAAATCTGGACAGTTTTCCGACATGCTCGGCCGAGCACCAGGCCCAAAATTTTCATGCCTTATGTTCTCCTTTGCTCGGCCGTGTCAAGCCCCCTGCTCGGCCGAGCCCCTCTTGTTCTGGCACTTCTTGGTTTCCTCCTCCTTTTTGATCTCAACTAGATCTCTACCAAGCCCCTATGATTTGGAATCCTTTTCTCCCTTGCCCCCTTATGATTTTAGGACTCCAATCCTAACATTTGCACCTTTGGATAAGGAGGGTCGAGGTGGGTAATTACTTCTGCTAAACATTTTGGTGAGATCAGAGGATGATTAGATATGTGGTGCGGGCTTTTAGTGCTTTTCACTTGACGTGTGAACATTTGAATCATGATGGTTGGTTTGCTGGGTACCTACTATAGGGTAAAGTTCCCTCATTTTTTCTTATGACCTCTATGTCACGAGCAATATTCGTTATCAAACCCTACTGCGGTATTTGTGTGTGCGCTCGTGTTTGTGGTTGGATCAACAACTAAAATATAAACAGGATTGTCTTGGTCACTATTCTGGCCACGACAATAAGTTTAGATGTGAATCTCATAGATTTTCTCAACAACAGATGCTTGGAAGGAACTTGTCTCGGTGCTTCTTATGCTCTATAAAGATTGTTATCCTGGGGTTCGATTATATGACTAGAAGGGTGTTAGTTGTTATTTGTTTAGGTTTTTGTATACTCATATAATTGGGAGAACTCACACCTTCCCACCCCCCCCCCCCACTCTTTTTTAGGAATGATAATTGAAGGAATAATAATTAGTATTATGTATATTTTTTTGAGGCTTTAGTAGAAACTAAGTAGTGATGTTTCTTGTACTGGATTTGATTTTGATAGATAATTTTGATTTATTCAAACTGCATTTGCTTGAAAAGCCTGTTCTGTGCAGGTTGTCAATTAAAGCCTTGACTTATTTTACCTGAATTTGCTATGAGGAAGTATAAGCTTTTTGGCATATAATAAGTCCATGCGCATTATGTTAGAACTTCGTTACCTTTTTTATTCTACTAGTAAGATTTTTTAAAGTTACTTACCTTGATGATCTTTTGGATGATCATGGCATCAGGAGGAATATGATACTCATGATCCAAAAGGACATTGTGCAATGGTACTGGCATTTTTAAAAAAGCGGTCAAAGATTATTGAGATAGTTGCAGCCCGTGACATTGTCTTTGCTCTTGCACAGTCTGGAGTTTGTGCAGCTTTTAGTCGAGGTATAATATGGATGATCATCATGAATTGTTGACAGTTTTACTTTAGCCGACACTGGACAAGGATAATGACATGTTAATTGTTTAATGTAGAGACGAACCAGAGGATATGCTTTCTAAATGTCAGTCCTGATGAAGTTATCAGAAGTTTATTTTACAACAAAAACAATGATTCACTTATTACAGTTTCTGTATATGCCTCGGACAGTTTCAGTTCCTTGAAATGTAGAACTACAAGGATTGAGTATGTGCACCATATCTAACTCATTTGTTTTTACATTTTGTCTTTAACTTGTACATTTTATCTCACTGAAAATTTATGTATGCTATATGACAGATACATACGGAGAGGTAAACCTGATACAGGTTTTGCTCTTTTTGAGTCTGAATCATTGAAGTGGCCTGGTTTTGTGGAGTTTGATGATGTAAATGGGAAGGTACTCACCTATTCCGCACAAGATAGGTAATTTCTCATCTCTTGTTGCTTTCTACCTCTAATTCAGTGTTTACGAGCCTAGTTGTTTCTTTACATGAGTTTGTATTCATGTGTGTCATCTTGTTCATTGATCAGCATATACAAAGTGTTTGATTTGAAGAACTATACAATGCTGTACTCCATATCAGACAAAAATGTACAAGAGATTAAGATCAGGTAATATTTTATCCAACATTAATTTTTGAATCATATATGCTCATTATCTAGATTGCTTTTGTTTGCATTATCTATCACATAGAGGAATGGGCCAAGAGTTATTTGCATTTGCTTTCTTCTGTTGCCCATTTTTATTTATTTATTCTGATTTACCAACACATTCTGTCTGTTATGATCGGTATAGGCTCATGATTCTTTGTTTTTAGAGCCTTAGGCGGGAGAAAAAGGAGATAAGTGTTTAAGAGAAATAATATCGTGATTTAGAGCAAAGATTTTTGTTTCACGATATGAGTTTTACATTTCGTAGCAAATACTCTCTCCGGTTGAAAATAACTGTCGATTTTGAGTAGAAAGAATTTAAATTCCTCTTCTACCCCTGCTTTGGAACTTGTACACATTATTAAATGAATTGTTGTGTGAAGTGGAATGTAGGAGAGAAGAGTAATAAATAAGGGTAAATTTGGGACTTTTATCATTAATGAATAGTAATAATTGCATTCCTTAAAAAATGTTAAAAGTCCAAAAGCGACAGTTATTTTGGACCGGAGGGAGTACTTAGAGCATCCACAATGGTAGAGCTCCTTCATTTTTTATTTTATTATTATTTATTTTTTTATGATTTTCGCATGCCAAGTAGATAATAAAATTCTCAAAGCTTTTTCGACAATGGTAGAGCTCTTAACATTTAATGGCTACCATGGGGAATTAGTGAAAAGTTAATGAAAGAGCTCATAGAAAGAGCTCTTTGTGGAAAGAGTGCTCTTTAGGTAAAGAGCTCTTTCAAAAACTCTACAATGATAAAAAGCTCTAAAGAGCTCTTTCATGAAAATAAAAACCTCCTAAAAAGCTTCCATTGTGGATGCTCTTAGGCTCTTCAATTGGCATTGAACATTACCAATTGCATGCACATTGAGATCATCATCGAATTTCAGTTTCATGCACCTTCGTATGCATCTAGTTTTGTGTTGTTGAGATTGCATTTGAGGTGCTGAGACTTTTAAATAATTATTGTTTTAATATGCATCTGTATTCCGTACTTTTTAGCTAATGTTGTGGTCCAGGCTCATACACACACATCAGTGCGGGCACATACACGTTCACACACAAGCACACATATATTGTGTATCCATTATCATGGATTTACGTAATTGTTTTGTTCATTTTCTCGGTGAAACAGTCCAGGGATCATGCTGTTGATTTTCAGCAAAGCCAGCAGTCATGTACCTCTCAAAATTCTTTCGATAGAGGATGGGACCGTTCTAAAATCTTTCAACCACCTCCTTCATCGGAATAAGAAGGTGGATTTTATTGAACAGTTCAACGAAAAGCTTCTTGTAAAGCAAGAGAATGAGAATCTCCAGATTCTTGATGTAAGGATATTTCTCTTATTATTTGTATACTTTAATCATTTAATGTACGTTTACAAATAGAATCTGAAACCTGCTTTTATATAGGTGCGCAATGCTGAGCTAACAGAAGTTAGCAGAACAGAATTCATGACCCCTTCGGCCTTCATCTTCCTTTATGAGAATCAGTTATTCCTGACATTCAGAAACCGGACTGTGGCTGTATGGAATTTCCGTGGGGAGCTCGTCACTTCGTTTGAGGATCATCTGTTGTGGCATCCTGATTGCAACACTAACAACATATACATCACAAGCGATCAGGATCTTATCATATCTTACTGCAAAGCTGATACTGATGATCCGTTGTCAGAAGCGAATGGTGAGCCCCTTCTGATTTTTTAGTAACAAAATTCCTGGTTGGTTGACAACTCCCCCCCCCCCCCCCCAACAACAACAACATTACCCCAGTGCCGCAAAGGCCCCCAACCAAAAAAAAATACTCCCTCCGTCCCAAAAAGATAGTCCACCTTTTTTCGTTGTTACTACGAAGGAACTTTGAGCAGATATAAATGCTACTTATAATTATGTTAATGTGAATCTAAAAATTGATATTAATAGTATTTATAATGGTGTATCAAGAACAATTTCAATAATTTCATTAGAATAATTAAAAGTAGCCTTAATTATTACTCAAAGTTCCTTCGTAAAACCCATGAAAATAAGGGGACTATTATTCAGGGACAAAGGGAGTAATAAAAATAATAATAATAAAAAGGGCAAATTACAATTTAGGGCCTAAACTCTACGAGGCGGTTGGGGTTTAGGGCCTGACGTCTAAAATTTGGCGATTTAGGGCTTGACATACCAATTTTTACGCAATTCAGGGCTTTTTGACGATTTTTCTTCAAATTTATGTTAAGTAGTCATGTGCATCGCATGTGACATTAATTAGGGGGTCAATTGCAAAATTTTGAAAATAAAAGGGCACAATCAGAAAACTACCCATTTCATACATTTATTTGTACATAAATTAAATGTGTACAACACTTTTATGCATAGTTCAATATTGACTTTAAATTTATTTATTTTTCTTTGAAAAAAACTTTTAAATTTAAAATTGAGAAAATACTTTTAAAGTTGTGAAAATAAAAATTATTTTTAATATTAAATATTCAAGCTTTAAGAAAATACTAAAGTTTCAGATATGAAATAAAATAAAACAATAATAATAAATAAAATTTCAAATTTTACTAATTTTGGTACATTTTTATGATTAAATTAATATGAAATGTATACTGTACATGTTATATTAATTATAGTGATAATAATGTTAAATATTAATTTCAAAAATCAAAATAATTTTTGTTCATCTACTTCATCCATGTTCACCATCACCAATAACAAAACTAGCACCACCACCTCTAACACCCTAGCAACACCACTGCACCACCACCCTTAACATCGCCACCACATCTAAAGCCCCGTTTAAACTCCAAATCCCTAATTTCAAAACCCACTTTCAATTTAAAAATCAAAATTTTCAAAACCAAAATTTGGGATGCAGACTGTGAATTAACAGAAAATCAAAAATTTCAAAACCCACTTTTTCCTATTCCAATGGTTGTTAGCGTACCCGGCCAGATCTGTAGTGGGTTCCTGGGTAGAGAGAAGGGGCGTGGATGAAGGGAATACAGAGAGAGAAGGGGCGGTGGTGAAGAGACGGGGCTGGGTAGAGAGAAAGGGAGGTTGCTGCCATGGGGAGGTGAAGGTATCGCCGGCCGGGTGGGAGTGCAATTTAGTGGAATAATCTTAGCCAATTTCTACTGGCGGTGAAATGAAGCCATTGAATCCGACGAAGTCTCCGGCGAATCCAGATTGAAAAACTGAAACAGGTAAGTCGTGAGGGAGATTAGGCGATTCTTGAGAGTGAAGACGCCATCGCCGGCGCATAACCTGTCTCCGGCGCGTAACCTGTCGCCGGCCGGTGAAGAAAAAAGGGGGAGGGGGCGTCGGGAAAGAACAGAGAAAGAGACGTGGAATGGGTTTTTAGGTTTTATTAGGCTATTTCTCAGATCTTTCCCTTCATTTCAAAAACATTTCACTTAACCCCTTAATTTTTGTCACATGCGTTGCACGTGACCACTTAACATGAAATTTGATGAAAATCGTCAAAAAGCCCTAAATTGCTTAAAAATTGGCATGTCAAGCCCTAAATCGCCAAATTTTAGACGTCAAGCCCTAAACCCCAACCGCCTCGTAGACTTTAAGCCCTAAATTGTAATTTGCCCTAATAAAAAAAGGACTTAAGTAGTTAAATCTAAGAAAATGGTTTTAGCTCTCAAAGTAATAAGGATATCTACAAAAGTCAATTCTTTCCTTGTTATTGTCCGGCAATTGAACGTGGATTCTTTAGATGAAACTGAGGGAATACAATTTTCCATGGAAGAGTGGAGAATAATTTTGAATGTTTTCAATTAGTGATGCTTTGTACTATAGTATTTGCCTTTTTTTTTTTTTTTTTTTTTTGGAATCATTGGTCTGGGAAAAGAGCAATTCTTCTCTGTGTGGGATCAAGTCTTCATATTTGTTCTCCTAATGTGTCCAGTAATCCTCCTGACAAGGTTTGCGCTTGATTATGCAGCGGGGTCCATTAATATCAGCAATATATTGACTGGGAAATGTCTTGCTAAGATAAAGGCAGCAAATAGCTTTCCCACAGCCGAATGCAATTGCAGTCGCAATTGTACAGGACGGAACTGCAACTCGAAGAAACGAATCCAAGCTTCAAGGATGATGAGCACTGTGTCGGAAGCCCTGGAAGACATAACTGCCCTTTTCTACGATGAAGAACGGAATGAGATCTATACAGGTAACAGGCTAGGCTTGGTCCATGTCTGGTCAAACTAGAGTGTAACCAAATGACGATTTCGTTGTCTTCCCTTCCAGATAAGATTAAGATGGGATGAAATTTCTTCCTATAACCACTCTTTAACACCAGGAGTGCCTGGAATGTAACATTAGAAGAAGCTCCGTTCACATAGGTTACGTTTGTTTGTTTAGTTTTGCTTTCTTTTGCTTGGGGATAGCTCTGTTCCTTTTTTGGACCCGTATTGAGTCTTCATATTACATGTGAGTGTGGGGGCCCTTGAGGCCCATGTAAGGTCAACTTGTTTTAGTTAATAGTGTTCTAAATTAATTATTATTATTATTTGCACACGTGAGCACTAGGCTTAACGACATTCATATTTTGGCGTTAAGTTTGTGAGTATCATGATATCAATGTCTCCTTCCTCTACCTCCCCACAACATAGTGAGAATGCCTATCTTCTTGCTTGCTTAGGGTTTGATTCTATCATCATTAAGATTAACCAGGGACTTGTCCTGCCTCCCTAGGGTAAATGTAGTATTATGTTATCCAAATGCAATCGCATGCAATAGTAATTTATTAACTGAGATATTGGATGCAGGAAGTTGGATTATATAAGACTCTCCAAATTTCGACCATTGATTTAGATGGGAGAAATTGTGAACTCACATTAGTAAATTCAGAAATTTACATATTACTCCCCCCCGTCCCAAAATCATCTTCATGTTTGACTATTCAAACTTTTTAAGGATATGAACACTTGCTTCACTAGCCATGTTTTGTTTGTGAACTTTTAAAGCCTAGATTGTTGAAATGAGAAGAACTTTTTGGGACGGAGGGAGTATTGAGTTATGCCTCCACCATCTAATCCAGTCCATCACCGCCATTCAAACACCACCGCCAACCACACAACCAACACCGCCAATCCATAAAATTCAAAAACCAACCCATCTCCAAACAAACCCACATATCAATATCCAAAATAAAGCTCTTCATTTGTGCAAATCTAGTCCAAAGACAGACACTACATATGCCCCTTAATTTCAGAGACTGACCGAAACCATTGTTTCAAAATTCAAATTCATTGTTCAATCTACTTTTTTAAGAAATCTGAGAAGAGCAACCAAATATCAGTTGAGTGGCTAGAAGAGGGTTGTTGGCGCTTTTGGTGGAGTGCGTAAATGGAGGTTAGTTCGACTAGTATTTTCAGAGAAGATGTTTTGGGTGCTTTCGATGGAGGGCGCAAAAAGAGGCGAGTTCGATTAGGGTTTGGAGAGGAGATAGCGGATGGAGAAAGTGGGGTGGCCTAAAGAGGGCGCTGCCGGCGCTGGAATTCTATGTAGGCCAGGGTTAGGAAGTAGATGGGCCAAGAAGTTCTGCAATCAGATCGATATGTTATGAGCACTTTTTTAATATGTACAAAAATTGTACGTGTGAAATACCTATATATTTGGAGTTATTTTTTTTTTTTTTTTTTTTTTTTAGTAATGTTTGAGTCAATCTATATACTATATACGTAAAAGTTAAAGTGCATAACACTTCAACAATCATTTTTCCCGCTCAAACTTCCCCCTAACCTGAGTATAGTTTAGATACATTTTTCTAAACTTTACCGCGATATAATAAATGTATTATTTATAGATATATTAATTAAACCTTTTAATGAGTTGTATTAAAGATATCTCATTATTGCATTGTTGGATAAATTAATTATTAAATTATTTTTTAAAACCATTAAATCCATAATTTATAAGAAAATGCATTTTTAAAATGTACGATGACATTTTTGTATACAAGTGAAAGTTCGCTAGCGGTGCATTTGTGTAAATAAGTGAAATTATGTCCAACGCCAGTTATAGTTTTTAAGAGTGTCAGTCAAAGTGTTTAAGAGTGACAATTGAAGTGATTAAGAGTGTCAGTTCATGTGTTAAAAAGTGCATGTGCAAGTGTTTAAGTGTCAACGATAATGTTTAAGAGTGTCAGTTGTAGTATTTAAGAGCGTTAGGTGTAGTGTTTTATAGTGCTAGCTATTTCATTTGTTATTAAATGTCAGTTTATGTGTAAACTGTGTTAACGACCGTGTTAAATAGTGCCAGTGGTAATTGTGTTGTTTTAATAAGTTCTAGTTGTTTTAAATATAATGTTGCATTGCATTTTGAAATAAGTGTCAATTATTTACAAAAATGCTTACGCGTATAGAAAAAAGTGTCAATTCATTATTGTCGCAATAAGTGTTTTATAGTGCTAGCTATTTCATTTGTTACAAAAATTGTTTTTCAAAATTTGTTAGAAAAAATTGATTTTGCCTAATACACCTCCCGTTTCATGTCATTTGAGATCAAAAATTTTGACACACAAATTAAGGAAAAGTAAGAGAGAGAAATAGTGTGAGAAGGTGTTTGTGAGTATGAAAAATTAAATAGAGAAGAGAATGAGTGGGATGAATAGTAAGTTGATTAGTGTTGTGAGTGTAAAAGTAAAGTAAGAGAGAGAATGAGTGAGAGGAATAGTAAATATTCTTTACCATTTTAGACAGTCTCAAGTCACATGGAACGGATAAAAAAGGAAATACAGTATGTCTCAAGTGACGTGAACGGAGAGTATTTTGTTACTAGTTCATATTTAAATGAAAAATAAAACAATATCAGTAGAATAATGGATCCAGAATTTGAAAACGAGTCGGACGCCAAACCTTTTATAAACCGGACGCAAATCTCCGGTTTATTTCTTTTGTTGAGGCCCCCATTTCATCAATTCGTTTCTCGCTTTAGCCTTCTTACAGACAGAGAGTTACAGGTTAGGTTATACATACGGGTGTATGTATAGAGAGAGAAAGTGAGGGTTTGGGAGAAATTCAAATTTTCATTTTCATTTGAATTAGTAGTGTATGAGAGCATTTGCTCAGGACCACGGGCAACAACAAAGCCCTGATTATGTTTTTCGTTCGGGGTCCTGAGATTTAGGGGTTTTCCGGTTATCGTAGATATAGATCGTGCTCTCAGAGCGGAGAGTGCCTCGATTGTGATGTTTATTTGAAGACATCTATTGGGGGGTTTTGAATTTGGAGGGGGCCGGGAGGTGAAAGTCGGTGAATTTTTCTTCAGATGGACGGAAGGAGGATAACGGCGAGTCCACGGCCGTGTAGTGGCCGGCGGGTGGTGGCGAAGAAGCGGCCGCGTGGTGGGGTTGATGGGTTTGTTAACAGCGTGAAGAAGCTGCAGAGGAGGGAGATTTGTTCGAAGCGTGACCGGGCTTTCAGTATGAGTGATGCTCAGGAAAGATTTAGGAATATTCGATTGCAGGTTCGTTTAATTTTTATTTCCAGTTTGATTGTTTTGTGTTTGGTCTCTTTGATTAACTAGTCAGACTAATTTACTAAATCTATAGGTCAAAGGGAATGTTAGCTTATGAATGAAGTTTAGGGTTCCTGAATTTATTTTGAGCCCTAGAACCTTTTTGTAAAATATACTATATATATATATATATATATATATATATATACATACATATATATATATATATATATACATACATATATATATATATATATATACATATATATGTAGGTGCTCACATATATATGTAGGTGCTCAAATGAGAACCTAAATATCGTGAGAACCGTGAGAACTTAATGTATCCAATGATGTATCCAAGTCAAGTAATGTATCCAAGTTCTCACGGTTCTCACGATATTTAGGTTCTCACAGGAGCACGACCCTATATATATACACTTTATACTACTAAATTCATAAAATTGATGACTGCTTCAAAAAAGGTAGTGAAGGTTGCTTATGATGAGTTATGCAATTAGGAGATTAGTTTTGAAATTAGGACATAAACATGTGCAAAGCTTTCTGGACACATATTGTCTGTTTTTATGTCTCTTTAAGTGATGATTGTTTGGTAGTGCAAAAGTCTTGATATGGCAGTTTGGATATATGAAGTTCTTTTAGAGCATTGATATTGGAAGGGGTGGATAAATGTTAGTGTTTTTGCTTGGCCTTTTGATCTGAAAGTTTGTGCACCTTTGGATAAGGAGGGTTGGGGTAGGTAATTACTTCTAGTAATTATTCGTGGGAGATCAGTGGATGATTGATATGTGGTGCGGGCTCTAAGTGCTTTGTACTTAACATGTGAACACTTGAATGATGCTGGTTGGTTTGCTGGGAATACCTACTATGGGCTAAAGTTCCCTTCTTTTTCTTGTGATCTCTATGTTCACAAGCAATATTCGTATCAAATCCTACTGTGGCATTTGTGTGCGTCCATGTTTGTGGTGGGAACGACAACTAAAATATAAACAGGATTATCTTGGTCACTATTCTAGCCACGACAAAAAGTTTAGATATAGATCTCATAGATTTTCTCAACAACTAATGCTTGGAAGGAACTTGTCTCGTTGCTTCTTTTACTCTTCATAGATTGTTAACCTGGGGTTGGATTATATAGCGAGAAGTGCGTTAGATGTCATTTGTTTAGGTTTTGGTATTTTCCAATTAAATGGGAGAGCTCACTTCCCCCCCCCCCCCTCTTTTGAAGGAATAATAACCATACATTATGTATATTTATGAAGCTTTAGTGGGAATCAGAGTAGGGAAAGGGTAAAGGTCTTAACTCTTGAGCATTGTGGTTTCTTGTAATTGAAATGATTCTGATAGATAATTTTGACTCAGGTTTGCTATTCAAAGTTTCAAACTGTATATGCTTGAAAAGCCTGTGATGTGCAACTTGTCAATTAAAGCCTTGACTTATTTTACCTTGGTTTGTTCCGAGGAAGTGTATGCTTTTTTGGCATATAATAGGTCCATGTGCATTATGCTAGAATTTTGTTGCCTTTATTATTCTACTAGTAGGAGTTATAAAGTTACTTACCTTTATAATCTTTTGGATGATAATGGCATCAGGAGGAATATGATACTCATGATCCAAAAGGACATTGTGCAATGGTATTGGCATTTTTAAAAAAGCGGTCAAAGATTATTGAGATAGTTGCAGCCCGTGACATTGTCTTTGCTCTTGCGCAGTCTGGAGTTTGTGCAGCTTTCAGCCGAGGTATAATATGGGTGATCATCATAAATTACTGACATATTTACTTTAGCCAATATTGGACAAGGATAATGACATGTTAATTGTTTAATGTAGAGACGAACCAGAGGATATGCTTTCTAAATGTCAGTCCTGATGAAGTTATCAGAAGTTTATTTTACAACAAAAACAATGATTCACTTATAACAGTTTCTGTTTATGCCTCGGACAGTTTCAGTTCCTTGAAATGTAGAACTACGAGGATCGAGTATGCAGCCTATATATTTCTTTTGTTTTTTTACTATTTGTCTTTAGCTTCTATTGTACATTTTATCTTATTGAATGTTTATGTATGCTATATGACAGATACATACGGAGAGGTAAACCTGATGCAGGCTTCGCTCTTTTTGAGTCTGAATCATTGAAGTGGCCTGGTTTTGTGGAGTTTGATGATGTAAATGGGAAGGTGCTCACCTATTCCGCACAGGATAGGTAATTTCACGACTCTTGGTTCTTGCTACATCTAATTCAATGCTCGCAACATTAGTTGTTTCTTTGCATGAGTTTGTATTCATGTGTGTCTTCTTGTTCATTTATCAGCATATATAAAGTGTTTGATTTGAAGAACTATACAATGCTGTACTCCATATCAGACAAAAATGTACAAGAGATTAAGATCAGGTAAACATTTTATCCAAGCATTCATTTCCTGAATTATATGTGCTCATAATATTTGTTGCTTCAATTTGGATGCATTATCTATCACGACGAGGAATGTGCCAAGAGTTATTTGCATTTGCTTTTGTTCTGTTGCCCATTTAACTTTTTAATTTATAGTGATTTACCAACACATTCTATTTGTTATGCTTGGCAAGGAATCATTACTTACGGATTGGTATAGGCTCATGATTCTTTGTCTTTTCAGAGCCATAGCCGGGGATAAAAGAGAGAATTGTATAAGAGAAAAAAATTATTGTGGGCTAGAGCAAAGATTTTTGTTCAAGAAATGAGTTTCACATTTCATAGTAACTACTCAGGCTATTCAATAAGCATTGAACATACCAATTGCATGCACATTGAGATCACTATCGAATTTCAGTTTCATGCACCTTAGTTGCATTTATTTTTGTATGGTTGAGATTCCATTTGAGGTGCTGAGACTTTTAAATAATTATTCTTTTAATATGCATTTCTGTTTCGTACTTTTTGGCTGATTTTTGTGGTCCGGGTTCGCACACACGTACACACATGCACGAGTGTGAACACACACATATATTGGCTTCGCAAGGTGTATCCATTATCATGGATTTATGTATGTGGTTTTCATTTTCTCGGTGAAACAGTCCAGGGATCATGCTATTGATTTTCAGCAAAGCTAGCAGTCATGTACCTCTCAAAATTCTTTCGATAGAGGATGGAACTGTTCTAAAATCTTTCAACCACCTCCTTCATCGGAATAAGAAGGTGGATTTTATTGAACAGTTCAATGAAAAGCTTCTTGTAAAGCAAGAGAATGAGAATCTCCAGATTCTTGACGTAAGGATATTTCTCTTATTTTCAGTATTGGTATACTTTAATCATTTAATGTACATTTACAAATAGAATCTGAAACCTGCTTTATTTAGGTGCGCAATGCTGAGCTAACAGAAGTTAGCAGAACAGAATTCATGACCCCTTCGGCCTTCATCTTCCTTTATGAGAATCAGTTATTCTTGACATTCAGAAACCGGACAGTGGCTGTATGGAATTTCCGTGGGGAGCTCGTCACTTCGTTTGAGGATCATCTGTTGTGGCATCCTGATTGCAACACTAACAACATATACATCACAAGCGATCAGGATCTTATCATATCTTACTGCAAAGCTGATACTGATGATCCGTTGTCAGAAGCAAATGGTAAGCAGCCCCTTCAGATAATTTTTTCGCTAACAATTTTCCATGGAGATGTGGGGGACGAATTTTGAATGTTTCAATTACAGATGCTTTGTACTTTAGTATTTAGATCTCTTTTTTGAATCATTGGTTTGGAAAAAGAGCAAATTTTGGCTCTGTGGGATTAAGTCGTCTTCATGTTTGTTTTCCTAATTTGTCCCGTAATCAACCTGACAAGGTTTGCCATTGGTTATGCAGCGGGGTCCATTAACATCAGCAATATATTGACTGGGAAATGTCTTGCTAAGATAAAGGCAGCAAATAGCTTTCCCACAGCCGAATGCAACTGCAGTCGCAATTGTACAGGACGGAACTGCAACTCGAAGAAACGAATCCAAGCTTCAAGGATGATGAGCACTGTGTCGGAAGCCCTGGAAGACATAACTGCCCTTTTCTACGATGAAGAACGGAACGAGATCTATACAGGTAACAGGCTAGGCTTGGTCCATGTCTGGTCAAACTAGAGTCTTCCCTTCCAGTCCGGATAAGAATCTGGAATGTAACATTAGAAGAAGCTCCGTTCACGTAGGTTACGTGTGTTTGTTTAGTTTTGCTTGGGGATGGATAGTTGTGTTCTTTTTTGGAGCCGTTTTGAGTCTTTCAGATTATATGGGTGTGTGGGGCCCTTGAGGTCCATGTAAGGTTAACGGAGTCTAATTGTTCCATCTTGTAAAATGTGGTTTATAAAGTGTTGAAATGAGCAATGTTTGATTCTTAAAGAAGCTGCAGCTTTGTTGGTGGCCTGGCCTTGTTCTTTTTGGTAAAAGTGATTCCAAGTGTGTGCTAGTTTAGCTGGTGGGATGGGATTGGATAATGACAACTTGTGTTATGGCCATATGAAATAAATGATTAGGAAAATCTGTACACAAGCTCACTCAACTATTTGAGATGTGTGGACCTAATTTTCTTTGTGTGCCCGTGGGTACTTAGGCCTAACGCATCCATAGTTTGGCGTTAACTTGCGAGAATCATGATATTCCCTCTCCTCGGATTTCGAACTGCTCCTCCTAAACCTTTGTTCCACCGCTTCTCCCATATAAAATACTTTGCTACCCAACGCAAAACGATTTGAAACAAGTATAAAAACGTGTTAGCTCCCATGTTAACTCCACATTATATAAAAACGTTTGATTGTTAGATAGCACACATTTTACATTGTGTAGACAACGTTTTACAAAATGTTGTCCGGTTTTCACATGGGAAGAGTGTGGAGCAAATTTGGGAGCGGTTCTAGGTCCCTTCTCCTTCGTCTCCCTCCCCTAAACATGGTCAACCCGTACCCGTGGAACTGGACCTGGATTTGACACGTAAGATCTAGATCCGTGCAAGACACGTGACCCATCGGAACTGAACCCGTGTTTGATGCGGTTCGGTTCCGATCCCTCCTTTCCAAAACCCACGACCCGGTGGATCCGACCCGTGGAACTGTAACGACACACGGACCCGGACCCTACCCGTGTCCGACCCGTTAGAACCCGTCAAATTTTGTTAGTTAATAACATAATGTGTTAAAAAAGTAACATTTCATTGATTTTTACTGAAAAGTTTTACTTTTAAAGCAAATTTTGTTAGTTTTTTTTTAACAGAATCAGTTAAAAATTTAACAGGTTCATTAAATTTTAATAGTTAGATTTGAAAAATAAATAAATAAATAAATAAATAATAATAATAATAAAAAAATAAGGTCCCTCCGTGGACCCTTGCAAGACCCGTACACGTGTACATGCGGTTTGAATACAGTTCCTCCGTTTAGGGACCCGGACTCAGACCCGTACCTGTCAGACCCAACCGTATTTAGCCATGTCTACCATCCCCGCAACCTAGTGAGAATGCCTATCTTCTTGCTTGGTTAGGGTTTGATTCTATCATCATTATCCAGGGACTTCTCCTTGGGGGTACAGATGTAGGTTTCATGGTGGGCTGGGGCTGGGGGAGGGGGGGGGGTGGGTGGGTGGGTGGGGCCCATGAGCTGGGTTTTCGTAGCAAACCGGCGAGGAATTAGGGAGGTTGGGTTTTAGGGTTGTTCCTGCTGCCGTGCTGGAAGGCGATTGAGAAATGAATCCCATTGGTCCCCAAAATCAACACAGTATCCAAAGAAACAATGAGAAAATAAACAGAAAATCTTAGGAAAAACGCGTTTTAGTGTAAAACATGTTTTTTTTTTATGCGGAGTGGCATTTTTGTAAATAAGCAGAACGTTACTAAAAAGACGCGGTGGCATTGCTGTAAATAACAGGAACTTATAAAACTCATCAGACACTTTTTAATACTACAGGAGACATTTTGCAATACTACGGGAGAAGACACTTTTTAATACTAGGGCAGACACTTGTTTTAGAACTTAAAAAAACTCGCCAGACACTTACAAAAACTTACCAGACACTTTTTTATACTGTAGGAGGCACTTTGCAATAATACAGGAGGCACTTTTTAGTATTAAGGCAGACACTTGTTTTGAAAATTTTAAAAACCCACCAAACACTTGTTGACAATGTAAGAGGCATTTTTCAATAATCCAAGAGGCGCTTTGTAATAGTAAAACAGACAGTCTTAAAACTACCACTAAAAGTGCCTCTTTGAATGTATAAAAATGTCTGCTTGAATATTTATAAGTGTAATATTACAACATGCACTTTCTAATATTAGAGAAGACACATGATATATTAAAGAAGGCAATTGGGAAAAACACGTTTTTCCTTAGCTTAGTGTAAAACGCGTTTTTCACGAGAACGACTCGAAAATAAATTAGTGCTGTAAGGATTCAATGTGCGGTTCTATAAAAGAGAAAACATAAATACAAAAAATGGATTTTTTTTTATTTTTTTTTTTGTTTGATTCATATTCTCAGCAAACCCTTGACAATGGAGTAAAATATTCACTCACTGTAGGCAAAAAAAAAAAAAAAAGGGGGGGGGGGGGGCAAAAACACAAAAATGTCCATAAATAACTATAATAATAATATTAAAAACTTAAATTTCTTTTCAATTAATGGCATGTTAGGAATATTAATAAAATTACAATGCAAAATAATTATAATAATAATATTATTAATAAAAATAAAAATGATAATACTTATAGCAACAACAAAAATTAATCATTATTATCATTATTATTTAATTACCTAATATTTAATAATAAAAATATGAATTTTTGATATATTAGAGAAGTAATTGGAAGGTCCTTCTTTAAGTTTTTTTTTTTAATTTTATTATTATTATGAAAGATCATAAAATAATAAAAATTATGATGATATTGTTTTCAATATTATCACATTCATTATTGTTTTTCATTCATTCTTATTATTTTTATTATTAAATGTATTATTAAAAATTATTAATTAACTAAAATAGTAATAATAATTAAATATATTTGTTGTTGTTATAACTATTATTATTGTTATTATATTTAAGAATATTACAATTAAATTATTTTGTATTCAAAAAGCTTTTGTATTTGTAATACGTCATTAATTGAAAAGAAAGTTAATTTTTTATTAATACGAATACTCAACCTAACCGCGTTAATCAATTCGCTAATGTTTGAACTTTTTGGTATCGATGATTTAATTTTAGGACCTTTTAGATTGAAGAAATGTTTTGTGGGTTTTTGGGATATTAAAACTTTTTAGAGGGGTTTGTTGGTATTTTTCCCTAAAACAAAACTGCTCAAGTTAGTGGTTTAGTGTTGAATTACCGAACTTTCACATTCTGTTTAATCAATACGTACTATTTAGTGACATCTTAATGCAATCTACTTTATCAATTAATTAGAAATAATTCAATTTACGTACGATTTTCATGCAACATAAGTACTTTTTAATATTGAAACAAATAATGCAACCAAATTGCTTTATTTGTAAAATTATTAAAAAATATATTGCATTAAGATGTCACTAGATAGTATACTTCATTTATTAAAATTGAAGGTGAAGTACATTGTTCATTTTTCAGATAAGTGTGTGTGTGTGGGGGGGGGGGGGGGGGGGGGGGAGGAGAGGTGTCGTCGGTAGAGAAGAAGAGAATGTTTCTCTTTAGACCCTATAATTTAATGAAATTAACCTTTTTAATTTGTGTCAGTTTACCTTTCACTTTAGAACTTTTAAAAAAATTAAACCCAAACATGTTACTTCCTCCGTCCCAGACTATATATCCACATTTCTTTTTTAGTATGGCTCAGAGTATATATAACTACTTCTTAAAATGACAAAGAATTTTACTATTCCTCCCACTCATTCTTTCTCATACTTTACTTTTATACTCACAACACCAATCAACTTACTCCATCCGTCCCGGAGTAAGAGTCCTACCCCTCATTTGCACGCTTATTAATAAATATTGGAAGTCATGTAAATGTTGTGAGTGTAAAAGTAAAGTAAGAGAGAGAATGAGTGAGAGAGAATAGTGAATTAATTGATGTTGTGAGTATAAAAGTAAAATAGGAGAGAGAATGAGTGGGGTGAATAGTAAAGATTCTTTGCCATTTTAGGAATAGGACTCTTACTCTGGGACGTACCAAAATGGAAAGTATGACTCTTACTTTGGGACGGAGGGAGTACTATTCTCTACCCCACATTCTCTCTTTTACCTTAATTTTTATACTCACAACACTTACATCACTTCAACCATTTCTATCTCTGTGTAAATGGGAGGGTGGACATATACTCGGGGACGAAGAGAGTACTTTATTTGTTTTCTAGTGTTATCTTTACAATTTTTGTCATGTCCATTATACATGAAAACTTTATTTGTTTTCCTGTGTTATCTTTACAATTTTTGTCATGTCCATTTTATACATGAAAACTTAACACCAAAAATATTGTCCTAAAGCTTAGTGATCGAGGGGGGGGGGGGAATTAATTTAAATATTCCCATGTCTCTAAATGAATGTCCATAATTTAAATTAAGGGACATTTAAAAATAACAATTTTTTGTACAATTTAGTGGCAAAAATCTATTTATATTCTTGAAATATTCTTTCGAAACATTTAGTTTTGCAATTATGAAAAGACTAGCGGGGAAAAAATCGGAAAAAAAAAAAAAAAAAACATTTAGGGAAAGTTATTCTCAAAAAAGACATTCATTTTGTGATGAAAATTTCTTAAATGATGCTCCTTCCGTCTCAAAATGATCTTCTCATTTGCCATTTTTCATTGTCCCAAAAAGTTCTTCCCATATTAACAATTTAGGCTTAAATGTGTATACACACAACATGGCTAGTGAAGCAAGTGTTTACACCCTTAAAAAGTTTGAATAGTCAAACATGAAGATCATTTTGGGACGAACTGAGTATTTGAGTTTTATGTTTTGGCCCCATAAACATCCCTCGTCGTTGCCTCCACCAACACAGTGGAGCCACTTCCTCTAACCCTCACCCAGTCTCGTGTTCTTACCACTTGAGCCTACAGTTGCTTGGTGTTAATCTTTGACAATTATCTAAAAAAAAAATCTAAAATTTCTCATTAATTTTTGAGGAAGTTTCTTGTGAAATTGTCTCATGTATGAAACGGGTCTCCATGAAAGAAGAGATGAGTTTGCCCCGCCCCGTGCTTAGGAACGCAAACCATTTACTCTCTTAATAAAACTTATCTCATAAACCGTCTCACACAAGTTTTCATCTTAATTTTTCTCTTATGTTTTTCCTTGATCATCTTTACCAAGATTGCGGGTCCACAAATTGTTACTGGCATGTTGAAGTAGAACTAGTTTGCATAATCACAGTTGGGGTCCAAAATGATGGGGTGTTTGCTTCAAGATTTCCCAACCTTTTTCCTCATGGTCTTTTGTTGTTGGACTTGTAAGCTAAACTAATAATGGCCGGTGAACATGCAACTAGCCGCTGAAAATGAGAAAGTCTAGTGAAGAGCCCGCATGCACCTTGCGAACCGGGTTCGGAGGTCCGAATTGGATTCAACCGGTCCATTTGCAAAGAGATTCGAATCAAGCTCACCCCGAGCTCTGAGGTCATCCCATCTCTTCCCAAGCTCATCTGATGAGGTCATCCTCCAGCCCCTCAAAGGACACAAGGCACATCTGCCATATGGGCTCAATGGCGATCACTAGACCCGAGCTCACCACCTCGTCGACCTCAGCAATGTACGAGCCATACTGTCTTGTCCTATCACATTAATGGCCGATGGACTCCTCTGACCACCTGCTCTCCTCCGTACGGTCTACGTCCAATCACGATATGCAGTGGTTACACACTGTCCCATCCAGACTGAAGACCAACCAGGAGCTGCCACTTGGCCATACGGGTCATGCCTTTGTACGGACAATAGACTATTTCTACACGGTAATTTAGAGTACATAAACCATTCTCTCTCTCTCATCGAGGTAGGTTCTAACTTACACACACACTAAAACACACAAACACACAGTTACCCTAATTCTCTTCCAAGGCATTCCACTCCTTGTTCTTAATTAGTTCCCTTATTGATCTTACTCTCACGCCTGAAGCCTAAGCTGGGATCAAACTCAGCTCTGGTCTTAACGGTGTTATTTGTTGTGTTGTGATCACATGTGAACTGGATCAAAGTCCAGATACACATCCTTACACATTGACCCAAATTTCGTGGCGTCATCATCTAGTAGGATCGTACAAATCTAGGACCAAGGACGTATCATACATACATGATAGTGTTGTGCGCCCTCTGTCTCATTTTGTTTGGCCATATTTATCTTTTGTTAGTCAACACAAATGAACTTTGACAAGGCATCAATGTTAATTTAATCATCCTTATGAAATTCTAAAAATTATTAATAGTAAATCACTTAATGACAAATCAATGATAACTTTTAAAATTTTGCTAGGATAGTTATATTGACATTAATGTTTGTCAAAGTTCACTTGCGTTGACCGTCAAAAGTTAAATGTGGCCAAACAAAATGAGACGGAAGGAGTAATCGACTCTTCAACTATTTTAAAGAATTGATGTGTTTGTACAAATTATTGTACTATGATAACATTGCAATAAACTATTTTCATATATAGAAACCTAGATCCTCATTTTCTAAAATATAAATGTTTAAATTTTAATTTCAAGGAAATTTTAAAAAAAATCTATTGTTTATAAATTTAGTGGCAAAGATTCACACACACACACACACACACACACACACATATATATATATATATATATATATATTAATGTAATTCTTTTTTCATACATTTAGGTTTGCATATTAAGTGGCTAGTGAAAAAAAATTAGTACAGTAAAAATATTTAAGGACAATTTTTTTCCAAAAATGTCATTCAATTTGAGACAAAAATCTACTTAAAAAAAAAAGACATTTATTTAGAAACAGAGATAGTAACATTTAAATGAAAAAGAAAGTAGAAAATTATGGCAATCTGTGCAATATATAAACTGTAAACTTCTAACTAGTAATTAAACTGTTTCGGACCGGAACCTTAATCTTGTTAACAACCAACTCATATACTCTTTACGTTTTAAAATAGATATTATTGATTTTGTAATAAATTTTGGAATTAAAATAATTTGATACTTTTGAACATTTATTTTGTTTTGAACAGAAAGATGGATATATTTTAATAAGACTTGATAATGATCAGAATAATATTTCAATTTCAAATATGCAGCTTCCAAATGAGCGGGCAAATATATGCATAAAAGGTTTCAAAGTTTAAAGTAGCAATGGCCTTTATGGAGTAATTATTTTCATTTCTCCGACAAATCAATCTTTGTGCGGTAATGTGGAATAAACAAATGATTAACTTTTTATGCTGCTTTCCTATGCTAATCAAATGTTGATTGTTGAGTTTAAGGATTATGTACGTGTTATTTAAAGGGTTAATTTCACTTTACTACGCCAGGGTTTACATGTTATAACTTTGGGGCCTATAGTTCTATTTTTCTCATTTTAGTGCCTGAACTTTCCTTTTTGCATCAATCTAGGGCCTAGACAAACATTCCGTTATATTTTGAATAGAAAGTGGGAATATCACATCCTAACACCTATTTTCTCTTGGGAATTTGATATTTTCACAAGAATAATGGTTGAACCAAAATAGTTTGGCAGTACACCCAAATCAATCCCAGGTTCATTAGCTTTGGTTTCATTTGGGAGTTTCGGTGATGTTGTTGCTCAAATTATCACTCATTTTAATACCAAAAGTGATCAATTGACTCATGAGTTTTCTTTAAGTTACTCTGTTTGTGTTCTGATAGTACTCTTTTGATGTTTGGGTAATTCTTAAATTAATTTTTTTCTTTCAAAATTTGGGAATTGGAATTTTATAATTATAATAATTCTCTCAAGAAAAAATTAATAGTACTGTTTTTTGTAATTGTTTTCCCAATTTATGTGTGATAACTTGTTTTATGCTTGATGTTGCTACTTTCTTTTTAAGTTATAGCCATACCCAGGAAAAGAAATAATAATAATAATAATAATAAAAAATAATAATACTCACAATCAAAGGAACTTTCACATTGACTCCTGAACAGTTTGTTTGGGTCTATTAAATTGTAGGGGAAATATTTGTTTTAAAATAAATAAATAAGAAGGAATTAATTTATGAGTTTCTTGTTTGGAACAGTGTTTCATAAGTCGAGAGACTGAAAGCTTAAATATACTAATGATTTGAAAAAACCAATAAACCCCAGATAAAATGGATTTTAGATGGCACATGTTAACTTTTCGTTTAAAATCTAACAAAACTCTTGTCTGGGCTCTGAATTGATACAAGGGTTAATGACAATTTAGACCCTGAAGTACCATACCACCCTTCCAAGCGAACCCCGATATGTTTTTCTTGTCAAATCGGGTCTTGAGGTAATTTATTTTCGCCAGTTAGGGCCTTTTTGACGGATTTCGTTAGAAAATCAGTTAAAAGGCATGTGCCATGTACGTGACTAACGGAATTGGGTGACTTTGAATTGATATTAGCTATTAAGGGGCCTAATAAAAATTCTAAATTCAAAAGGGCTAAAATAAAAACAATTATCAAACTTTTAAAATAAATATTATTAAAAAAATATTTCATTGGATATAAATAAGTAATTACTTCATTAATTATTATATTAATATTGTAAAATAATTTTTATTTCCAAATTTTATGTGAGGAATATAAATAATTAAAAAACACTGTAATGATTTAAAAATGAAACAAAAAATATAGATATAGTACTATATTTTAATTAAATATGGAGCATTTCTTTGTGAGGAATATACTCCCTCTGTCCCGCTCGAATTAGGATTCTTGGTCAAGTAATTTATAATTTGACCAACAATTTGAAGAAAATTAATTAGCTTAATGAAAATCTAAAACTAATTATTTAGTTTATTATTAATCGTGATACAAACAATTTTTATATTTTTATTAGTATCATTATTTTTCTTCAAATCATTAGTCAAAGTATAGATTGCTTGACCAAGAATCCTAATTCGAGCGGGATGGAGGGAGTAATTAATTTTTATTTTCAAGTTTTTATTAATATCTATATCCACAAATTTTTATAGTTCTAGAATATATATTTATTTCTTCAGTAAAAATTTATAAAAAAAACATTTTAGATATAAATAAATCAGTTCCTTAACAATTTTTTAGCATATTATTCGAAAGATTAAAAAAAATCCACTTTTCATCTAGATAGGAAAAAAAAAACCCAGTCAAACTCCGGCTAACCTCCCACCCATTTCAAGTCACCGGGAAAATCAAGTCACCGGAAAATCAAGTCACCACAAATCAACCTCATGAATCCACAAATCAACACAGTCAAACTCCTTCCAAACCCCTCATCTTCTTCTGGCTTCTTCTCCGCCACCCATTTTGAAAACCTCTACCTTTTGGTGAAGAACAACATGATTCAAGACAATCCTAATTAGAGCAAAATTAGTCTCATGAATCCACAAATCACCCGTCACGATCTCTACAACGATGGCCGTCTCATTGTTCACGGAATCCAAGGCTACGTCACTCACCTCTCTCTGAGATTCTCGACCTCCGGTCAGTGACGGTCTTCGCCATCGACGCCGCCGCCATCTTCAGTAGCAGGGGCGGACAAGGATGAGGGTTGATTTTGGGATGAAATTTGGGGGTTAGGTTTGGGATGAAAGAATGAAGATGGGGGGTTGGATTCCGCCCCTCCCCTTTCCAATCCTACTTCGGCGGTCGTTCTTTCTCAGAAGCAGAACTAGAAGTTTCATCACCGGCGCAGCCATGAGAGCCAAGTGGAAGAAGAAGCGGATGAGGTTGAAGGAGATGGCGGCGATGAGAGGGAGACGGGTTAGGGTTTGACTTCGGGATTGTGGTGAGGGAGATCGGAGATGATGGAGTTCGCCGGTGGGGGAGAAAGTGGGGATGATTCCGTCGTCGATGGTGCGCCGTCGTTGGGAGAAGACGGGGAGGTGATCGAGATTTTTTTTTATCCTTACCCAATAATCTGGAAAGGGAAAGAGGATGGGGAAAGGTTTATAAGTTTTGAGTTTTTGTTTACCCCTCCCTTCAGTTTTTAGATATGCTATTTAACACCTTTAATAATTAATTTTAATTCAAACTACCTATTTCCGTTAGTCACGTGCATGGCACATGCCTTTTAACTGACTTTCTAATGAAATCCGTCAAAAAAGCCCTAACTGGCGAAAATAAATTACCTCAAGACCCGATTTGACAAGAAAAACATATCGGGGTTCACTTGGAAGGGTGGTATGGTACTTGTTGGTCCCAAATGGGCAACAAGGGTATGAAAAATGCTAGAGGGGGGGTGAATAGTGTTTTGAAAATTATTTTCAAACCCTTTTGCAAAGCAATGGATTATGCGCACAGTTCTCAAATAAGCTATGTATAGCGCGCAGAGAGAGTGTGAAATGCACAGTGGAAATTTAAGCAGCTACTGCGCAGGAAAAGACTGCGCAGAGATAAAAACGCCCGCGCTAAGTTTTGGCTTAAAGTGTTGGTTAAAAAGGGATTCTAAGGCAATAAGCAATAACAAACACAGCAGCAATAGCAGTAATCTGGTAAGATCAAACAAAGCAATAATTCAGAAATAACTAAGCAGGAAATAAATAGCGAGAATAAAGAACAAGCTATTTGGAGAGGTTCGATCGATGAAAGATCTACGTCCTCTACCAAGATGGTTAGTCTTGGATTTTCTAATGAGATATATATTGAAGTGAGGAGCTTTTACAGATTACAAAGAATCAAATCTCAAATCAAAATCTAATCTATGAAGTGCAAATCCTAGACTAAACAGGTGTTTCTCGAGAAGTAAGATCTAAATTATCGAAGCTTCAAGAGGTGTGTGTGTGACAGAATTTCTGGGCTCTATGAATCTATGAGATGAAGAGCACGAAGAATTTTGGTGATATAAGGCTTAGGATCTGGGCAGGAGTTTGAAGGTATGAAGGTTGTTCTTGAATCTGGGATTATGAGCAGCAATCTTCTTAACTTCAAGGACACTTATGAAAGCACAAACTCTAGCAACTTGGAAATGAAGATGAGCAGGTTATTTATAGCAGAGAGCTTAAAACTAGCCGTTGGTGCTCTGAGCAAAGACGATGAGCTGGCACAATATGATTGGTGCGCAGGTGTCCTTTATAGCCGTTGAGGCTCTGATCAAAGTTAATGACCTGGCACAATATGATTGGTGCGCAGGAATCTTTGAGCCGTTGGAGACTGAGCATGAAGACCAAATTCAAAAGCTTCTTCTAGAAGGTTGACATCTGTCTTTATTTGAATTATTTCATCTGAGCGCATCTCCACTGTTGGATATGCTGAGTGTAATTTGTCGTTTCTGCACAGCTCAGCACTTTAATAAGCGTACATCTTTTGAGCGCTTTCCAAGTTAGGTAATCTGAAGACTTGAAAACTGTGCAAGGTTGAAAGCTGCGCAGCAAGAACCTGCGCAGAGATGTCCTGCGCAGGGAAGTCCTGCGCAGAGACCACAATCTTGCTTAGATCTTCATTCCTTTTCGCTTCAAGTCCTATATTCTAAGACTATACTATAAAATGGACTAAGCTAAAAATTGAAGTTATAAAACTTCTTACATAGGGTCCTAAAGTCCATAAAATACTCATGGGTGGTGGTATCAATCAATTCTAAATTGCAATTAACCCTTGATACAAAAACGATAGTCTGGGCCCTAAAGTGGGAAATATAAAATCATAGGCCCCTAACCGATACAACATGTAAACATTGGGGTAGTAAAGCGAGTTTAACCCTTATTTAAATGACAGAGTGATTGTTATATGAGTACGTTTTGAAGAAAACTAGTTTCTCCATAAATTATAAAAAGTACTGTTTTGAACACTTAAACCCTAAACCTTAAACTTTAAACCTTAAACTCTATAAAAACAACTTTAAACCCTAAACCCTATAAAACAACCTTAAATCCTAAACCCTAAACCTTAAACCCTATAAAACAACCTTAAACCCTAATCCTTAAACCTTATAAAACAATCTTAAACCCTAAATCTTAAACCCTATAAAAACAAGACTTTTTATAACTTATGGAGGAACTAGTTTCCCCCAAAATTTTCTCTTGTTATATACTCCCTCCGTCCCAAAATGATTTTCACGTTTGACTATTCAAAATTTTTAAAGTTTTAAACACTTACTTCACTAGCCATGTTTTGTTCATGCACTATTAAGTCTAAATTAGAAAATTGTGATTTTTTTTAAACAATGAAAAATGGTATATGAAAAAATATTTTGGGACGGATGAAGTATTTTCTTTCTTTTTACTCATACAAGCATAATTAATGTCATTATAATGAAAATTGTTGATTGATTGACTCAGATATTATTGATGGGGTTGTTGGAATAGATATCTTCTAAGGAATAAAGAGGAGGTCAAACTGGCGGACACACCAAGCGGGCGCCTGGTATACACCAGGCGGGCGCTCCAGTGGGCAGTGAGTTCTCGGATTCTGAAGGCTTAATTCAGGCGGGCGCCTGACCAACCCCAAGCGGGCACTTGGTAACCCCGATGGGAATTCGGGAAATAGCAGTTTTGACGGGATTTCTCTTATGTTTAGGTTTAGGTCTTATTCTAGGTTTGCTATATAAGCAATGTTCCGCCCTCATACTCATTGTAACTCCATATTTACATATTATAGTGCAAGATCCTGGCTTGGTAGTGCCCCCAGACGTAGTCAAACATATTGACGAATTGGGTAAACAATTTCTTGTGTTCGTTTTGTTCTTTTGCTTTGGTTTCTTATTTCTTGTGCTTGTTTGTGGTGCCGGGTTTTCTTGCGATTTGCTTGGGTGTTGGGTTGGGAAGGGTCAATTCCACAACAACTGGTATCAAGAGCTTTGGTTGGACGATCAAAGGGGTTTATCAAGCAATCAAGAATGGGCAAGGATAAACAAGCGGTGGAGAAATTCGATGGGTCTGACTATGGGTATTGGAGGATGCAAATAGAGGATGTCTTGTATAATAAGGATCTCTATAAGCCTCTAACAGGAGTCAAGCCGGAAAGCGAAAAAACAGGAAGACTGGGATCTTATGGATCGGAAAGCCTTAGGGGTGGTTCGATCTACTTTGTCGGAGTGGATTGCGAAGACTACCAAGAAGGCGAAAACCACCAAGGAGCTATTGGATTATCTTACTGAGAGATTTGAAACTCCATCTGCTGTAAATAATGTTGATTTGATACGCAAGATGGGTAGTCTCAAGATGCAAGAGGGAGGATCCATAGCTAAACACATCGATGAGTTTTATGGATGTTATAGACTCATTGACTGCGTTGGAGATTACTTTCGGTGACGAGGTTCATGCGTGTTTATTGCTAGCGTCCTTACCAAGGAGTTGGAGCGGAACGGTGACAGAGTTAAATGCTTCAGCGGGTAAGAACAAATTGAAGTATGATGATGTTAAGGACTTTCTCTTGGGCGAGGAAAATCGCATAACGAATTTGGGGACACCGTCTACTTCAGAATCGGACTTGGCTACAACTAGTAGGGGAAGACCGGGTTCTAGCAATAAAGGGAGAACAGGGTCAAGGGAAAGTGTAATCGGGGTGGGGATCAGTCTGCGGAGAACAAAGAAAGACCAAGGGTTGCGAGAGGATCAGTTGAGTGCTATCATTGTAAGAAGTTAGGACACTATAAGAGGGATTGTCCCATGCGAGGGGATAAATCGGCGAATGTGATAATCGAAGGTGACGATGTACTGATTCTGAGCGTTTGTAGTGCGCTAGAATCATGGGTGCTGGATTCGAGGGCATCATTCCACTCATGCAGGCATGCATGGGCGATGGAAAATTACACTTCCAGTGATTTTGGAAAGGCCTATCTGGCGGATGGCGAGCCTTTGGAAATCAAGGGGAAGGGGGATGTCAGAATAGGAGCATCGGATGGGAACGTCTTACATCTACACGGGGTCAGTCACATTCCGGGTTTGAAAAATAACCTGATTTCAGTTGGGCAGCTGGGTGAAGAAGGTTACACGGTAACTTTTAGCTGCAGGAACTGTGTTATTACCAAGGAGGATTGTGAGATCGCTCGGGGTAATAGGGAAGGAAGATTGTATTTGACAAACACCAAGGATAGTGTCGCGGTTGCGTCAGCCAAGGGTGATACGGATTTGTGGCACTGTCGATTGGGTCACATGGGTGAGAAGGGGGTATCCCCGGTAACTTCTCGGGGTGGTGTGTCATATTACATGACCTTCATTGATGATTCAACAAGGAAGGTCTGAGATTACTTCTTAAAAGGGAAAGATGAATCTTTCAGGATGTATAAGAAGTGAAAGGCCTTGGTGGAGAATCGGATTGGACTTAAGGATAAATGCTTGAGATCTATTAATGGTGGGGAGTATGAGCTCAGGGAGTTTAAGGAATACGATGATGCGAGGGAGATTCGCATGGATATTCCAGACTCGGGTGGGAGCGGCACGGTTCATGATGACCAAGGTGAAGGGGTCACTGAAGATGGACCAAATACTCCAGGACCGGATATTCCGCTGCGCAGATCTAACGGTGGGTGTAGATCGGATGCAAAGGCTCCATGTTTCTCAAGCAAGGTGAAGTTGAAGCTGGGTATAGCTTCAACGGGGCTTGGAGAATACGGGAGGAGGAAGGCACTACCATGATCGAGGTGAGCACTAGGAAGACACCAAGGATGAGTTGAAGACGGATACGGGGCTGTATATGCGGTTGATCTCTAGGTGGGAGATTGTTGGAATAGAGATCTTCTAAGGAACAAAGAGGAGGTCAAACTGGCGGACACACCAAGCGGGCGCCTGGTATACACCAGGCGGGCGCTCCAGTGGGCAGTGAGTTCGCGGATTCTGAAGGCTTAATTCAGGCGGGCGCCTGACCAACCCCAAGCGGCGCTTGGTAACCCCGATGGGAATTCGGGAAATAGCAGTTTTGACGGGATTTCTCTTATGGTTAGGTTTAAGTCTTATTCTACGTTTGCTATATAAGCAATGTTCCGCTCCCACACTCATTGTAACTCCATATTTACATATTATAGTGCAAGATCCTGGCTTGGTAGTGCCCCCAGACGTAGTCAAACATATTGACGAACTGGGTAAACAATTTCTTGTCTTCGTTTTGTTCTTTTGCTTTGGTTTTTTATTTCTTGTGCTTGTTTGTGGTGCCGGGTTTTCTTGCGATTTGCTTGGGTGTAGGGACCGCGACCACCACCACCACTTTTCACATTAGTATGATATTGTCCGCTTTGGGCCCAGCCCGCACGGATTTGTTTTTGGGTCAACTCCCAAAAGGCCTCATACTAATGAAGTGGGTGGGTGCTCTTATATACCTTGCAATTCTTTCCTCAATTGCCGATGTGGGACTTTGGGTTGCCACCCAACAATCCTCCCCTCAAACCAAGGACCACACCGTTATGGCCCGCAGTGTTTCCTCTGGCCCATATCGGCGAAAGCTTGTACCAACCGCCCGCGAAACACCATCGCCCTCGATTGCAAGACTCGATTCGCTATGTCGCACAAGGGGAACCCCACCATATAAAGCACACACACGGTCCACCCGGTCGGGCCCATCCGAACGATGGTTCTGATACCACTTGTAGGGACCGCGACCACCACCACCACTTTCCACATTAGTATGATATTGTCCGCTTTGGGCCCAGCCCGCACGGATTTGTTTTTGGGTCAACTCCAAAAAGGCCTCATACTAATGAAGTGGGTGGGTGCTCTTATATACTTTGTAATTGTTTCCTCAATTGCCGATGTGGGACTTTGGGTTGCCACCCAACAGGGGTAAATATAAAGTCACAAAAAAGTGCCACTAAATTTGGCTTACAAAATGATGTGGCATGATTTTATTGGTGTTTTTAATTAGAGTGTGCCGGATCCACTATCGATGCAATCAATAAAATATCGTCATCTCATTTTGTATCTTTCATTTTGTGAAATCTTTTTGTGCCCTAGCATTGCCCGATCGATGGATCTCAATCAACCGTTAACGCTGAGATAAATACTCTTCTGTATGGTTTCCTTTTTGTTTGGCTGAAATTGATTAATCCCACTAACCTAACAACCCAACCCCACTAAGAAAATGACATGATGAGTTTTATTCAAAAACTTATGATACATGTACGTAAATGAAATAAAATGTACACAAGTTTTGTCTATAACATAAAATATACTCCCTCCGTCCCAAAATATTTTTCGCGTTTGACTATTTAAACTTTTTAACAATATGAACACTTGCTTTACTGACCATACTTTGTTTAAGTCTAAAATGTAGAAATGTGAAAAACTTTTTAGGACAATGAGAAATGACAAATGAAAAGATCATTTTGGGACGAAGGAAGTATAATATACTTGCACTTTTACAAAACCTTATTTATTTCAAATGTTAGATATTAGCTATCGATGAGTTTTAGTATGCAAAGAATTATATCAGCTACCACTAATTTTTACTAGGATAGTGTGAATTATATTTTAGCTACATTATTCAGTGTTCAGTTACTTAGGAGGGTTTGTCTAGTATACAATTTTATAAACATAGATTTTTTTTTGTCTCGTATACAATTTTATAAACATAGATTTTTTTTAGACATTTTTGAACGCTAGTATTTTGAGCGGTTAAAATTGACTAAGATTTTTAAAAAGCTCCGCTCAATAATTCTCAATTAAAACACTTAATTAGCAAAATGCTAAGTTATTTTCACTTTATTTTAAACACACCGCTCTACCAAAAAAAAAAAAAAAAAAAAACTTTAGTCTCGAAGAAGGGGGAGTGCACTAAGCGAGTGATATCACACGCCATAGAATAAGGTGGGCAAGATAAATAAATGCATGACACAAGGCCCTTTGTCCATTTATTGTTTGATTTTGGAAGCAACGAAAATCAACGCGCTCCACCGCTCTCTCTCTCTACACACTCTCCAACTCACTTTCTCTCTCTAAAAAACCCCTCTTTTTATCTTCCTTCTTCCTCACTCCCACTCCCACACCTCCCTTCCATAACCTTTTATCTTCCCCCCCCCCCGGCCATTTTCACAGTCGCATTATAGCAGCTTCCATTAAAGATCTCAATCAAGGTACTTTCTCTCTCCTCCATTTTTCTTCCCTCTCAAGCTTCCGCTCGTCTTTGATGCATGTTGCAGATTTGAATTTTTCTTAGCTAAGCATTACAAATTTCAAAATGTTGTTCAAACTGTGCGTGTGTGTGTGTTTCTGTGCGTGTGTGTTTTCTTGCCCTAGAATGTCGGTTGAGCTGCATTTTTTTTTATTTAGGCTAAGATTTTATTAGGCTTTGTTTTGTTAGATCCGATCTTGGATTATGAAATTTTAACTCACCGACTTTTTGGATTTGTTTGATCAATAATTTGTATTTTTGGTTGGTTAAAAATTGCTGATATTTTTTGTTGTTGGTGTTGTGTTGGAGCAATGTTTTAATTTTGACCCATTTCATTTTGTCCCCTTATTGAAACAAAATATATTTATAAGTAAAAAATTGGGTTTTTAGTTTTTTATGAATAATAAAAATTCAGCAAATGCTTTTTGTTGACAAGCTGCTATCTTTGACTGTGGATTTATCATTGGGATTTCGATTTTAATTGGTGAGGCTCTAATGGAGGTTAAATTGTATCTCAGGATTGGATCTTTATGAATGCAATCGAATCGAACAGGGATTCGATCAGTGAAAGATTAAACAGTTTAAGGTTTGAGCTGTTGCTATTACAATTTATATTTCTGGAATTTATGCTTGAAATGCTGTTAGAGAAGAGTAAGGTTAATTGGGGATTTTTTGCTTTGTACTTCAGGTTATTGTGATTGTGAGTTTTGCTGGTTAAGATGGAGCGTGGAATTGATCCTAGTGCGCCACTTGATTACGTCGAGTTTCAGATGTTTCCGACCCAAAACAGGTTCAAATTGCATTTAGTTGTCAGTCTTTTGCTATAATTTTCTTGCTGAGCGTTACTTTATCTCTCATTACTAGCTAATCCACAATAGTATTTATTTTTCATCTATATTTTTAGATGTTTATTTTAGTTGAAATGTGATCAAATGTTCAAACCAGAAAGTTGCGTCATTATAGTCAAGTAGAGGTCATTCACCATTCTATTTTAATCAGAATTAGAAGAACTATATTTGTATTATATCCATTTGAAGTGTCTACTGTTAGCTTTTGACAGGACTCCTTTTGAAAATGTTTACCAGGCTTCTTATTGTACAATTATTGTAAGTATGGTGAAAACTACAAACTGTAGTACTGAGAACAGTCTATGCTTGGCTGCTTACGTTTGTATAAATTGTAAAATTGACAGATCTAAATCCAAGGTGGTGTTTGACTCTAATTGCATAATATTGTTTTTTTAATAAAAAAGATCATTGCCCCCTAAATTTTTATTAAAATAAAATCATACTGCTAAATATAAGGTGGTGGGGGCTGGACCTTACCATCACAAGTCAAGGAAAAGAACCTTAATAGAATAAGGAAAAAACAATGACAAGGGATAAATGTCTTCTAGATTGCATGCCGCTTGAGAAGCTTCTTGTTTTAAGAGGGTAACTTACGTTAGCCGTAATATATTCCAAGAACAAACCAATTTATGTGGGAAAACTATAAAAACAAGGATACAGTTATAATATCAACGAAACGGACATCTATTGTTATAGGACCGTCATTCTAATTTGATTGATGGCAACAACTGATTTTATGTTTGAGTCTTGTATTGTTTCATTTCTTCAGCATTGTAATTGTATTATCTATTGTAGATCATACATAAGAAATTCTACTACACGAAGATGTTCAAGTTTGGTTCTAAGTTTACTCCCTTGTCTTCTTTCTGAGGTGTAGGTATGAGGCATATGCAAAGAATAACAGTAAAGTAGAAAAGATAGCATCCGGACCGTTGGAACAGCTTTTGCTGCATTCACCCAAAGTAAAAGATTTGTGCTCAAAAGGATCCAATGCCAAATTCAGGATTCAACCTCCTGACAGCCTTAGCGGTGCTGAGTGGTTCACAACATCTACATTGACAAGGTTCATGTCGTTGATTGTATTTTAATAAAGATTCTAACAAGAATCAAATGCTTGTTGTTGTTGTTTATGCTTACTTCCCGTTATGTTATTTGGTCAGATTTTTGCACATCGTTGGGTCACTAGATATTCTTAACATCACTAACGAAATAAGTCAACTGGAAGAGACCAGAAGCTTTCAAATTTCGTTATCTGCAAAGGTACTCTAGTAATATTTTGTCTCACTCCGTTCATGAAAAATAACATCAGCTATATGTTTTGTCATTTATAGTTTTACTTAGCTTTTTTTTTTTTTTTTTTTTTGTATGATTGATGGTTTCTTAGCAGACTGGCCGTGATGGTGCATCGTCAGATGGATCAAAGTATGTCAATTTGTTTCTTTGGATTGGAATGGTGGTTTTCATTTAAGGAGACAACTAATTTATGTACTGTTTTTTTTTTTATAGGAATGAATTGCTGCGAGCAATGGACTTGAGGCTCGCAGCACTAAAAGAGGAATTCGCTACTGCCTTTAATCGCGCTACTGGTGCCATATGCTCACCCAATGACATTTACAAGTTGGAAAACTTTTCTCATCTTATTGGTGCAGAAGATATAAGGTACTTGAGAAAATATTTTCAATACGTCGAGTAATAGAGCTTTCTGAATTACTCACGAGCCATCTGTAGATCTTTTTGGGGTGATTTCCCCCCCCCCCCCTCACGCACACAGATTTCTTAATAATCTACTCCCTCCGTCCTGGAAAGATAATACCATTTGACTTTTGATGGTTAACAAAAGCGAACTTTGACCAAACATTAATGTCAATCTAATCATCCCATTGAAATTATATATAATTTTATTGATATATCGTTATGTGATTTGTAACAATTTACAAAATTTCATTGTAATGATTAGATTGACATTAATGTTTGGTCAGAGTTCACTTGTGTTGACTGTCAAAAGTCAAAGGACACTATCTTTCCGGGATGGAGGGAGTACTTAATATAGACCTTGCTCATTAAGATATGTAATTTTTTTACACAAAAATTTCAGGAATTCTTTTTGCAATTTTGTTGAAGTAGCACCAGAGGATCTGACGGTTGATGTTGAAAGTGATAGCAAGGTTCTGTTGACGAATGATACGCCGGTGAAGTATGGTGTTTCTCCTGCAAAAGTTGCGCAGGCTGAAAGACAAAGCTCTACTGAAAGTGAACCATCATCTCCCTCAAGTGAGGAGGATCAACCATCGGTTGGAAGGAGCCGCACTCTCCTAAGACCTGCATCACCTAGAAGGTCTGCATCTCCAATGCGACGTGTCCAAATCGGACGGTCTGGATCACGTCGGGCTGCCTCACTAAGTATCAAGAGTCTCGGTTACTATCCCGCTCGAGAACGGGTAGTCTCTCAAAGAGATGCAACTGGTAATAGTAGTGAAGATGAAGGCATTGAGCAGCCCCCAAAGAACAATGTTTTGAGAATGAGCGTGCAAGATAAAATCAGTTTGTTTGAAAGCAAACAGAAAGATCAAATTGTGGATGTCCAGAAGACGACAAAGACATTAGTAAATGGGACAGTTGTTGCAAATAAAGCGGTGTTGAGAAGATGGAGTTCAGGAATGGGTGAAAGTTCTGTTCAGGGACTTCCTGATGTCGTTTCTAAGAGTTCAGAACCGGTACCTCCCACTAATTTAGCTCCAGAAGTGGGTACGGAGTCTTCTTTAAAATTTAATCCAGTCGATTCTGTAGAAATACATGTCAAGCCAGTCTCATCCGAACAAAGAGGTGATATTAGTGAAGTTGACGGACAGGGAATTAGTGAAGTTAATACTGCTTCAGCTGAATGGAGTCGCCAAAAGGAAGCAGAGTTGAATCAGTTGTTTATGAAGATGATGGAAACTAAGCCGGTCCGTCAACAAAATGATGTTGGGATTAAAACCAAGACTAAAAGTTCCCCCAGCGAGCAAAGAGGGGGATTTTACGATCACTATAAGCAAAAGAGGGATGAGAAGCTTCGGGGGGAAGCTGCTGGCAAGCGAGCGGAGAAAGAAGCACAGCTTAAAGTAATGCAGCAGTTTCTTGATGAAAAAAAAGCTGAGATGGCTTCTACAAATATAAGCGAGGCTGGTAGAAGAAATACTGTGAAGAAACCCGAAAAAATGGTGAAGAAGTCGAGTCAAATCTCAAGTTCTAAAAAGGAAAATACTAGACCTTCTGTTGCAAAGAAAACTACATCTAAGACATCTCCTCTGCCTACTACGCGTAAATCATGGCCATCAACACCATCACCAAGAACTGCTGGTCCGTCCCCTGCAAAAACTCCTACTGGGCCGACTTCTGCTGCTTCTACTGCACCTATGCGCCGAAAACCTCAATCTGCATCATCAATCCCTCGGTCAAGCCCAAATGTTGAGAAACCGCAGCCACGACCAAAGACTTTGAAAGCAGCCCGTGATGATTCTAACAAGAGTGTGAAATCGACGAATGAAAAAAAGAGACAAACGGTAGCAAAAAATGGGAAAACAACAAAAACCAAGGTTCAGACTACTCCTGAAGGAGATCATACTTTGAATGCTAAACCGAGTTTCTATAACAAGGTGACGAGGAAGGGAAGTGTGGTTCCACTGGAAGCAAAGCCATTTCTTCGTAAGGGCACTGGAGTTGGTCCTGGTGTGGGTCCAGTTGTTGTAAAGACAAAAACTTTGCCTCAGCCTGAGGAGACTGAGAGAAAGTCTGAAGTTCTGATACAAGCTGAGGAGAATGACCTGGTCGATACTTCTTCTGATTTGATCGTTGCAAATCAGGAAAGCGTTGCTGAAACACCAGAAAACTGTCACAACTTACAGTCAGAAACCCACATAGCTAGTCCAGAGAAATGTGAAGAGTTACAGACCCGTGACCAAGTTACTACCATTGGTGATGAATTCGTTAAGCGTATGGAAATGTCCCAAATTAACAACGTGAATGAAGAGGAATTAGAAATTTCTCCAACTGCATGGGTGGAAATTGAAGAGGGTCAGGATGAGATTGTACCTTGTAAGGATAATAGCCCTATCCAGATGGTGGGTCCTGCCAATGTTGCACGGGTGAGCAATTCAATTTCAAGCCCACGCGTACGTCATTCTTTGTCTCAAATGCTTCTAGAGGAGAGCAGCAGTGAAGCTGATGTTCTCGAGTGGGGAAATGCTGAGAACCCTCCTTCTATGGTGTACCAGAAAGATGCACCCAAAGGCTTGAAAAGGCTCTTGAATTTTGCGCGAAAAAGTAAAGCTGATTCGCATTTGACTGATTTGTCTAGCCCATCAGTCTTTTCAGAAGGAGAGGATGAAGGTGAGGAAACTAAAAGCAGTAAAAGAAATTCTGATCATACATTGAGGAAAACATCCCTACTTGCAAGTAATAATGGGCCGCCAAAGCTTACCTCAAGTGAAGCTTACGAGAAGAACTCAGGTACAGTGGTTAACTCTCTTGCTCCACTAGGTCTTACTAAATGCTTCCATTTGTCTACTGTAGACAGTCTTTTTACCTATTTTCCTAGGCGGAGTGATAATTGTGATGGTAATTATGGATATTATTATGCATGCAGATAAATCACATATAAGCAAAGTCTCTGCTCAAAATCATCTAAGGATGCAAGAGGGCCAGAATGTAGCTTCAGGTACTACAACTAAAGGTATGGTTCATTTTATTGTTCATAAGTTACTCCCTCCAGTCCATTTTCAGAGTCCATCGAATGCTCTCAGATGCTTCAAAACGAAATGTCTTGCTTTGGATATTAAGTTTGTTACTTGTAATAGAGGATAGAAGTTTGATTAATAATGTTATTCTGAATAGTAATACCACAATAACTCTAGAGGCAAGCAACATTTTTGTTTGAACTATTGACCTAAATTCTTAGTCTCCCTACATCTGTTTTTAAAAGAAATTTCACCGTGTTAATATTAAGTTGTACTTTTAAGCCTCTCAAATAATTTGACATTCTGAACCACTGTACTTTGCTCTAACTCTGGTTTTAATCACTCATGTTTATTTTTAGCAGTTTTAACCACCATACTCCAAAAACGCTTTTATAACACAAACCCCTTAACGACATCCAATTAACGATTAATTCTAAAATTTAGGATGATAAAGGCTAAAATTAATGGGGAATAAAGGCTAATCGAGCGTAAATATTCAATTGTTGATCGCAACTAACATATTACAAGATAGAAAGCCTTAATTGAGCTCTTGAAACTCCATTGTTGATCCTTTACAAAAAGCTTGAACTTGAGCTCAATTCGGGCTCTACAATGTTGGATTTCATCGGCAATTGAATGCTTATGATCGATTAGCCTTGATTCCCCCTCGATTTCAGCCTCTACTCGCGTGAATTTTAGATTTGTTCGTTATTTGGGGGTGTTGAAGTTAACTCTCATTAGGTTTTGTTAGTTTTTTCTAACAATTTTCGATGTCGTTAAGGGGTTTGGGTTTAATAAAAGCGTATTCGGAGTAGGGGGGTTAAAACTGCCAAAAATAAACATGGTTGGTTAAAAACCGGAGCTAGAGCGAAGTAGAGTGGTACACAATGAGGATAGGCCTTATTTTGGTGTTGTGGTTTATTCCTGTAAATTCCAATATGGTCTTTTATCTTTGTGTTACAGCAACAAGGTCATTCTTCTCCCTTTCAGCATTCAGAGGCAGCAAGCCGAATGAGACCAGGCTTCCTTATCGCTAAGGAGATTTGAAGAAGTTCTCATGTTGTAAAAATATGCAGGCGAATCTGGGCAATCGCTCTTTTTCTTTTTTTCTTCGAAGCATTCACTCTGATCTTTCTTACCTCAGAGGTCAGGGAATGATCACTCTGTTTCCGAATGATGTGCTGCTATCTAGTGCTGATCGTTTCGTGTTATGTAAAGTCAGGATACTTAGTTTCTCAGGAGCTACAGAGGAATCATTCTCAGTATGGCAATTCGAATTCATTTAGAGTAGGATCAAAGTTTGAATATTTTTGTGTAGCCAGCTGACCTTTTTGGTAAGTAATGTATGTGTTAACATGTATAATCTTACTTCCCCATTTATATCTCTCAACTTTGCTCCTTTTTTTTTTTTTTTTAGTTTTTACCACATTTTCATACTATTATTGCTGTGTTATAATTCCACATTTGACATTTCATATCAAACAAATGAAATGGAATGAAAAAAAAAAAAAAAAAACGCGTTACAAAAGCCATTGAACAACATTCATATCATGAGCCTGTAGTTTGTTATTCTTAGTTTTTTCTTTACAAAACACTTGTCAGGAAAAAAAGAAAAAAACCGACTGTTCGCCAGTCACCTAAGAGGGGAGGTTTTCAAAGAGAGAAGGCTGTCCAAGTGGGATAATTGGTCAGTCTGTGGCGGACCAAATATATCCCAGAACCGGAGAGTCTCATCCGCTCCTGCTGATATCACAGTTGTTCCATCCGTGCTCTGAGAAAGATGTAGAATCCTTGCTGGATGTCCCGCTGTTTCTCCCATTTTTGTCATGGAAGGGTACCTCCATAAGCATATCTGGTTCTTATACTCAACATATGAGCTATACCCATGCCCACTTAATATCTCTTTATGATGCCTATTCCATTCCAATCCACATATCTGTTCATACGACAACAACAAAACAAGAATTACAAGAGAGAGAGAGAGACACACACACACACACAGAGGCGGCTTGCCTGTGCTTTTGTATCAGTGCTGTTAATGCAAGTGCCCGTCTGAACATTCCACAGCTTAATGCAGCAATCGTTAGACCCTCCACCAGAAGCTAAAACATTAGATTCATAAGGGCACCACGCGAGGGCTTTCACTGCACTGACATGGCTAGTGAAGCGATGGAGATAATGTGACGAGCTCATTTTAGAACCTTCCCATATATAAACACGATTGTCATTGCCACCACTTGCCAGCAAATTCCCTCTGCTCGACCATTTCAAGCCACATACTTTACTGGTATGTGCCTCTATACGCAATACCAAACTATTCTTCGCTCTCACTGACAACGACCAAAAAATGTATTTGTAAGAGACAAAAAAATGAAATTTCATCTCAAGATTCAATTTTTTTTCTTCATGAAAGTGAACTGAAAAAGACTGACCATCATGATTAATAATGGCATTATCACTGCCTCCTGATGTTAAAATGTTCCCATTCCATGCTGCAGCTGTCACGCGTTTTTTATGCCCTTCTAGGCTTCTAATCTATGCATCAGTAAGAAACTGTCAAGAATCATACGAGAGAGAGGGGGGGGGGAGGGAGAGAGAGAGGGAGAGAGAGAGAGAGAGAGAGAATCATACTAGTTTGCAAGATTGCGCGTCCCAGAGATGAAGGTCGGAGCACAAATGGCCAACAGCAATCGTTTTCCCATCCTCAGACCAGTTAACAGTAGTGGGGCAATCATTTACGTTCTTAACTTGAAGCAAAGTCTGAGGATTTGTAGTATCAGGATTCCACAAATATATGGTATGTCCCAAGGCTACTGCAAGAATGTTGGTTTTCCCCCAATCCATGATGTTTGTATAGTAATCATCCTTAAGAAATGGGGCGTGCAATATCCTGCTTTCTTTCTGCATATTATGTCAGATTGTCAGATTTTTAATTAAGACTAGATGAAAATAGTATTTTCCATGTGGGAAATACTACCTTGGAAATTTTTCGGGTATTCTTAATGGTATTTGGGAAGATTTCCTCATCGCTACGCCTCATTTCATCGATAAGGCGAATTGATTTTCTACTTGATTTGGGGCTTCCTCTAAAAACTAGCATTTGGAATGGCCTTCCTTCTCTGTCCAAACTCAAATTCTCCTCCATTTTCCGCCGGTAATCTACCTGTCCATTAATCAAGAAAATTAAATCCCATTTCAGAATTTCCATCATTTTCACCATTCCACCACCAAGAAAACCTAATTTCAGTACTACTACTACTACTACTCTCTCTCTCTCTCTCTCTCACACACACACACACACTTGCACGAAACAACAGTTTTTGTGCGTGTATGTGAAAATGAATCAATATTATATACCCACAAAAAAAAAAAAAAAAAAAAAAATTAGAACAGAGAACCCGAATTGAAAATTCAAGAGAATAAGAGAAACAGACTGTGAAATGAGGTTTTCCAGGTTGTTTAATTTTGCTCGTCAACCGACTGTGTGCTTGATCAAGATCCATCAAACTCCGATTGGGTATAAACCTATCACCCTAGAAAGATAATTAAAAAAAAATCTTAAATTTCAAATCCATAAACACCGAATTGAATGACCTAATTCAAGAACGTGAGAGTACCGGAAAGTCGTAATCGACGGGGCTGCTATGGAGACGAGTCGGAGAGTACCAATCGGATTGAAGCTTCCAACTAGAAATAGAATCGAATTGGGGAGTCCGCAGAGGAATTAGATTGATTTTCCTTTCCATTTTTTCAGTGCTAAGAATTGATCAAAACTGAGTTTGAAGAACAAGAAAGAACTGTGCCCTAGGAGAAGATGTCTGTTGAAAATTGGCGCCAAAAAAAACTCGAAACTGTAGAGACGAGTAATTGGGTCTTCCCGGAACAACTTTTTAGTACCGTCGTGATTTGGAAAATGCATTTCTAAGGAAAGAGAATGACTACTAAGCGTCTATTTTTTTTTAGTTTTTTTTTTTTTTAAATAAAATAAAATAAAAGAGATGCCAATTTTTTTTTCCCGAACAATAGATGTCATTTTATAAATATGTAAATTCACGCTGTCCATTATCATATTTCAGTGCATATATCGTAAATTATGTACCCTAGTCATAACTTGATATGGTTGCAATTAAAATTGATTTCCATGAAAATACTTATGTTTCGAACATAAAATAAAAATGGAGGAAAACAAAATATTCATATTTGAAGTATAAAATGAGTTATTTCTATTAAGCATTCCAAAATGAAATACTCACTCCCAAGGTAAAGTTTAAACTTTGGGACCAAGGAAGTAAAGCTCTTAACATGGAATTAACATACTCCCTCCTCTGAGTGTCAGACTAGACTAGAGGTTCACATTTCCTTTTAGTCTGTCCCATAGTACATGTCCACTTCTAAAAAGGGTGGACGTATACTTTGGGACGGAGAGAGTAGTATTAATAGGGATGGCAGCGGGGCGGGTTTTGTCAAAACTGAACCCGATCCTAACCTTAAAGGGGCGGCCCGAACTCGACCCGATTCGAAGAGTGGAACCCGAACCGAAGTGTATCGATATCTAATTTTTCAACTAATATTTGCTTGGGCCAAATCTATGTTTAAGCCTAAATTTGAACCAGTTATAAAAGTCAGTCTTAAATCATTAAACCTCACCCACAAACAACTATAAAAATAAATTGCTCAACACTTATAATATGGTTAACTAACATAATATGTTAACTTTATACATAGGGGTGCGGGTCGGGTCGGATTCGGGTCAACGTCAAAACCCGAACCCGACCCTAACCCGATCGGGTCATGAAAATTGCAACCCGAGCCCTACTTTTTCGGGGCGAATCGCTTTCGGGTTCGGGCAAATTGCCATCCCTAAGTATTTATGATATGTTTTTACATAACTAATTTATACTATGTCCAGACTGTCATATTATGTTATACCCAAATTTATATGTGAAGATATTATATACATCACTGTTACAACCTCTCCAAGCTAAATACTTTGTCGAGAGCCACTCCCGTCTTTTCATTATGCTGAGAGCCTTTGTATTATGTTTGTATTTCTTATTCTAGTTTCTATCACTGATGAATTGGAACGAATGATGAATTCGTTTTAATGGGTAAAGGCAACAGTGATAATAGTGAGATTTGTTGGATGTCTGGCATTGATTATGTGTGCATAAAAGGTGGGTGATTTGAGTATTCGTATTCAGAGCTCTCTTTAACGCTGCAATGCTTGGGATACTTGGTTGGCTGATTCTCGCAGGCCGAAGTTCTCTTTTCTGTCGGGAGATTTTCTGAATGCTAACATAATGCAGTGTCTAAGTTATTCTTGGAGCTGGACGTCTCAAGTTATTGTTTAAAAAGGGGTTCGTAGGAAGATTAAGAAAGTTATTTAAGATACCAATCCTTCCTTTTATGTGTATCATGTATAATGTTTTGACATGTTTTCTTATATGGCTAGAGTCTATTCTAGTCTGTACATTTGGGTTGAGCTACCAACATGTATGTGGATAGCCAACTATTACTACCTCCGTCCCAGTTTAAGGTTCTTAGTTTTTTTGTTGTTTGTCTGAAGGATATTTGAGCAATAATTAAAGGTTAATCTAATTATCCAAATGAAAATCTAAAACTTGTTATTGGTACACCATTATATATACTATCAATAACAAGTTTTAGATTTTCATTAAAATAATTAGATTAACATGTAATTATTGCTCAAAGTTCCTTCGGACAAACAACAAAAAAACTAAAAAACTAAGAACCTTAAACTGGGACGGAGGGAGTATTACTTTGCAAATGCAATGAATAAATATTGTTTTTCTTCTCAAACAAACAAAAATATTATTGTTTTTCTTCTCAAACAAACAAAAAAAGAATCTATAAAAGTACCCCCCTCCAAAAAAAGATGGACAACATAGACCTTTAGAATCAAAGTACTATCTCCGTTGGGATGGCAACGGGTCGAATACGGTTCGGATATTGCAAAACCCGTATTCGACCCGAGGCAACCGTAGCTTGTACCGAACCCGTCCGTATCCGACGATGGGCAAATCCGTATCCGTCTGTATCCGACGATGGACAAAACAATCAAATAAGCCGATGACATTAACAGATATTCATGAAAATCGAACAAACCCTAAGAACAATTCATTTCTTTCAGATGAACGATGGAAGCATGAAATTTTGCACAAAAGAATTGAAATTGAGCAAACTAGACGAAATATATAAGAAATTAAGAGAGATCTATGATTAAAAATCGAGAATGGGAAAATTAAAGGAAAGTTGTAAGAAAGGGTAACCAGTAGAAAGGCCAGAAGGTATAATCGAGATCAAAAACGACCAAACGGGGAAGCACTTGGAATAAACCCATTATCTCCATTGCCTCGTTCTTCACCTTCTCTTCTCCCATCATTTCTCTCTCTTTCACCATATAGTCGGGCAAGGGAAAGGAACAAACCCTAAGAACATAGCATGAAAATCGAACACTTACCTTGGACGGCGGGGTAACCGGTGGTGGCCGGAGTAACCTTGTAGGCTGGATCGTCGATTCGTCGCTTCCAGGTCGACGTCGATTCGTCGTTCTCCAGGTCGGCGTCGCCTCTCTCTCTCTCTCTCTCTCTCTCTCTCTCTCTCTCTCTCTCTCTAGGTAGTAACGGCGAGTTTGAAAACCTAATTGAACCTCTCGCTCGTCGCTCACTTGAGATAAAGGTTAGGGGAGTAATAATGATTGAAAGTAAGGGTAAAATAGTAAATAGCCTAATATAAATGCTATTCGGGTCGGATACGGGCGGATCTCATGAAGCTACCGAACCCGCCGAGTTTTGGAAAGTTGTTATCAAACCCACCCATCCCGGACCGGATTGTCTCGGATGCGGATCGGGTTCGGTAGAATTGCCATCCCTAATCTCCGTTCCAAAATGAATGTCCATTTTGTTCGAAATAAGGAGAACATAAATTTAGTACTGAGGTAGAAACATGATCAGATAAATACCAACACTTTTCACCTTACAAATATTTAGACACATAAATAACATCCCAATCTTCAGTAAATGTTGAATAAACCACAAAGTAATCAAAGTAAAGAGAAGAACATAAAGCTCTCGAGTACACAAATTTGGTTCTCTCAAAACAATAAGAAAAATAACAACTAACTCTGCCAACACATTACACACTGTTTCTTCTACCATGACGTTATAGATAAGAACATATATTCTCAGGAGAAGGAAGCCGCACGGTAAGATTCAAAATTTCCCTTCAACGCTGAATCCGCCTATCCTGATCTATCAAATTCCGAATCCGCTTCACAACATAGTGGTACTGTGTCCAGGACAAGAAAAAAAAGGAGGATCAAAATAGGCATGTGTGTGCGTATGTTGTTGGTCTTCTTCAGTGTGTACTGATTGTTAAATATGCTATATGGGCTGGGCATAAGAGATTTAAAGTCATACTCCCTCCGTCCCATAATGATAGTCCCACTTTTTTTTTGTTAGTTTGAATGAACTTCAAGAAATAATTTAGGTTAATTTAATGATCCTATGGTAATCTAAAAAATGTTATCGATAGTATTTTCGATCAGCTGAGAAAAGGGCAAAGTAGAAGCTTTTCTAAAGTTGAGGAACATACTTGGAAATATAAGATTAGAGGAATGAAAATCTTCCCCCTATTGTTTGCATTTGGCCCTTCAATCAGCTTCTGGTCAACCAAGATCCCTTTGCTTTCTTTCAAAACAATATCTGCAATTGTTTGGACTAAGTTGGGAATCCAAGCTGTTCCATTTGGAAGAATCTATGGAGAGAGTGAAAAAATCATAAGTCTAAAGATGGGCAAAAAAACATTCTCAGAAAAAATAACGTTGACAGCATAACCAACCTTTTCATCACTTTCATTCTTGTTACATCTGCCGCTGTTCTCGACCAAAACAACGGGAACAGTACCCTAAAACAACAGCACAGCCACGCCAAATGAGTTGACAAATAAGGACGAGATACAGTGGAGTTTTAGCGGGTTATTATCAGTGGCGTGACAAAACGGCATGCACAAAATATGGATACAAACTTAGTCAGCATATAAATAATGTCCCAGGAAACCTAGGTTGAAAATAAAGAATAGGTTTACCAGGATCCAGTCCACTCGGATCTGATCCATATCTAAGTCGAACAAAGCCGCAAAACTTGAAAGCGTAACTTCAAATAAACATGCCAATCTTTATCCTAACTTTCTTTGGTAAAATTTCTTCAATTAAATGCGATAATATGATTTTTAACTATAATCAATAATAATAATGATGTTCTTTCACGGTTGTCTATTCCGACTTTTTATGCGTCTAAAATTTGATCCCACATTCAATCTATGATCCATCCCGTTCCCTTCAGTGCTTTCCCTAGCCTTGTCCCTTTCTAATCACCATCCCTCATCCCATTGCAAGCACAAAAAGCATTGTTAGGCTACTCAAAACTCTGTTGCAGTAGAAGATAAGGAGATTTTCTCTATACAAGAAAGATGAGAAATGTTACTTGTGGGAAAGAGAAAAGTTAGCTTGGAAAGAAATGTGAAAGAACAATAAAGCTGATCAAACCAAATGGGGGTTATCTGCAATCATCAAAGCAACCTGTTATGGTGAGGTTCAAAATAAATCTATTTGTTTTAACCTTGAAGTAATTTGATGGACAAAAATGGGCACAACTCTCCATTAGCCGTGAGGAGGTTATATGTTTAAAATCTTACAAAGGAGGGGGGGGGGGTTGAGTCATCCGCACATTGGCCATACCACATCTGTTTTATTTTCTTCATTTTACCCTAAATTTAGGTTGTGTTTGTAGCATTAAGCACTTGATGCTTGATGTTTAATACATTGCAGGGTAATTTGAAGGTAGGGTGAGTTTGATAACATCAAACGCTAGATGTTGAATGTTGAGTGAGACTCTTAATGATTTAGAATCAAAATCATTACTTAATCATTAAGAGAAGTGTGTTTTATTTTCTTCATTTTACCCTAAATTTAGGTTGTGTTTGTAGCAGTAAGCACTTGATGCTTGATATATTGCAGGGTAATTTGAAGGTAGGGTGAATTTGATAACATCAAGCACTAGATGTTGAATGTTGAGTGAGGCTCTTAATGATTTAGAATCAAAATCATTACTTGACCATTCAGAGTCTCACTCACAACTGTGATTAAACTCACCCTACCTTATCACCGAGCGATATATTAAGCATCAAGTGGTTAATGCTATCAAACACAACCTTATTTTATGTTGAAACAAACAAGGAACAAGCCTTTTCTCAAATCACAATGACAACCAGCGAGCCCTGTCATTATCTCGAAACCGCATAACACACAATTCAAAAATGACTAGACAAAGATTTTGAACCACTGACTATACTATTTTATTGATGTAATCTTCACGCTTCTCCGTTTCCAAACTCCTTCGGTGGGAAAAGCGGTTAGAAGATTACATAAATACAATAGTATACAGAGATACCAAAACAGTTTCATTGTGCTTCAGTGTTAAATGAAAAGGCTGAAAGATTACAGAAATACAGTAGTGCAAAGACAATGACAAAACTTGCCATTTACATGGCAAGTGAGGCCTAAAACAAGAGATAACTTAATTAAGCTAACTGTGTGTTCTCTTTTAGCTTATAAATTAAGTAAATCAATACATGTATTATTACCAAAGACACATTAGGATTTATAGCGCTAGAACTTATTCAACCCCATTCCCTAGCCTCAATCAAATTAAGGGATGGATAGGAATGGCATTGATGTAAAAACTCCACGGGCTTTTATGGGAACCTGGACCACGGAACTGAGTATCCCAACAACTTTGCAAATCAAACTTACTCTTAATCACTTTTTGCCAAACAAATCCTTGTTCTCGGGGAAAATTCCTACGTATTTACTCACAAGGGAGATGTTCCTACTGACCAAGTTTTCAATTCTAAACCCCCTCCTCCTTAACGCAAGTTTTATTCTTTTTGAATAACAGTCCCTCTTGTGCAGCCCAAAGCACTGTACTGAACTTAATGTAACATATTCTTCCAAGAGGACTTACACTACTGTGTGCGTTTGTGTGTGAGAGAAAATGTGCCTTTTTGAGAGAAGGGGAACAGAGCGCCACCGAGAAGTACCTCAATTTCTTTTTCCCATGGAAAAATCCTCATCCGAGCTTTGTTAACAAGTTTGAGGAGAGCCTCTGATCTTTTCGAAAAGAACTCCTCGTAACTCAGACAATCTGGTGGAGAGAGCTGCGCATGAGTCAGCACAATGATTGATCTGCTCCATATTTGTTTACCAAAACTATCAGTTATGGCTTTCACAATCTGTTTATCTAAGTTATCCACCCTATACGTGTCCAACCGGTCCACATAGAGCAAAACATCTATAGTCTTTCCGAAAAGAAACCTGTTCACTCAGCCACATAACAAAAACAGAGTCATAAATTCAAAGATGTTCAATATAAATTGAAATTCAAACCAAGTTCGAGGTTGAATTAAAAAAGAAAACCCAGGGGAAAAAAAAAAAAGGATGGAAGGCTGTTAGTCAAGGAACCCAAAGCATACCTTTTGATCAAGTCAAATGCCTGGTCATTGACATATCCTCCTTCAACCAGCCCTGGTGTGTCGATGATGTTCAAAGTAAATCCTGCCCGCGAGCGCGACACCATCACAGGCCTTGGTCCTTCTGACTGTAAAAATTAAGTAAAAGAACCCTCACGTCTATATTCAAATAATACAAAACCCGCCTTGAACAACATTAAGCAACTCGCTTCAATAGCAAAAAAGCAACCTGGAAGGCATTGACAGCAACTGCTCTTTCACCAACAATTGAGTTTACAGTCGAAGATTTACCAACACCACCTTTCCCCATCAGAAGGATTGTCAGTGTGTCCAAGTTCTACAGCACCAAATAAACAAAAGGGTTGCCCAAATTATTTCATACATTCCAATTGGTCAATTTTAATAAGCACCGCAAAATAGATGAATTTCTGATGAGAACTTAACATGCACCATAATACTTAATTGACCGTGTTTCACTCAAAACCCAGTTAAGGCATTGACTCCTTTCATCTTCTTTCCACGTAGCACATTAATATCCATAACAATAGTGATCAAAAAAGGGAGAGAGAGATAAACCTCCTGCTTTAATTTTCCCAACAACTCCAACAGCTTAGTCTGTGTGGCAGGAGGGAACTGCTGAATCCCAGTCCACTCACGAATCACCGAAGCCGCCATGGAATCTACAAACACAGATATAAACAGTCTAAATTAAACGCCAGATAGAATCAAAACATGCCGAAACACAAACTCCCTCATTCCCATGTAAGGAGTTGCATTTACTTTCACTTCTCAATTTCAATAAAACCATATATTTTTTTTTCAAAATTTGACCACATTTCATGTCATATTAAAACAAACTTACTTCATCTATGAACTAAACCAAAATACACCAACATAAATATCATCGAAAAACAAGTAAACCCATATCAAAACTTGGTTACGTAAACAAAACAGTAAACATAAATCTGAAAGTCAACATGTGAGGTGGAGAAACTCTAGCTAACATAATTAGACATGAAATTCGCACTGCAAAGTAGTAAAATGTACAGAAACCAAAAGAAACGATAATTCAATGGTTTCAACAAGTCCCCAAATGAAATTTAACATGAAATTGACAAAACCCTAAACGTAAAACGAAGTAAAGTTCAATTTATTTCGCATAAGGAAATGATGATGAAAGTAAATTGCAATGTGCGAGAAACAATACTGGTTGGGAAGGAAGACTTACACAGTTGGTATGAGAAATTCGTCGGCGGTAAAATCAATGTGAGAAGACGGGCGAAAAAGGGGGTAGGAAGGTAGACGGCGAGGAGGGTTTTGAAAAAGAAAACCCCTGCTGTTTACCGGCAACCGCTAGAGGGAGGGGACAGCCTTATCGTCATCAAAACCAATTTGGACGTTTGCCTTTTTCTCTCTCTCCTCTTGTGGGCCTGGCCTTTTTTACTTGGGCTTTTTGGATATTGGGTAGGTGATTAACTGGCCCATAGCATGAACCTTGCTTGCCTATTCTCTCGTTGAATTTGGACTACTTATTGGAATACTTATTTGGAGTTGAAAAAGATAAAAAATAAAGAAGATTATATAAAAAAAAGATTAAAAAAAATAAAGAAGATTATGTAAAAATAGAAAGTTTTTAATATTTTATAAATAATAAAATTCACTTGTCATTTTCATAACTACTCTCTCCATTACAGAGTAAATGTCCACCTTTTCTTTTTTAGTCTGTTCTAGAGTAAGTGTCTATTTCTTAAATTAAATATGACTAACAATCTTTACTTTTCCTCTCAATCACTTTCTTTCATACTTTACTTTTATACTCACAACAACAATCAACTTATTATTCTCTACCTCACTTTTTCTCTCATACCTCATTTTTCATACTCACAACACTTACATCATTTCCATAATTTTTAAATTTCCATGCAAATGGAAGAATAGACACTTACTCTATGTGGTACCCTTTAACTATTTTTTGCCTCACTTTCTCTCTTTTACTCAACTACTCCCTCCGTCCCAGCACAAGTGAGACTTATTTCCCTATTGGGACGTCCCACTAAAAGTGAGACTGCCAAAAATGGAAATGTTTCAACCCCACTTATTTTATCTCTTCAATTTCCACCACTCAATTTATTCAACCAACATTATTATTTATCCCACTCATTCTCTTTTTATTTTCCACCACTCATTTTATCCAACTAACACACACTACTGTTTACTCCACTCATTCTCTCTCTTCATTTTCTACCACACATTTACTAGTTTTTCTTAATTAGTGTGCAAAATCTTCTAGTCCTACTTGTGTTGGGACAGAATGTGTATTTAGTATCACAACACATCATTTTTTCAATTATTTTCTTAATTTTTGTGCCAAAAATCATTTATGAGTGATGGAGGGAGTATATGGGAGGCAATAATGTAATAAGGGATAGTTTGGGGATATAACTGAAACTGCCTGGAAAATAAACGGTATACATTCGGAAAGAGTAAACGACAAAAATGACCAGCGTACTATATGAATTCAACCAATTTGACCCGCGTACTATCTAAACTACCAGATCAACCTGCGTACTATGCATAAATAAACCAAATCAACCTAAATCGTTAGTATGCATCAATGGGTTTTAACCAATGTTAAAAAATTTAACAGATATTACAAAAAAAATGTCTCTATGTATTAATCATAATATAAATGGGCAAATATGCCAAGAAAAACAATTTATAAATAAACCCTAAGGTTTAAAATGAAAATTGAAAAAAATATAATCCCAATTCGTTTAACCATCGTCTCTCTATTTTTTCTCTGCGTTCATACTTCCTGGTTCATACGCTATTCATCCCTTCCCCCTCCCCTTCCGCCATAAACGCCGTCCATGGCGGCCCCTCCTCCTCCTCCTTTCCACACTCTTCCCTTGCCTTATGTCGCCTCTTCCCCCCTCTCCCATCCCCTTACTTGAATCTGATCTTTCATCTCCTCAAATCAGGTCCTCCAAATCCAAATTCTCGGATGCCTATGTTCTTTCTCGAATTTCCGGCGGTCGGAGGACGATGAGTGACTTGAAGCTTGGGCTCGTTGTATGACGGTGCTGAAACAACAAAAAATTGAGGTGGTGATCGGAGCCATGTGCAGAGATTCAGAAATGGTCTTGTTTCCAGACCTGATTCAGAAACTGTCTTGTTTCCAGATCTAATTGTTTCCATAATTAAAAAAAAAAAGTCTTATATGGAGATATGTTTAAGATTTGATTTTGAGTTACTTGGTTCTGATTTGAATTTCATGTGTGTGAATTTTGAATGAATGCTTTGTTGAAGTTTAAAAATGGTGAAGCCAAAAAGTGGTGGAGGCGGCGGCTGGTGATGGTGAGATGGCAGGAGATGGTGGTGATGTGAGATGGTGGTGGCGGTGGTGGTGTGAGAAGGTGACGGGGTAGTGGTATGAGACGGTGGTGGGAAAAGGTGGTTGTTAGTGGAGAAGAAGCAATTAAAACATGATGGTACTTAGCTAAACAAGTTAAGAATTTGTTAAGTTATGAGGTAATTTGAAAAATTTAATTGACAAATCCGTCAAATTACTAACCCTTGTTAATGCCCACTAACATTTATTAACGATTTAGGTTGATTTGGTTCATTTATTAATAGTATGCAGATTGATTTGGTAGTTTAGATAGTAAGCGGGTCATTTTGATTGAATTCATAGGTAAGGTCGTTCAGAAAATTTTGGGGGAAACGCGTTTCCCCCCTAATGTTAAAAAAAGACATGTTTTAAAACGCGTTTCCCCATAATGTTAAAAAAAGACGTGTTTTAAATATACGGACGACCTGTTTTAAAACGCGTTTCCCCCTAATGTTAAAAAAAGACGTGTTTTAAATATACGGATTTGGTGTTTTAAGGCCTAAACTCACTGTTTTAAAGCCTAAACTTGCTATTTTATTTTCTTGGTGTTTTAATGCCTAAACTTGCTATTTTAATGCCTAAACTTGCTATTTTATTTTCTAGGTGTTTTGAGGCCTAAACTCAATATTTTAAGGCCTAAACTCGCTGTTTTAAGGGTGAAACCATATTAAAAAACAAGTCTTTTTTTAATAATAGGGGGAAACGCGTTTTAAAACAAGTCTTTTTTTAACATTAGGGAGAAACGCGTTTTAAAACAGGTCTTTTTAACATTAGGGGGAAAGTTTCCCCCAAAATCAACTCAAGGTCGTTTACTCCATTCGGAAAAGCCTAAAAGAAAATACCCAGTCGACGGCTCAACTCCAACTGCAGTGTATTCATTCTGGTGATGCTCGCTGAACAAATTTCATCAATCCAATGGAGAAACTGAAATCAGCGATTCCAGAAACCCTATTTCAGAGAATTTCACAAAGCAACCTCCTTAATCTCCCTTCAACTTGCTCTTCGCTCGTTGATTTCTTCAATCAATTACCCCTCTTTCACCAAGTATTAATTACTCTCCTCTTCTCTCTTCACACACACACACACACACTCACTCACACTTGTTTAATCGATTTCAAAATTTCTTGGTATAACAACAGATGGTGGATGACTTAACGAGCAATGAAACCGCGCTTTGCTCCAAGAACAAGGATGCTGCTTTGGAAATGAAAGCTAAAGGAAATCAATGCTTCTCCAGCGCTGATTTCTCAAATGCGTTGCGTTTTTACTCTCAGGTTCCATTTCTAGCTATACAATTCGTTCCACCTCAAGACTCCTACTTTCGGTTTTGGGTTATTTTAGTTTAGGGTTAATTGCAATTTGGTTCCCGACTTTTTCCAAAATTTGCAATGTTGATGCTGCATTTTCAATTTCGCTAATTGGTATACTCACTTTGTCATCTTGTTGCAATCTGCCTATAAAAGTAACTGGGCTTTAGTTTTCTAACAGATTTTACGTTTTAAGGGATGTTTTTAAGATATTTTTGAAGCTACACATATCCGATTGATATGATTCTTTTTTTTTAAAATTGAAACTAATATTTAAATTTACAACATATATTTTTTTGGTAATTTTTCGGGTGGCTGAATTATTTTATATTAAATATTGATTTTAAATATTAAGAAAAAAAGAAAACACTTGAATAATAATCTAAAAAAGATATTAGCCGTAAACATGTGTCATATGAAGTAAATGCTATATGTGGATTATCAATTCATTAAAATATTTGACAGGAAAAAAAAAAGGAGAGGAAGAGGAGGATGAATCGGGGGAAGAGTGTATGTGGAAGGGGTGATGCGGGAACGTGGAGTAGGGGTGGAGGAAAGTAAACGCTAGGAAAGAAGGTATATCATGGTGGAAACTAGTAATTTTTTCAGATTATTTTTTCACATGTCCTATATTTTTTAAATATTTTCATTTATTTAAATTACAAATTAATATAATATAACTAGTTCACCAAAAAAATGCAAAAAAAAAATATATGCTGTAAATTTAAATATTAGCTTATGTTTAAAAAAGAATCATACCAATCGGATACGTGTAGCTTCACAAACATCTTAAAACGTTATGTACTAGTCACATGACATAAAATCTGTTAGAAAACTAACACCCAGTTACTTTTGTAGTCGGATTGCAACAAAATGACAAAGTGGGCATACCAATTGGCGAAATTGAAAAGACAGCATCAACATTGCAAATTTCGGAAAAACTCAGGAACCAAATTGCAATTAACCCTTTAGTTTAATCCCATTATCTTAAATTTAACATCATCTGAAATAATTTTGGTAACTCCCCTATTCGACCTTCTTGTATGTTGTTCTCCACTTACAATTACTCCCTCCAGCCTGTGAGAAAGGTCCTACCTTAGGCTCCTTTTGTTTCACGACAAATAAATGAAATCAATAAAATACTTGGGAAATAATTTAATTTGATGGGTAGGGTGGGAGGGGGGGGGGGGTAGGGGTGAGGTGGGGTCGGGGTAATGTGGTGGGGGATTGGGGTGCTGAGGAGGTGGGATGAGGGTGTTAAGAAATATTTTGAGTTAATGGGTGTAGGAGGAATTGGAAAATGACATATGGAAGTCTTAGTCATGTTACTAGAGACCCCAATAAACAGAGAAGAGGGGAATAGGAATGGAGAAATCAAAGCGAAGAAGAGGTTACCTAAAGAGAGTCGAGAGAGAACCTAGGACAAAGTCGTTTCGCACAGTCGTCCGTGAAATGTACTACCGAGGCTTCACTCGGTAAGTCATTATACGGAGTAAATGACCTATTTTCCATTAACCGGAAAATGAATTCCATTGACTTCAAAAAATAATTTGTTACCAAAATCTGGGAAATGAGGAAAGCTTTTTCCATTATCATTTTCCCTAAAACAAATGGAGCCTTAATTTAAGCATGCCTCATTGATTAAGGTCCCATTTCATTAGTTGACTATGATCTTCCTTCACTGGAATTACGCAGTTTTATTTCAAACTTAAATTAGTATATACTCCCTTCGTCCCAGCTCACTTGACACTTATTTCCATTTTGGTCTGTCCCAGCTTACTTGACACTTCCCAAAATAACCTTCTTTTTATAATTTTATATTCACTCTACCCCACCACTCATTCTCTTTCTTCATTTTCCACCACTCAATTCATTCAACCAACACTACTATTTACCCCACTCATTCTCTCTCTTCATTTTCTACCACATATTTTTCGTATTTTATTCATTTTCCTTAGTTATTGTGCCCCCCTCTTGGGTGTCAAGTGAGGTGGGACGGAGGGAGTATATGGGTGTGAAAATTGTTACTAGTAAAGAATTGATGTTTAAAGCAAGACTCGATTTTTGTATGTGGGTTAGTTAAGCTGGTTATATTAAAGAAAATATTGCAATGAAAATAAGGCTGCGTACATCCGACCCCCCCTTACCCCACCATAGGTGGGAGCCTTTGCGGCACTGGGGTAATGTTGTTGTTGTTGTATGCTACTCCCTCTGTCCCTAAATGAATGTCCAAATTTAATTTAAGGGACATTCTGAAAATCTCTATTTTTAATACAATTTAGAGGAAAATATTCATATATTCTTGTAATATTCTTTCCATACATTTAGTTTTGCAAGTATATATTACTAGTGGGAAAAAGAAAAGGTAAAATAACATTCAGGGACAAAGTTTTCTTTTCTAAAAAAGACATTCATTTTGGGACAAAAATTTCTTGAAAATGGACATTCATTTAGGGATAGAGGGACTAGTATTCATGCCAGCTCTTTACGTGTCTAATCATGTACGCATCTACAGGCCCTGCGTAATGCTCCAATGTATGCTGATGACACGTGCAAAAATCTTGTGGCAGCTCTATATATGAATCGTGCAGCTGCATTGCAGGTTAGCTATATGTTAAAAGTCACATTCATGCATGATAGATTAGTTCTCGTTTTGCTTTGTTATGTGTATTAGTGGCATAGTATATACTGGAAGATTTATTAGCCCGCTGCCCATCACAACTAGTTGAGATAATGGCTGAGTTAAGTTGGATCTACTAACATGACATTTTTTGGCTCAGTCTATTAGTATAGACTAGCCTGCTCTCATTCGTGAAACGTATACGGTTCAGAAGATGCAGTTGTTTGACATTTTTAACCTTTTCTTCTAGGGGATGGGGTTTCTGGTGGAGTGCCTACGTGATTGTGATCGCGCTCTCGTAATTTGTCCGAGTTATGCAAAGGTGAAAGCAATTTCATTATCACGTCCGTTGTTGTCAATTTTTATTTGCATTTATGTTGGATAAGTACAGACCTTGTTTAAGTTGTTTGGAAAAATTAGAAGCAAAACACATCATTTTCACAAGTAATAAAAAGTTGTTTGGTAAATGTTAGTGTTTAACTGGCCCCATTGTTATCTTGATGTTGACATATTCCAAACTAAACTGCAGGCATGGTATCGAAGAGGTAAGGCAAATGCAGCATTGGGAAATTACGAAGATGCAGTTTGTGACTTGAGTATTTGCATGGAATATTCCTCAAGTGGAAAGAAGCAGATAGAAAGTGAACTAAAGCTGATCTTAGACCAGCAAAAAGGGAAACACATTTTGTCAGATAAAACTGAGGGGAACAACGCAAACTTCCTAGGTATAAACAACAATCAGATTATCATGTTTTGTTAGTAGTATGTCTTATAGTTCACTTTGATATTTTTGTTATTTCCATTTTTCATCTTGCTGTTCATGTTTCGCATGCTTGGTTCTAATTCTCGTTGACTTCTCTTCACCAGTCTTTGTTTCACTTACCACATGTAATGTCAACATAACATCCTGCATTATGACATCTCCTGTGATATAATACTGGTCAAGTAGTTAATACATGTTTCTTGCTGGTTTTCTTATAAAACATAAAAAAGGATGTAGTTAATACATGTTTCTGTCAGCAATGGGGAAGGTCATAAACTATATCTGGTTTTGTGTGATGGACATCTTCACCTAAACCTTTCTAGTTTAACTTTTTTCAAACTATTCTGCAACAATTGTTTGGTTCTATCAGATTTGTCCATGATGTCATATTTTAATAGGTATTTTCTTGATTATTATAATGTAGGTCTTATGTAACAGATAACCCGCATCAAATGCAATTGCAGTGTATTTCTACAGAAACTAAAGGAAGGGGTATGGTCTCGCTGACGGACATACCTCAAGCTTCTTTGATTCATACGGAAGAACCTTATGCTGTGGTAAGTGAATTATCATTATTATTTTTTAAATCTTTCAGCATTTCTAATATCTACGTCTGATATAATTTCACAGTTTCACTAAGCATGTCTGTTATGATTTAACTTATTACGCCAATTATAGTCTCAGAAATTCCTTTTTTGGACTTATTTTCACAAATCTACTCTTGCTGTAAGTGTTATCCACGAATAATGTTGTCTTATTAGCCAAGATCAAATCTCATTCTCACTCCAGAGTTTCTTGTGTGTGGGTCATGTGAAGCGGACTGGGCTTTTGAGCCACATATATCTATATATAATACTCTCCGTCTCGAATTAAATCTCCTGATTTTTGTGTTGGGAAATGTTTTTTTTTCCCAGGTCATATTGAAAACTTTCCGGGAAACACATTGTCATTTCTGCTTGAATGAACTACCAATAGATACAGTTCCATGCCCATCATGTTCCATTCCTTTGTACTGCTCAACTTTATGCCAAGTTCAAGCAGGAGGACAAAAGATGTTGTGGAATGATGCAAACAACTTTGGCATTGAAGAAAATTTTTCTAGTGAGATCAGGAAGCATATTAGAGATGTTACAAGACCCGATATTTGTGGTGTGCCCATGGACCATTATGAACATCAGCACGAGTGTCATGGAGTAAATTGGCCTGCGGTTTTACCATCTGACGTAGTTTTGGCTGGTCGAATGCTAGTGAAGTCAATGGAACAGAAAGGACATTTGGGTGAACTTTCCCGCTCAATTGTTAATTTGGTACCTTTGCCACCCACTTTTCTGTATTGTTGTGCACTTTCCTTTTTGTTGGAATCTGATATAGCAACTGCTGGCAATCAATCTTCTTACAGGAGCTTTGTCACAACCACAACGAACTTAATTCCAACAACAAATTGGAAATGCATATCTATTCTATCGTTTTGGTCGCCTGTATTGTTAAGCATTCTCCTAGCTCCCGAATTCAAATGAATGGTGTCACTGTTTCGCAAGTAGGCTCCTCCTCCCTCCTAGCTTTTTCTAAACGTATCTTGTAGTTCAATTTTTTTTCAATTTTGTATGGTCTTTTACCTTTGGCTTGTTGATTGTTAATAGTGCTAGTTTTCACAGTTTAAAATGGTCCATTAGCTTTCTCAATTTCATCTATGGTTGTTAATTACTTTCTTTCCCTTCTCTGGATGCAGTGTGTTGTGCTTCTGTCACAAATCAAGGTGAACTCCATGGCAATTGTTCGCATGAAATCTCTTGACGCAAATAAACCAAAGAATACGTCTATAATATTATCTTCAGCTGGTGATAGTTCAACTGGTACAGTCGAACAGGTTTGCACACGGTAGTATTTTTTATTTTATTTTTAAATGGGTTTTTTGTTTTACTATGATAGATAAATTGTCCTTAGGCTACATTAAATGGCCTATAAATAGCCTAGCACATGTCCTTAACAGGATTCAAACTCACTACCTCCACTATGGAGGCTATACCGGATACCATCAGAACCAAAGTTCTTTTGGTAGTATGGTGCTGGCATTTTCGTAAGATTCTCCTCCATGTATTTTCATAAGAGCGTTGCATTATTTTCTTTGAAGTGCTTGCAAGTTTAACACGCTATGTTTTGACCAAACTTGGCTCGCCCATAAAAGTAGAATATGCAACCTCATTGATGGATACGAGTTTTTTAATACATTGGATCCTTGTACACACATGATTGATGTATCTTTCTTGAACTCCTACCAATGATTCCTATTATTTAATGAAAAAACTACCAAATTTACCATCATTAAATGTCTCTTCATCTACATTACTTCACACAATAAAACAATTATTACAATCCAACAAGTACCAAAGCAAGGGTAAAAGTGAAATTTGAATACTTATCACTCAAAAGTGACAATTATTTTGGACCAAAAAATTCTCCAAAAATGACAGCTATTTTGCACCGGAGGGAGCACTACTTTATCTTGCAAACACTTGAATGAAGTCATTTGAAAGATTCTTCTAGTTTTTCCTCTTATAAGGACAAAAGTTAATAAAAATATAGCATGTCCAAACTTGGCAATTTCCGTGCATCAAAATGAACCTGCAAAAGTTGTCATTTGTTTTACGTTAGTCGAGTACTTTAGACAATTTGAGTACAGATACCCTTCTTCTTGAAGCAGTCAGTGTTCCTTCTGATATTAAGCCAACTTATATGGTTGAGGACTTTGTTAATACGTTACATGACACTCATTAGTACATTCCATGTCATCTGAATTATTCTTTCTTAAACGCTCTTTATCATGCTTCGTAATTGTTTGACATTTATTTTTTCAGCTGGTAGTTGTCTAACCTTACCGTGCCAGTTAAATTCTCCCTTTCACGCCCTGATTGAGCCTGCTTTATGGCTGATGTTTTACAGGTCAGAGTGGGTCAAGCCATTTATTCAGCTGGCAGTCTTTTTAACCATTCTTGCCAGCCAAACATAAACACTTATTTCCTTTCTCGAACTCTTCATATACTATCCACAGAATTTGTGTCAGCAGGTCAACCACTCGAGCTGTCTTATGGGCCACAGGTACCTCACTCATGCCGACTATCATTTGTTTCTGTATTTATTTTATCACAAATCGGTATGTCTTACTACGTTATTTTTGGCGACATTTAGTTGATTATGCGTTGGTAAGTTAATGAAATAGCCACTTGTCTTATTTTTGGTAAACCGTGCTTTCCAGGTTGGCCAGTGGGATTGTAAAGACAGGCAACAGTTTCTACAAGACCAATACACCTTTAAATGTCAGTGCAGGGGATGTTCCGAACTGAATCTATCAGACCTTATTATAAATGCTTTCCGGTGCATGAAACCGCATTGTTCCGGAGCTGTCTTAGATAGCAGTACCGTCAATTATGAAAAACTTAAAAAAAGCATCTTCCTTGAGAGTCCCAAATCTTGCAGTTCGGAGGCTCATATCCAGGTATTCATCCAATTATGATCTATGAACCTCTTTCTGGTATTTTAATAAATACCCCCTCCGTCCCATAACAACCTGCACCAATTTCCTTTTTGGGTGTCCCATTGTTAAGTCCCACTTTCAGACTTTCCTAAAATGTCCATCTTTTATTCTTTTTTATTTACTCTACTCACTTGTCATACTCACACACTTAGATTGTGGGTCTCACTCTCAAATCATCTTACTCACAGCCTGTAACACCCCAACTTTCCACTACAATTAAATAATAACTTAATACGAATAATTCCCAAAATAAGAATGCCCAACGGCTATAAATAACCACAATTCAAACATTAACCAACGTTCAAATCCACAACGGCTAGTACAAACCACTAGCTCAAACGGTAACTAACGGAAAGTAAAGTTTATAACTTAACCATAACGGAAACATAACCACTAATTACTTTATTAAAAGAAAACTCCTAAGCCGCCAACCTTGCGACTCTTGATCTGCTTATTTATAACCTGGAGAGAGAAAAAGATGAAAGGAATGAGCGAACAATGCCCAGTAACTTCATACGGTATCCCCTCGGGTACTAAGAGGAGATGACCGAAACGAACGGTAACAATGAATTACAATGAACGGATATAACTCAAGGATCAAACTATCACTCAGTTTGAAAAGAAACATTTACTTGATGAAAAACAATTCATTACTTGAAAACACGTGGCTTCAGAGGCAGTTTCCAAAACACAACATTTTACTCACACTTTACTTTTCTTTACTTTACTTTACTTCATTTAGGGATTAAGCACGTGCTGTACCCAGGGCTCGGGTTTCTACTGACCGCACCCAAAATCGGTATATCATGATAACCTACGTTACTTCATCAAGCAACGCAAAGGGGTCCACATGTTCAACTTAGAACTATGGATAACTGTAAGGGTCCACTTATCCGTTTCGGGATTATGGATAACTGTAGGGGTCCACTTATCCGTTTCGGGATTATGGATAACTGTAGGGGTCCACTTATCCGTTTCGGGATTATGGATAACTGTAAGTCTTTTACTTATTACAAAACTTTACTTTAAAGAGCTTTTACAAAACAAAGCTTAACTTTACAAACTTTACTTGATCACTTTTAAAAAGATACACATCTCACTTGGACACCAAGGTTACAAAATCAATCATACACATGATAACCCTATTGAACAATAACCATATCAATAGAGGGGATAACAAAAGACGGAACAATTCGCAGAACGGAATAGTTATTAAAAGACTATCTAGCCACACAGATAGTTTACTTTATAAAAACAGAGATTGGGAATCCTAACAAAGGATTAAGAATCAATACACAACTAAGAGCGTAATCCCTTACCTTAGCTTCGAGTTCTACTAGCTTGCTTTACTCCGCTTGGACAATCTACAATATGAAATAGTCCAGCCTTAGACATGAGAAAAATACTATTTTACTTCCGTCCCAATTCACTTCTTTTTACTCGATTAATTCCATGGTTTAGTCATCTATCACCCTTTCCTAGTTAACCAATAACTTTAAGAATGACTACAACACCCCTAGGGTTTTTATTAGTCAATCCCCAATTCTCAATTTCACTACACAAATTACACACACTGATTTCACACTTTCTGCACACACTTACTGAGTACACCTACTGACAGACACACCCACCACTCTGATTCACACACCCTCTGGTACACCCACCACTCTGAACACACCCACACATTCAGATACGCACACCCACCATCAGCACACACTCACACCCACCATCAGCACACCCACACTTCAGACACACACCTCAGACACACACACACCCACCATCAACCCACACACACACACCCACCAGCTATTACACTTACACGCACACACACAAACACATCACAGCACACACACATCACGCACACACACACCTCAGCGACACCCAACGCCGCACACACACACAAGCAGTCCATCTTCTTCTTCCTTCTTAATCCCATACTACTAAACCCTAGTTCATACTTTTAGGGTTAGGGTTTCTTAATCCAACGATTTAACCTTACCAAGATGAAGAGAAAGGTTTGAGGGATTCTAGAATTACCTTAATGAGCACGATTCCTTCTTCCCTTTTCTTCTCCTTCTCCCGTTCTCTCTCTCTCTGCGCTTCTCTCACTCTGCGGCTTCTCTCCCTCTATTCTGCCGTTTTTTTTTTTTTTTTTTTTTTTTTTTCTTTCCTTGCGGTAACTGAGAAAGCCTTAGGGTTTAAGAGGGAGTATTTATATTAATGGGACTTCCCAAATCCCCACTTTAAATTGGACTCCTAATCCTTCTTGTTAATGAATTGGGCTTTTCTTCTTTTAACCCAATAACTAAACTAAACTAATTATTAAAGTTTGGCCCATTAATAATTAAGAGTTTAAAATAAATAAAATTAAAGGTAAGTTCGGGTTATTACATTCTTACCCCCTTAAAAGAGTTTGGTCCTCCAAACTAAACGTACCTTAACCTTCGAACAAAGCGGGATACATATCACGCATTTCACTTTCGAGCTCCCACGTGGCTTCTCTTTCCGTGTGATTGCTCCACTGCACTTTTACGTACGGAATTACTCGCTTCCGCAAAACTTGATCTTTACGGTCTATAATCTTTACCGGCTTCTCATCATAACTCAAGTCTTCACGAAAACGTAACTGTTTGTACTCTATGACGTGGCTCGGGTCAGCTACGTATTTCCTCAACATCGACACGTGAAACACATTGTGCACACCAGACAGCACAGGAGGTAGAGCCAACTTATAGGCTACCGCTCCTATTCGTTCTAGAATCTCGAACGGCCCCACGTACCTAGGACTTAACTTCCCACGAATCCCAAACCGCATGACCCCTTTTGTCGGTGAGATCCTCAAGAACACATGATCTCCTATTTGGAATTCCAGATCGCGCCTTCGATTATCCGCATACGATTTCTGCCTACTCTGCGCAGTTAACAACCATTTGCGAATCTGTTGAACTTTATCCGCCGTTACTTGAACAATCTCGGGTCCAGTTAACTTTCTCTCGCCTACTTCATCCCAACACGCAGGCGATCTACATTTCCGCCCATAAAGAGCTTCATACGGCGCCATTCCAATACTAGAGTGGTAACTGTTGTTGTAGGCAAATTCCACTAGTGGTAGATGATCATCCCACGCTCCTTGCCAATCTAACGACGTTGCTCTCAATAGGTCTTCGAGAGTTTGAATCGTCCTTTCTGACTGTCCGTCTGTCTGAGGGTGAAATGCTGTACTCATAGTTAACTCCGTCCCTAACGCTTTCTGTAAACTCTTCCAGAAGTTTGATGTGAACCTCGCATCTCGGTCTGACACTATAGAGACCGGTATCCCATGTAACCTTACGATCTCATCCACATACAACTTAGCTAACTTCTCCAACGAATCAGTCACCTTGATTGCTAGAAAGTGAGCCGATTTAGTGAGCCTATCCACTATGACCCAAATTGCGTTATGACCCTTCAACGTCTTGGGAAGTCCAATAACCAGATCCATAGTAATGTGTTCCCACTTCCACTCTGGAATAGGTAACGATTGTAGTAGTCCCGCGGGTTTCTGGTGTTCACTTTTCACTTGCTGGCACACCAAACACTTAGAAACGAATTCCGCCACCTCATTCTTCATATTGTTCCACCAAAAGGATTCCTTTAGATCCTTATACATCTTAGTACTCCCAGGGTGAACCGAAAACCTTGAACAGTGAGCTTCTTCAAGAATTTCCCTCTTGATACTATCATTATTAGGCACCCAAATCCTTGATCGATACCTCATGATCCCGTCGTCGCTAACACGGAAGTCTACCATTCCCTTCTTACTGATAACCTTGTGAATCGCTTCCAACTCGTCATCCACATTCTGAGCTTCCTTGATTCTCACTAACAGTGTTGGTTGGACACTCATCTGGGCCAAATAGCCTTTAACTTTAACCTCTAGCTTTACTATTTCACTATCTCTCAATTCTCTTACCCCCTTAGAAATCATAGTCGCTAATGTTCCATGGTTCTTTCTGCTTAACGCATCTGCCACCTTATTGGCCTTCCCAGGATGATACAAGATTTTGCAATCATAATCTTTAAGTAACTCTAGCCATCTCCTTTGCCTCATATTCAACTCTTTCTGAGTGAAAATGTACTTAAGACTTTTATGGTCGGTGTAAATTTCACATGGTACCCCATACAAATAGTGTCTCCAAATTTTCAATGCAAACACCACGGCCGCTAACTCCAAATCGTGAGTAGGATAGTTTTTCTCGTGGTTCTTGAGTTGCCTAGACGCATAAGCCACCACTTTATCATTTTGCATCAACACACAACCCAAACCTTTCAATGAAGCATCACTATAGATCACGAAGCCATCACTGTTTGTTGGTAACGTAAGAACAGGCGCAGACACCAATCGCCCTTTCAACTCTTGAAAACTCTTCTCACAATCGTCTGACCACACAAATCTTGTCCCTTTTGTGGTTAACCTGGTCAATGGTAGAGATAACTTCGAAAACCCTTCCACGAACCTACGGTAGTACCCTGCTAAACCCAGAAAGCTCCTTATCTCACTAACAGAAGTTGGTCTCTCCCAATTAATTATATCCTCAACCTTTGCAGGGTCAACTGCTATCCCATTCTTAGATACCACATGTCCCAAAAACGCTACTTCCTCAAGCCAGAATTCACACTTCTTAAATTTGGCATACAACTTTTGCTCCCTTAAAATCTGTAGTACTAATTTCAAATGCTCTTCGTGTTCCTCTTTTGACTTCGAATACACTAAGATGTCGTCGATGAATACTATTACACACTTGTCCAAATATTCTTGAAATACTCTATTCATAAGCTCCATGAACACAGCAGGCGCATTCGTCAGCCCAAACGGCATTACTAGGAACTCGTAGTGTCCATACCTTGTCCTAAAAGCCGTCTTTGCTACATCTTCCTTTTTCACTCTTAACTGATGGTAACCAGAACGTAGATCAATCTTAGAGAAATAGCATGCACCTTGGAGTTGGTCAAACAAATCATCGATCCTTGGTAAAGGATACTTATTCTTAATTGTCACACGGTTTAACTCCCGATAGTCAATGCATAGTCTCATCGACCCATCCTTCTTCTTTACAAATAATACCGGCGCACCCCACGGTGATGCACTCGGTCTAATCAGGCCCTTGTCCAAAAGTTCTTGTAACTGCTCCTTTAACTCTTTAAGTTCCGGCGGAGCCATCCTATATGGTGCTCTTGAAATCGGTGCAGTCTCAGGTGCTAGATCTATCGAAAACTCCACTTCTCGCTCCGGCGGTATTCCTGGCAAATCTTCGGGAAAAACATCCTTGAAATCTTTTACTATGGAGAGGGATTCGATGGTCACTTCTTTCTTGTTTGACTCACCAACATACGCAAGAAATCCCTCACAACCTTTCTTAACAGTTTACGAGCCTTCATTACGGAAATCAGGCCTGTTCGGACTCTTGGTTTCGCCCCTTGAAAACGAAATCCTTCCCCAGAGGGTAATTCAAAATTCACTTCTTTTCTAAAGCAGTCTACTTTGGCATGATACGCAGCCAACCAATCCATACCTAGGATGATGTCAAAGTCACTGAGATCCAGACATATAAGATCAACCTCGAGTTCTCTATCGCCTATCCTTAAAGGACAACTTTGAAACACTGAAGTAACTGGGATCGACTCCTTAGTCGGGGTATCAATTACCAAGGGTACTTCTAACGCCTTAGGTGACAATTTTAACTGTTTTGCCAACTTAGAACTAATCACAGAATGAGTGGCACCAGAATCTATCAAAGCGTATACGTTGCGAGAATATAACTGAAGCGTACCTGCCACCAAGTCATTTGTGGCTCTAGCATCTCTAGCAGTCATGGTGAACACACGCCCCTGACCACCGGTCTTACTTTTGTCTTCTGCCTTCACCCCATGAGTTTGTGCATTCTTCTTCGGCTCTGGGCACTTCCACTGCGGATGCCCAATCTTTTCACAGTTATAGCACTTCCTTTCTCTGTACTTGCACGCGTCAGCCTTATGATTGCCATCACACGCAGGGCATACTTCGACGGTCCCATACTCTTTAGCCTTTCCCTTATCGTACGCGGTTCGGTTTCCAAGGTTCCTGTTCGGGTACTTGTTTGCTGTACGATCATAGCTTCCCTCAGCTTTCCTCTTTCCATGATTATCACGGTCTCGGTCGTTGAACTGTCCCTTGTTCCCAGTTGAATCTTTATTAGTAGACTTGTCTCCAGACTTCCTCTTTTCATCCCTCTTGCTGCGGTACTCATCCGACTCCCTTTCTACAATTCTGGCTCTGTCTAGCACTAACCCATATGTCGCTAACTGCAGAGGCGTGATTCTGTATCGAATCCGATCGCTCAGCCCAGCTTCGAACTTCCTGGCCTTTTGTTCCTCGCTGTCGAAAAAGGTCGGTGCAAATTCCAGCAGATCTGTGAACCTTTCACTATACTCGTCCACCGTCTTGTCACCTTGAGTTAAATTCAAAAACTCTGCCACTCTGGCGTGACGAACACTAGCCGGGTAGTATTTCTCATTGAATACTACTTTAAACCTTTCCCAGGTGAAATTTCCTTCACCCCTAGCCAAAGCTGCTCTCTTTTCTGCATCCCACCAAGTGCGAGCCGCACTCCTAAGCATGAATGTTGCAAAAACTACCTTCTGCTCTGTGGTACATTCCAAAGTTTCAAAAATGTGCTCCATATCCTTAACCCAGTCCTCCGGCTTCTCCTTTGAGGTACCGGAGAAAGTGTCCGGCTTCCTCCTTTGAAACATTTCCAGCGGATCTCTCATTGGTACCTGCTGGGGTTGGTTTTGAGGTTGTGCTAGATGGTTCACCACCTGTCCGATTCCAGCCACGGTCTGGTTCAGCGTTTGCAGAAGGTTCGCCATGTTCGGATCGACATTACCTTGGTTTCCCGCGTTGCGAGCGTTACCACGGTTTCCTCTTCCTCTTCCAGACATCTGAAGTTAAGAAAGATTGAATTATAACTGATTGATGACCCACCACTAAAACGGGTTTTACATATTAATGACAATTGATTTAACTAGGTCGGTTACTTGACCTCACAATTTACTGTTTCATCGAGAGTCTATACTTAACTTGGTCTCATACTAACTTCACGTACATATTTATGTGTATATATCGGTCTTACTTTAGACCTTTCACTGCATCGACCTTACTTTAGGTCTTTAACTATATTAGTCGTTGTACTCAAACGAATTTTATACTTTTATAGGCCGTCCCCACAGTACTGATTACTATAATTTAACGCATTCACTAAGTTTATTCAAACATAGTTTAACTTAAGGAATCACATGACAAGAAATAACTTAACTTAAAAATAACTTTTATTTATTTAACTGATCTAAACTAGAATAATCACTAAGTTCTTTTACTAATAGAACTAAAAAGGAATACTAAACCCTTTTAATGAAAGAATGCTAACTTCTAAAAAGAATACTAAATAAATGGCTACTCCCCTCATAATCATGGGGTTACATTTTTCCTAGGTCTACCCCTAGGCCTTCCAGTTGGCACATAAACTTTCCTTGAACCTCTTGGCCTTCCTCTTGGCCTAGGGACCGGTTCTTCCTCCAGTACATCATCTTCAATCATAATCGGGGCAGCTTCACTGCCCTCTACAATAATGTCAATTTCGGTGGCTTCTTCTTCAGTCGCCACATTTTCTGCCACTGGCTCTTTATAGAAATTCCTATAAAATTCCTCTCTAATATTGGCTATTTCTTCGTCCTTTTTGTTTATTGCTTCTTTCAACTTCTCTATTTCTTCTCGAGCCTTATACCACAAACCTCTAGTTTGCATCCATTTGTCAAAGGTATAGTCCGCTTCCTTCTTTTTCTTCGTCAATTGTCCCTTAAGCTGCCTAATCGTCCATGCACCCCTTACGATTGCTCTCTCCTTGGGTGTTTTAGTCTGTAGTCCGTCCATGATCTACAATGTAAACACACAAGCATTAAAATCACAAGCATCCCATAGTGTAATTCATTCTTAAAAGAAAATATCAATCACTCAAGCCATACTCAAGTACATACTCATCCTCATTTAGAATCTCCCTTTAGGTTCTTTCCTAAAATAGCAAATTTCTATAAAAGGAAAGTTTCCTAACTTAGAAAGTTTCCTAAAATGGAAAGTTTCCCTAAATAGCAGCTTCCCTAAAATACTTTGTTCTTATCAGAGTTCTAAAGCCCACACTAGTTAAGTACTACTTCTCCCAATAGTCTTAACTTCTAATTCTGAGTCTCCCAAGTAATCTTAAACCGGGGCTCTGATACCAACTGTAACACCCCAACTTTCCACTACAATTAAATAATAACTTAATACGAATAATTCCCAAAATAAGAATGCCCAACGGCTATAAATAACCACAATTCAAACATTAACCAACGTTCAAATCCACAACGGCTAGTACAAACCACTAGCTCAAACGGTAACTAACGGAAAGTAAAGTTTATAACTTAACCATAACGGAAACATAACCACTAATTACTTTATTAAAAGAAAACTCCTAAGCCGCCAACCTTGCGACTCTTGATCTGCTTATTTATAACCTGGAGAGAGAAAAAGATGAAAGGAATGAGCGAACAATGCCCAGTAAGTTCATACGGTATCCCCTCGGGTACTAAGAGGAGATGACCGAAACGAACGGTAACAATGAATTACAATGAACGGATATAACTCAAGGATCAAACTATCACTCAGTTTGAAAAGAAACATTTACTTGATGAAAAACAATTCATTACTTGAAAACACGTGGCTTCAGAGGCAGTTTCCAAAACACAACATTTTACTCACACTTTACTTTTCTTTACTTCATTTAGGGATTAAGCACGTGCTGTACCCAGGGCTCGGGTTTCTACTGACCGCACCCAAAATCGGTATATCATGATAACCTACGTTACTTCATCAAGCAACGCAAAGGGGTCCACATGTTCAACTTAGAACTATGGATAACTGTAGGGGTCCACTTATCCGTTTCGGGATTATGGATAACTGTAGGGGTCCACTTATCCGTTTCGGGATTATGGATAACTGTAAGTCTTTTACTTATTACAAAACTTTACTTTAAAGAGCTTTTACAAAACAAAGCTTAACTTTACAAACTTTACTTGATCACTTTTAAAAAAGATACACATCTCACTTGGACACCAAGGTTACAAAATCAATCATACACATGATAACCCTATTGAACAATAACCATATCAATAGAGGGGATAACAAAAGACGGAACAATTCGCAGAACGGAATAGTTATTAAAAGACTATCTAGCCACACAGATAGTTTACTTTATAAAAACAGAGATTGGGAATCCTAACAAAGGATTAAGAATCAATACACAACTAAGAGCGTAATCCCTTACCTTAGCTTCGAGTTCTACTAGCTTGCTTTACTCCGCTTGGACAATCTACAATATGAAATAGTCCAGCCTTAGACATGAGAAAAATACTATTTTACTTCCGTCCCAATTCACTTCTTTTTACTCGATTAATTCCATGGTTTAGTCATCTATCACCCTTTCCTAGTTAACCAATAACTTTAAGAATGACTACAACACCCCTAGGGTTTTTATTAGTCAATCCCCAATTCTCAATTTCACTACACAAATTACACACACTGATTTCACACTTTCTGCACACACTTACTGAGTACACCTACTGACAGACACACCCACCACTCTGATTCACACACCCTCTGGTACACCCACCACTCTGAACACACCCACACATTCAGATACGCACACCCACCATCAGCACACACTCACACCCACCATCAGCACACCCACACTTCAGACACACACCTCAGACACACACACACCCACCATCAACCCACACACACACACCCACCAGCTATTACACTTACACGCACACACACAAACACATCACAGTACACACACATCACGCACACACACCTCAGCGACACCCAACGCCGCACACACACACAAGCAGTCCATCTTCTTCTTCCTTCTTAATCCCATACTACTAAACCCTAGTTCATACTTTTAGGGTTAGGGTTTCTTAATCCAACGATTTAACCTTACCAAGATGAAGAGAAAGGTTTGAGGGATTCTAGAATTACCTTAATGAGCACGATTCCTTCTTCCCTTTTCTTCTCCTTCTCCCGTTCTCTCTCTCTCTGCGCTTCTCTCACTCTGCGGCTTCTCTCCCTCTATTCTGCCGTTTTTTTTTTTTTTTTTTTTTTTTTTTTTCTTTCCTTGCGGTAACTGAGAAAGCCTTAGGGTTTAAGAGGGAGTATTTATATTAATGGGACTTCCCAAATCCCCACTTTAAATTGGACTCCTAATCCTTCTTGTTAATGAATTGGGCTTTTCTTCTTTTAACCCAATAACTAAACTAAACTAATTATTAAAGTTTGGCCCATTAATAATTAAGAGTTTAAAATAAATAAAATTAAAGGTAAGTTCGGGTTATTACACAGCCTCTTTCCCACTCACAATACTTTTGAATATATAAACTCTGTTTAATTCCCGTGTCGAAGAAAAATGGTGCAAGTTGTTCTGGGATGGAGGGGGGAGTATGTTGATTGATGAGTTTGTAGAAGTAGCTTGGTACTGAGATATGTTGAAAACACGAGGTCAATGGGCTAACTGATTTGTGTATGAGAAATCTATTGTTTTCGGCTCTTAAATGTTGATCTTAATGGTGGTTGGTTTACCGTCTGTGTCCGAATTGCTGTTGGAATTATGCTTTTGATAATTTTACGTGGCAGGGTGATAAACATAAAAAGGATGATTTCAAGAGAGTGGCTGGGCTTCTGCTTGGGAAAACTGTATGCAGAGATAGATTTCAACCTGGATTTTGCTTAAATTGCGGTGCTTACTGCAACCTGGAAGCTTCAAAGGCAACAGTCAACAAAGCTGAGATAGATATCAGAAGGTATAGCTGCTACGGTTTCCTGTAACCTTGTTATGAGTTTTTTTTTTTTTTTTTTTTTTTGGGACAAAATCTAATTTCATACTCCCTCCCTCCCACCTCAAAGGGCTGGCAAGTGGTACTCATCCGTACCAACCAACTCGTATACCAACCGTACCAATTATAATTAGCACACACAAGTTGGTATACCGAAGTTTCGGTACGGTACTACCATACCAATTACGTCTAGTTGGTTGGTACATGGTATAGAATATTGAGTTTGGTTGGTATACCTAGTGTACCGACTTTATTTATGCATATACTAAAAAAAGAAATTACATATATATATGTATATATATATATAACATAAAATAAAATCTAATTCTAATATTTCACCGTATCAATTTGACAATCTCAACTCTCTGCCATTTGTCTCTTCCTCGAGAATTAGAACCAATTCTCTCCGCAAAGGTAAAGTGTTGATAGTTCTAAATTTAAAGTAAATTGATTGCCTATTTTCACTTTATACCAATGCATTGTAACCTTTATGATGTAGTGGTTAATTGTATGTGATCTTGAGGTGTCAATGAGTGTAAACTAAAATATCAGATTATGGTATGGTTGAAGTGCTTTATTAAGTTTTGCACAGTTGTCAACAATTTACGAAAGGCTTTTGTTTGCTACTATTTCCGTCTCAAAATGATATTTATATATTTTTTTTTCCGTTATTTCAAAAGATTTTGAAGAATAATTTTAAATCAACTTAAAATTATTGCTCAAAGTTCCTTCACAATAACAACGAAAAAAATAAAAAAATCATTTTGGGGCGGAGGGAGTATATAAACCAAGTGATATTGCCTAATTGTTTAATTTACTATTTTTTTAGTTTCAAGAATTTATAATATGTGTTTTGAAACCTCTTTTTATCTTATAATATGTTGCTATTTATAAATGCAATTTTTGTTTCCGTTTACATTTGGTATATGTTGAATACCAACCGTACCAACCGTACCAAAAACTTGGTATACCGACTTTTATGGTTGGTACTGGTACTGTCGGTGCATGGGAATTAAGGAAAAAATTAAAATTGATGATGTGTTGCGAGTGTAGATAGTTGTGTAGGAGAGTGAAAGTGGGGTAGGGAATAGTAAGTGGGTTAGTTGATATGAGTACGACAAGCGGGTCCCATTAATTTAAAAGTATAAAAAACTTTCCATTTTTGGGTTTTGTAATTTCTAATGGGACACCTAATGAGGTAAGTTTTGCAATTTGAGATGAGACGGAGGGAGTACATTATACAGCATGTACATATATGAATAAGTCTGCAAGTACACAGTGGCGAAGCCATATACTCCCTCCATCCCATAACTATGTGCACAAAATGGGTTTTGCACGGGAATTAAGAGATGAATAGTAGTGGGTAGTTGTTGTGAGTGTGAAAAGTGAAGTAGGAGAGAGAAAGTGGGGTATGGAATAGTAGGTTGATTGGTGTTGTGAGTGTAAAAGTAAAATAGGAGAGAGAATGAGTGAGATGAATAGTAAAGATTCTTTGTCATTTTAGGAAAGTGTGACTTATCAATGGGACACGCAAAATGACAATTTGTGCACATAGTTATGGGACGGAGTGAGTATACTGTATTAAAAAAGGGGGTCAGTATAATTTTATGTATAAATATTATAGTTGAGGCATTCAATTTTAGTATAGAAGGGGGTCAAAAAAATACTCCCTCCGTCCCAGTCTAATGGTTACTTTATTTCCGTTTTGGGCGTCCCATACTAATGGTTACTTACCCAAAATGTTCAATTTTATCTCTCCTACCCACTTACAACCTATGATGCTCTCTCCAATTTACCCCGCCGTACCCGTGTCGACACGACATGGGTGTGGGTAGAGGTGGCAATTTTCAACCCAATCCAATTGTCCATCCATAAACCCATTAAAAAATGACTTGTTGGATTGTCCATTAAATACCCATTAAACTATTGGGTTTAAATGGGTGTTAACCGTTAAGACCCATAACTTTAATGGACCAAATGGGTTTTCACCCGGATAACCAATGGGTTACCATCCAATAAGGTTGAGACTACTACTACAACAAGTGCCGTCATTGCCACCACCACCGCCGCCGCCCCAGTCCGCCATTGCCGCTGCCACCCCACTCCTCCTCCATTACTGCCGCCACCTTGACCCTCCGCCACATCCACCACCCCCACCACGACCTGCGCCACCTCTACTGCCACCACCACCTCCGCCACCAAACATCACCCCTTGTACCACCAACATCCACACTGCCGCCCATTACCACCACCACTATCTCCACCGCCTCACCTGCTGCTGCCACCACCACCAACTAATTGCTAATTTCAGTTATTTCCTAGAGGAATTAATTAGTGAGAATGAAAACAATTGTGTAAAGAGAATCTCTAATAGGAATATATTTATTTTAGGTATATGATAGTCATAAGTATGTAAAATAAATTAGGAATTTGATTTTTTTTAGGTTTATTATCAGTATTAGGAAAGTTTTAACCTCTTCTTCCATAGTAATTAGGAATGCTTTTCATTTACACAAGGTAGGTCAACATTTCGAATTTGAATGATGAGAAAGGTTATTTGGTAAAGCACATTAAAAAAAAAAATATTCCTGTTATTTAGGTATGAAGTAAAGAAGAGGTTAAAACTTAATTAAAATTCCTCCTGCAACATGTTACTTTTTTCGAACCTTTAGCAATCAATTTCACGGCAACTCGAACAATCTTTCAAGATACTCATAACTCATACAAAATAAACTAAATACCCAGTTCAACATTCAAAGGACTATTTCCGTTTTTTTTTTTTTTTTTTTTTTAATAAAGAAACTACTCTCAAGAAATGCAAGCCAGACATTCTCCCTCTGTGTGGGTGTGGGTGTGGGTATGGGTGTGGCTATTTTACACTACATTTGGTGTAAAATCTTAAAATTTTGGAGGATCCGACACTCGGATCCGTATCCGTGTCAGACACTCGTACCCAAGTCCGAGCATTATAGCTTACAACGATTGTGCACTTATTATTCCCTGCCTCATTTTCTCTCTCCTACCCACTCACAACACCTACTTTTCCAACATATTCTTTTAATCTCCGTATATTATATTTTAGTAACCATTAGTTTGAGACGGAGGGAGTAATTCAGTCCAAAATTTACCCAAAATCAAGGAGGGGTGGGGGTCAAAATGTATAAATTCATCATTTTTAGTACTAAAAACAAAAAGACATATTTTAAAATCTTGAAATTGAAGGGCGTCGAGTAACCCCCCTTCTCCATAACATGGCCCCGCTACTGCAAGTATGCGGATATGCAGCTTACTCGGGTATCTTGTGTGTTGATCTTTAGGCTGGAGAAAGCATTAGAATCTCTTGAAGTTCCTCCCCATATAGTTGCAGACGCATTGAAATCATTTGATGCTCTAAAATCAGTATTGCATCCATGCAACAAGAAAATCGCGCAGGTGAGTTTCACGAACGCAATTTCTGTTTACACATATGAAGTTGATCTATAATCTCTGACAATACAAACATTGTTGTAGGTGGAGGACAGTCTTGCCCAGGCGTTCTATCAAATGGGTGAAGTACAAACAGCTAGAGATCGATGTAAAGCATCCATCAATGTAAGTCTTTCAATAAATTTCCCCGTGTCCCATAATTGTTGCAGTTGACTTGTCAAACTTCTTACAAAATGACTTTTTACTTATTTGTACATTACTTGTACCCTTGTGAAATTGCCCTAAACTCGTGGTTCCATTTCCTGTTTTGCAGATACTTGAGAAGCTGTATGATCCCAACCACATTGTCATTGGAAATGAACTAGTAAAACTCGCCTCGATGGAGCTTTCAGTAGGCGATGCAGCTGCTGTTGAGAGCATCAACAAGGCAAGCTCAATATTTTCAAGGTATTATGGTTCACATGCAGAGGATGTATTCCCACACCTACAATTCCTTAGAGGAGAATCTTCTAGACTTCCTCATTAATGATTTACGCAGTATCTTTTTCGGGTAGAGTAAGGAGTAGTGTCGGGGTAGGTGTCGGGTGGTAATCGAGAACTCGGATGTGAGTGCTTGTATTCAAAGTGTTGTCGTTCGTTGGATCATTCAACTGAGTTTGTATCAGTGATAAATATGAATAGATATAATGTTGTATTGCTGCGATGACATTACTGGACTGAAATGATCATCCACGCTGTGATATAATCCCATCCCAGTCCCATATTAAATGTTGCACTTTGTTAAGACATCGTAAACAACAAAAATATATTGTCATTTCCACTACCATTCTTAGTGATGTTCAATTACTCCCTCCGTCCCATATTAAATGTTGCACTTTGTTAAGAAAAGCAATCAATGCATGTCTACTTTGTTAAGAAAAGCAATCAATGCATGTCTAATGGACTAAATTACCCTTGAAATATTTCAAGTATCAAGGCAATTAAATGCTTTTACAATGACAACTACCATCATAAATAAGGGTATATTTGACAAACAATGTCAAAGATGTCTAGATAAAAGCAAAACTATAAATATTTTATGACAAATTTTAACCTCTTAAACTACATGTATTTTGGGATGGAGGGAGTATTATTTTCAATAGACTCTCTCTTGCAACAATCATTATTCTTGAATAGATTTATCACAAGATTAAGCCTAGAAGTCAATGATTTTAACACACCAAATTTAGAAATAAAACTATCTATTGGGACTATTTTTTTTTTCTTTTTGCAAAAAATGACTCGTTTTTAGACAAAGAGGGTAATTAACTATAACCGGAAAGTAGTATTCACTGATTCATCTTGGGACATTGATTTGCTCCTTCCTCTTCTTTACGGCACCGATTCGATCATATCGTCTTCCTCATTTTATGTATGCCGAGATTGATTCGGAAATTTGTAAGTCTCGCCGAGCTAAAAAAACATCTCGTTCGTCGAGCACAAAAATAATGGTAAAACTGGGGCAGTAATGTAGACATGCCCGGTTCACGGTTCCCAGCGATTGACGGTTCATAAACCGTAGGTTCACGGTTCGTCAAAAATCAAAACCGTTTATGAATTGTTAACTCACGATTCGAACGGTTCACCGGTTCATCTCTGAGAGAAAAAACACAATTTTTAGTAGTGTTAGGCAATTTTTTTAAATATTTTTTTAAATATTTTTTGATACATTATAAATTATTTTACGTTACATAAATATTAAGGAAATTTGAATTACATATTTTAAAGGAATTAATGGGTAGGAATGGTACAAAAATATTTTGAATTTATACGGCGAGACATATCACACATGCAAACGATAATAAATTTCCAAATATTTTGAATTTATACCGCGTGAACTAGCGGTCTAATCTGTCCATCCAAACTATCATTTTCTGAAGCAAACCGCCTATGAACCGTAACCGCCAATTCACGGTTCACCCAGTTCAACGGTACATCCAGTTTACGGTTTTCAACAAATAAGAACCGCAAGTTCATCAGGTTCAAACGTGAACCGTGGGCATGTCTACCGTAAGGAGCTCAATGGAGCAAAGATATGCCGAAGCAAATACATTACTTTACGCTTTTATAAAAATCATTTTTTGAAGTAGAAAAAGAAAAATCTTATGAAATAATAAACAAATAAATTTAAATAAATGATTCATTTAACTTTGAATAATGAATATGATTTCGAGAAAAAAAAAAAACTTACCGAGGGTAAAAATTGTTGCATAATTTAATCAAGACACACCCGTAGTTAAATGTTAAATGTACGTACTCTTTCTTAATAAAAAACTTAAACCTTTTGACAGTTGACTCATATCGTTGGACTCTCCCGCCAAAAAAGAAACGACCAGAATGCATCCCTCCCGGGGGTTGCGTCCATAAAATTGGCCCTGCTTCTCTCCTCTCCTCTCCTCTCTCCCGCCGTTTTCAATTTGGTAGCCACCCCTTCACTCCTCTTTATAAACCCCCTCCCCGGTATGTATCCTCATCACCGGCCATACTTTACCCCTCTCCCTCCTCCCTCCGCCGCCCCCCCCCCCCCCTAATCAAACGCAACTCAGAATGAATCCCAACTCTTCTCCAGGTAATTCATCAATCAACCTGTGTGTGTGTGTGTGAGAGAGAGAGAGAGAGAGAGAGAGAAATCGAATCCAGTCATCGATATTCAATTCTAATAACAAACTGCATGTATGTATGTCTGTTGTGTAGCAGAGGCTTCAACTTCGCGTAAGAGGAAAGGGGTGGTCAAGGAAGAAGATGAAGCGGGCCCCTCCGCTCCTCCACCTTCACTCACCCCATCCCTCCAGAAGTCAATCGATAATGCCATGCTAGCCGTCTCTACCGATCTCAGTCTAAGCGCCGACCCCTTGCCCAGCTCCTACTTCGCATTACTCACCCAAGATGACGAAGAAGCCAACCAACTCCTCCAAAACCAAATGGACGATATCGACAAACTCATCCAAACCCAAGTAAGTAATCATTTATTCCATCTCTCTCCCCCAACACCCACATCTCAATTTACTACCGCTGTCCCCAAATGAATGTCCAAAATTTCTCTTGATCAAGAGCAATTCTGGACTTTCATTGTGGGACGGAGGGGATATCTCCTTAAAACTTTCTAATGCGAAAATCGGTGTATGCAGAATGAAAGCATACGGATCGTGTTACAAGACCTCTGGAATGAAACTGTCCAAGCGATGAATAAGAAAGTTAAAGATAAAGAAGTTGAAGCTGACACAATGAGACAGATAGCAGAGTGCCATAAGAACAACTCAGAAGAATGGCAAGCAAAAGCTCAGGGATTGGAGCAGGCCATGGCTTCTTTGAGAACCGCCATGCACAGGACCTTAGAAGACATGGCAAACTTGAATAGGCCAGGTGCGAATGTGGAAGATGAGGCGGAATCTTCCTTTGTTGATTCGGGCCCCATGGCATCGCGGGTCAAGTGTAAGATGTGCGACAAGAAGCCTGCAAAAGTGATGCTGTGGCCGTGTCGCCATGTAGCAGTTTGTACAAGCTGTGAAGAGATGGTAAAAGAATGCCCGCTTTGCGGAGCTACCAAAGAAAGCTTCTATAAAGTTAATCTTCCATAGGGATTTTTATTTTTCTGGAGAACTATTTAGTATTTTCATGAATGGATGTGATGTAATAATAATGTGCAACAATCTGCAGTTGCTTTCTGATAAATGAAACAATTTCAAATTTTGAGTATCATTCCCCTTTTTTAATGAATATCATTTATTTTAGTAAATTTCTTTACTTATTGTACAATGAATCAAATGATTACATTTAGGACCTTGCCAGATAAGCAAAATTTACTGTAACAAGAAAATGCAACAATCTCAAATACAAATATTATTGAATCCTCTTCTCATGTTTTGTGAAGTGAAAAATTATTGCAACAAAATATCTACGGATGCACCAAACTCGAATACAAAAATTCAACTAAGTCCTCTGGATGTGTGTGAATACACGAGTAGTTCTAAAGTGTAAGCAAGATAAACCTGAGCTTTTGCTAAACGAGTACACCTCCTCGATTGGTGGTCACTTGGGTTTGACTGGCTGCATAACTTGTCCTAACGCGTAACGCCGAGTATTGCTAGGTGCTTCAATCATGCCCAAACTCTCTTCTTTGGAACAAGATCTGAAGTTTTTATGTCATCTATTTTCGAAGCTACAATGAAATCATTCATACTCAACCCACCTGCAAACACATAACACAATTAGCCAAGCAAGTTGCAATGATCAATGAAACCGGTAGGAATTATTTACTTACCAATTGAAGATGTCCAAAGCTCAGCTCTGACTTCATTGGGCTGTTGAATGTGAAGATTAGGGAAGTGGCCTGTAGCTTCTACAACATTGTATATTCTATTCACAAGTTCAATACAACTTTTGTAATCTCGCAGCTTCCACAAGCCTTGCAGCTTTTGTTTTCCTTCTTCATTTATCAGTCTCCACCCAACAACCTACACAACAATCTTTCGTAAGTAAAAACAATCTTTCCCAAATCAAAGTTACGACATTTCCATTATGCAATAAATAAACAAGAGATAATGCAAAAAATTCACCTTTCTCAAGAGCTGTTTAGCGTCGTGTTCTGAAAATGGAGATTGAGCAGGGGAAATAGGGGAGCAATCTTGTTGGGAAAGGGAGAGTGCAGCCAGGTTTGGGATAAGAATGTTGTGCTCCGTGTTATAGTTACCCAGAACATTAGTACCAAAGTTGCTGGCTATCTCCGCCGGAAAAGGGTCCCTTGCCCCGAAATCACCCAAGAAGTCATTTACGTCGGCGAAAAGTTTGGTGGAGGAGCTTCGAAATTGGGTGGTGATGAGTGAGAGGTGGGAGGGATTCTGAACGCGGATTGGTGGTTTAGAGAGAGAAAGTGAGGGAGAGAAGAACAATTGGGAGATGGCCGCCATTTACACACAAATGATTGCCTCTTTTCTTCTTCTAGCTGCTGCTGTACAACCAAGTTACTTATCCTTATCTAGATTGGGCCGGTTTTATTTTCAGCCTACCAACCGGTCCAGACCACTTGGACCTTCTTGTTTATTTAATTTATTTATTATTAATAAACTTTTTTCTTTTTTTGAAGGAAATTATTACTATAAACTTAAACGTGCTTTTTCATTGGGTACTTGAATCTACTACTTTTTCTTTGAGCAAACACTATTAAAAAAAAACTTTATTGCATTTAAAACGATTTTTAACTTGTTTATTAAGAGAAATTCTGGAGGAAAAAAAAAAAAAAACTACTGTACATGAATATTAGTATTACTCTTGATGTTCAAATCTCTGTTTCAATTCAAATTTCACCACAAACACAGCTCTGAAATTCAGTCACCTTTTACCCCGGAAATTCAGTTTCCCTTTCTGGACACAATCAGTTGACAAGAATCAAACTTTCCCCAGTTCAAGTTCATCTTCATACAGGACTCCTCCCGTTACAACTCACGTAGCGGAAAATGCAAATACAATTGAATGGATTCCAGAAACCAATAAGTCGAAACAATGCTGCGCATGGAACATTGTATTACTTGTCATATGATAGTACAACAATTTAACATTTATAAAATAAAAATAAAAATCAGAGGCTAGCATTTGTGTTTTCCTGTTCAAAGAGAGAAACGCTTTGCGTACACGTCGAATGGTTCACTAGATGTTAACTGTGGTTCCTGCAGCAAAAACGACAAGGCTATATTACTCCATGTCATTAGATTTAAGTTTTATCGTTAAAGAATCACGTTAAGCAAGTCTGTACCTGTCTCATTCCACCAGAAAGACTCCCTCCTGTCAAAAGCATAGAGAGAAGCGACGTGTTAGCACCCCCTCCCCCTACACCAGTTTCATTTTTTCGAATAGTGGACCTCATTTTGTTCATCACATCTCCGTATGTAGTTACATGCCCACCTTCAATCGCTTGGATAAAAGAAAAGGTCATTGCCCCTGTTGAAGTCACTTTCGACAGAGCCTGCATTCCCGTATACAAGTATTTAGTTAGGATGCTTTATAGGTAGCCAGTCTAACATTATAATCATACGGGTCAGTCGTTGTAGCGATCCTTTCATCCGCCCAGATAACTAAAAGTTCTGACAGGAAATAAAAAAACATTACACTTGTATCAGCAGAAGTTTGATCATCATCACAGCCACTGAAGGAGATAACTTCCCCACCGTTTGTTCCTTTCCATATACCTGATGGAGGACTATGATCCTCCCAGACATACCTTCCACTCCTACATCCATGTGCAAACAAAAATCAGAAACAAATATAGCCAAATGGTGCCCATTAAGGGATTCACATGTCTCGGTTTTATCAGTTTTCATACTCAGGACCAGTTGCGGAGCGAGGATTTTTTATAAATGGGGCAAAATATCGCCTTCATTACTTGGACATTGTCATATATTGTCAATGGGGCAAAATTATATTTTGTGGATTTTTTCCTAGAAGAATGGAGGGAAAATATTTATTTCTTACACGAAAATCCTTAAATACCAGAGAAGGTTAGAGAAAGCAAATAGGGGCAGCTGCCCCCATATTACTCCATGTAGCTCCTCCCCTGGACGGGGCCTTACGAAAAGAGAAGGTTAGAGAAAGCAAAAAGGCTAACCTGTCCATTCTACAAAGGAAGGGTAAATCCAACATGGTGCCACTATGACAAGCATCAATAATGGCATGAAGCTTGACCCCCGTTGGAAGGTGCTTAACAATTGTTGCATTAATCTCGTCGTCAACAATCATTCCCTTAGTCTCGAAATCCAATGGGCAAAGTGTCTCATCAAATCCATCAATCTCATCACCATTGTAATTCCTCTGTTGTGAGCCATGACCTGAGAAATGGAACACTAGGGAATCTCCTGGCTTACAACCTTGGACTAGCCAATACATAGCCATTCTGATGTTGTGTTTTGTTGGAAGCCTGTATGGATCAGTTTCCTCTTCTGAAATGCCAGTTTAACTAGATATTAGGCTTTGTTGGGAAAACAAAAAGTGGTATAAAGAAGCTGCAGCCTAATTTCAGATATAAAAGGGGTATTCTCTAGTTATGCACATCAGAATGTAATGCCAAATGTTTGTTTCGTTTATACTCCCTCCGTTCCGAAAAGTTAGTCTCTCTTTTTTTAATTGTTAATTTGAATGAACTTTGAGCAATAATTTGTTACTTTTTATTATTCTAATGAGAACCTAAAACTTGTTGTTGATAATATTTATAACAGTGTAAGAGTAGCAAGTTTTAGATTTTCATTACGAATATTAAAAGTAACCTGAATTATTGCTCAGAGTTGATACAAACGAAAAAAAAATGGGCTAACTTTTTGGACCGAGGGAGTATATTTCACGACTGTGCTTTAACTGCCTCTGCATAGTGTGTCAGTGTTCATTTTGTTCATAATTGGTAATGAAATAGATGAATAAACCAATTGTCAGCATTAATTAGAATCGAATTGATCCCATATTGCCCCCGGAGAGCAGCAAAAACGTGAGAGGCCGTTCAAAATCCGATACAAAATGGTCTACATATCAGTCGGGCAAACTCAGTTACACGACACGTCGACACATAGGGGGTCAAAATGTTCAAAATAACACCAACATGACCCTAGTCGGACTGCGCTGACCTCAAATCCACAAAATGACCTCAAACTTATGAAATACTCCGTATATGGTGAATCAACCGCAATAAATGAACTCATTAACAAAATCAGGACAAAATTAATGAAATTCAAGCAAGATTGTAATCCAAATTAATTGATCAGTTAGGAAGGGAATTGAGGGGAAAGAACGGTTACCGGTGAGCAAGAGAATAGATGATTCAGGGAACTTGAAGCGGTTGACCAGCATGAACTTCATGCATTTGGCGTCATTGATGCAACCTTTCAGCTCGTTCTTACTGTTCCGATACGATATCCCGCAAATCACGGCCCTCTTGCTCCCATGGACCGACGGTGGTTGACCCGCCGGCGCGTGATTGTACGGGGATGGAGCTGGCGCTGGCGCGTAGTGGTTGTAGTTGAAGCTCGAGGTTCCAGGGAGTTGATGAGGAGGAGGAGGCGGGAGGTTTCGGGGGTCAGAGACGCGAGTAATGGCTTGACAGACGGCGCACCTAACGCAATTGGCTCCCGGCGGGAGTTGTAGTGGAGTCCGGCAGCTTGAACAGTCAACTAACATCAACATCGTCACAAGAGAGTGGGGAAATTAGGTTGGGGGATGGGGAAGAGAATTCCGATGAAGGTCAAGACGGAAGTCGAGAGAGAGGGGAAGGGGAAGGTAAGACTTGTTTGCCAAGGGTCAGTTTCAAATGGCGGCCGTTGCCCAGTTCGTTAGGACCATATTTTTCTTAAAAAATGTATAAGCTTGAGCTCGGCTCGTTAAACTTAGTTTGATATCGACTCGAGTCGTTCGCGAGAAACTCGCGGGCTCGATTCGACTCGAGCTCGAACAAGCAAGTGGGCTCAAGCTCGATAAGTTTTAAACGAGCTCGAGCTCGACACCCCAAAGCTCGATTCGGCTCGGCTCGTTTACAGCCTTAGTTATGACTAAGAATGGAGTGGTACTATTCACACCCGCACACTTGCTTTATAAACCCGTATTGCTAAGCTTACTCAAAATAATTATCCATTATATCATATGTTTTCCAATTATACCCTTTTAAACCCTTAATTTTACACACACTTAAATTAATAAAACACACCCACACACTCATCTGCATTCTCACACACAAACACTCTCTAAAATAGTGAAAGATTCCAAATCTCCATTCTCTTCAAAAATGTCATTGAATACAATGCTTAATCCAATTGCAAATGGAACAAATCTTTTCACACCAGGATGAGAAATCAACACATTATTAATCTCAATCCAACCTTCCCCTTGTTAGGTTTCCTAGTAACATGCGCAGCAGAATTAAGCATTTAAATTTTCATGAAACCCAAAGCTCATAGATCCATTCATATGATTATATAAAATACATGCATAATGAATACTAGAATACTAACCCTTGATGCCTTTGATTAACAACCTCTTCTTGGTAGAGACTTGAAACTTTGATCACGAACATAAGCTTGAACACGAACTCTTGAGGTGATAAGTTTCACCCTCTATTGGTATCCACACCTTCGAACGAATATCAAGAACACTTGATCTTGGTTGCTAGACCAAATTGCGAAACACACTTTCACAATTATAAGAACTATATGGAATTTATTATGTGTGTGATATTCTTGTTCTTCAATTTGGGGATCTCTTAAAACAAGAAAATAATCCTCTCAAACCCTTGGAGGCACTCACAAAGCTTAGGACTATTTAGGGCAATTAGAGAGGAGTTTTATATTTGTTTCACCTATTCCAAATAGATAACAAGTGGTCAAACCCGCAAGAAATCGGAATAGGAAAGTTTCTGGCCCGAAACCCCTTTGCCCGACCGGGTATAGCAGGTTGCCCGGCCGGGTATGGCAGATAGCCCGACCGGGTCATGCAGGCTGCCCGACCGGGTACATAAGGAGGTCCGGCCGGGTCCTCCCCCTTTTTCCATATTCCTTATTTTCTCCTCTAAATTCCCAAAATCCCCAAAAGGCCCTTCGACCCAAATTCCTTTTAAGTCCTTTACGATTCGTTTTATTTGTGTGTGACCCTATAGGATTACACTAAGTTGGTAATGGGTTCAATCATAAACCCATAAGATATAATTAGGTTCTAGCAAACCGTCATACCTACCCAAATAGTGTAACTATATACAAGTTCACATTATTTTATAGAACATGTCACAACCCTTTTGTCCACGATGTCATTGAACACAAGTTATGGTCAACAAGTCAACTTGTATTTGTTCAATACTTTCTCGATCCCGAATATGTTGATAATCCAATTGACATTGATCCGATCAATTCATTTGAGTCTGGCCAGACATTTCATCAACATCATTCTACGAGGGCCCCAAGCTTGACATCTCTCTTAAGAGGGACAAATCCATTTAGCTTATTATTCTTCCCTACATGAATTCGATTATTCCAATCATACCCTTTATAACTTCCTGGTTAAAGGTAGCGTTTGAGTATGTCAAACATAATGTTCATCAAGTGGAAGACTATAATAACTTCATGTCTAAGGATTCAAATGACATAACTAATATGAGATATATGTACGACATAGACCATGACATAAATCTCATACAACGGGTCATGTCCAGTACCTTGTTCCAAACAAGTACCCATAAATCGAACATGATCATCCCATGACCATTTAGCCTTTATACTAGTGCTTAACAAGTACTAGGGAAGGAGATTATTATAAGCAAATATGAACAATAATAATAATCAAAACATCTCTTTATTAATATGAATAAAATGATAACAATTACAACGTTTAACAAACGTGCCTAGGGCACCAACACTAACAATCTCCCACTTGCCCTAGGCCCAATCTCCTAGGTATCTAATACCTCATGGACCTAACATGACTATTATGTTTAGCCTGTAGAAGTCCCTTTGTTCCTCTACCAAGATGGTTAGTCTTGGGTTTTCTAATGGAGAGATTTATATTGATGTGAGGAGATTTTACAAGATTACAATGAATCAAAACTCAAATCAAAATCTATTCTATGAAGAACAAATCCTAGACTAAACCGGTGTATCTCAAGAAGTAGGATCTAAATGATCGAGGCTTCAAGAGGTGTGTGTGTGAGAAATTCTGGGCTCTATGAATCTATTAGATGAAGAGCACGAAGAATTCTGGTGATATAAGGCTTAGGATCTGGGCAGGAGTTTGAAGGTATGAAGGTTTGAAGGTTGATCTTGAATCTGGGAATAGTAGCAGCAATCTTCTTAACTTCAAGGATACTTATGAAAGCACAAACTCTAGCAACTTGGAAATGAAGATGAGCAGGCTATTTATAGCAGAAAGCTTAAAAATAGCCGTTGGTGCTCTGAGCAAGGACGATGAGCTGGCATAATATGATTGGTGCGCAGGTGTCCTTTATAGCCGTTGGGGCTCTGATCAAAGTTGATGACCTGGCATAATATGATTGGTGCGCAGGGATTCTTTGAGCCGTTGGAGATTGAGCATGAAGACCAAATACAAAATCTTCTTCTAGAAGGTTGACAGTTGTCTTTATTTGAATTGCTTCATCTGAGCGCATCTCCACCGTTGGATATGTTGAGTGTGAAAATTTGTCGTTTCTGCACACCTCAGCACTTTAATAAGCGTGCATCTTCTAAGCGTTTTCCAAGTTAGGTGATCTGAATGTATCGAAATCTGAGCAAGGCAGGATGCTGCGCAGGAGAGACCTGCGCAGTGGTGTCCTGCGCAGTGACCACAGCCTTGCTTAGATCTTCATTCCTTTTCGCTCCAAGTCCTATATTCTAAGCCTATACTATAAAATAGACTAAGCTAAAAATTGAAGTTATAAAACTTCTTACAAAAGGTCCTAAAGTCCATAAAATATTCTTAGGTGATGGTATCAATCAATTCTAACATAATTAGGAGAGTTAAGAGATAAGCATACCCAACAATCTCCCCCTAAATGATTGATGCCATTACCTACTATAACAAAGGCAATTCATTGTACTTGATAATAACATGTCCATAAAAATGAAAATGGTAAATCATGCCTCAAGTCAATGCACACACTAGCCTATGCTATAGATTTCTAGTATATCCAAAAGATTAACTTACAGTATGGGAACGACAGAAATAACATGCAGCGCATACAAATGATATGAGTTTTAGTTTAAGTATGCGTTTAAACTGAATGTTTAAACATTATGCGTAAAAAATGTGAGCAGTTAATAATATGCGCATGAGGTGAAATAAAACATTCATTGTTCCACAAACGAATAGTTTGAATTGAACAAGGTTTTGAAAACTAATGATGCGATTTTTCTCATTAAAACTTGGACTGTTAAGAGTTGAGAATTACAAGTTTGAATAAGAAAAACGACAAAATGCGCACAAAAAGGAATATACCTTGCGCAAAAGCAAAAATTACATAGAGCCTAATCTATGTTGATCCGGTACAGGGCCTCGCGCAGCTCATTCTGCAGGCTGTTGAACTTGTTCATAAGCTCAACTTTGAGAGCTTGAAATTTTTGTTTGAACGCAACAACTTCTTCAACATAAACTGTGATCCCTCTGCGCACATCCCTGTTGTCTGCTTGCAGCTCTCGGAAGTTTGCTTCGTAGGCCATCTGATGCCCAGACATCTGGTTAAAATATAACTGCTCAGCAGCATTGATGGTGTCGATGATGGTGGCCTGCGTAGCTTCAAGGCGAGTGTCAGTGTGGAGGCGCTGGGTGTTCACGCTGGCTTGAATGTCAAACATTGCTTGATCCATCCTTGCGTTGAACCCATCAGCAAAGTCAGTCATAGCTTGAGTTATGCACTCCCTGACACTTTCCATGTTGAGCGCACTAGCTTGCGCAGGTCCACCTTGCGCAATCTTCTCTACTAACTGTGCTTCCAAACTGGCAAACCCCTCATATAAGCCATCTGATAAGTTCTTGCGCAGCTTCCTCAGAATTTCCTTGAACCCATCATCAATAGCTTCATAGGTGCAGACATTTTCAAGCATTTTATCTAAGTCATCAGGGACTCGCTGCGCAGAGGGGCCGGTAGAGGGACTTGCCTTTGATGCATTCTCCCCCTTAATGGCAGCAATCTCCAATCGCTGCGCATCAAGTTGATCTTGAATAGCGGTTTGCGCAGTGATGAGTTGAGCCATCTGAGACTGCGCAGCAACTTGATTCACTTGAATGGAATTCAAGGCTTGTAAGATCTGGCGCAGCTCATTTGAGGAGGAGAGAGACGAGGTAGATACCGCAGGAACCGTTGAGGTAGCAGGAGGCGGTTGCTCTGTTGCCTTGGGAGGAGAGGTGGTTGAGATGGGATCAAGAGGGGACTGTCGCGGAGGAGACAGATGCGCAGGAGATCTATGCGCAGAAGAATGTTCACTGCTTTCAGAGGCAGTGGCACCATCCTTAGCAGAATCTTCAGGGATAGGATCAGCAGCAGGAGGAGGCGCTGGAATCTCTGGCGCAACAAAGTCAGGTTGGATAGTGGGCGCAGCAGTAGGCTCAGGAGGAGCTGCGCCATCACCACCAACAGTCTGATCCACTTCATCAGCATCATCCTTCTCAGCCTCAGGCTTAATGTCCATGCCTTCATCCAGAACAGAGGTAACCCTGTGTGTATTGCCAACATGGATATTAACGCCTGAAATGCGCTGGATGTTGGTTTTTGAGGAGAGCTTGGAGGAGTATGGCGCTTTTTGGAGCCCTTTGCGCTACTACGCACCTTCTGCTTGCGCAGAGGAGAAGAAAGAGGGGCATCAGCAGGAGGCGCGGGCACAACATTAGGGTCTTGCACAGCTGGAGCCTTGGGATGTCTCCCCCTGAATCGCAGCATCTTCAGAATCACCAGTGTGATCCATGCGCGACTCAGAGTCATGCGCAGAAGGAGGAATACGTTGGAAGGCACTCTTGGCAGTCTTGGTCTTCTTCGGGGAGGGCGCAGGCGCATCAGCCTTGCACTTCTTGGAGGGAGGCTTTGGAGCAGTAGGGGCAGGCTCTCTGAACTTAATGCCTGCGGTGGATTGGACGTTGGGAACATCCTTGTGCTTCTTTGACTTGGGCTCAGCAATGCCCTTGCCCTTGCGCTTGGAGGCTTCATCAGCCGTTTCTTGCGCAGCACTTGGGCCTTCTGTGCCCTTGGCCTTGCCTTCCTTGGGTAACTTTCCCAACCAAGGTTCCCTGTTGGGATCATCATCTGATCTCCAGATTCTGTAGAAGTCCGCGTCGCCAATCTCATCGTGCAGCAGATGAAGCTGCGCTCGAGAATAGAACTTTGAAGCACATAACTGCTTTAGAATAGGCTCCTTCCTTACAAAGTTATTTAATTCAGTGCATTGGAGTAGGAGCTTGGATAGCAGGCGACAGTGCGTCCGATACTTAGGTTTTGATGCGTTGAGGCGCGTATCATAGCTCGTCATTGCCTTGGTGATCTCATTCCAGATGATCTGGGGCCAATCCAGCCTTTCCTTTAAGTAGATAGCGCAGCAATATTCCCATTGCTTGGAAATGAACTTCCCCTTGTTCCCATTCTTGCACTTCAGGGAATCGCCAATCAAGGTGCACAGGTGATACATCACCTCACAAAATTCTTTGCAATCATGCATAGACCATCGCTTGACGAGAGTGGGCTCGCCAACTAACTTCATCGCCAATCTGTCTTGCCGCGCAGTATCAAAAGTCTCTGGCGCATCACCAACATCGAAGTCACAAAGTCTGCGGATGTGGTTTGGGTGTACCAAAATTTCGCAATTCTGCACCACCGCCATAATGATCTCAGTGCTCTCACCCTTGTGCTTGGCAGGAACAACACGCGCAGTCTCGAAGAATTCATCAACAAGAGAAGGCACGTAGAATGGCTGATACAAAGTGAAGAGAGGAAGAATTCCAGAGGATCGCAGATGCCTTATCAATCTGCGCCCAACAGCATCCTGGTTAAGATCTTGCGGATTGACTTCCCATCCACAAATAAAATAGAAGGGATTCTGCGCAAAACAAAAATATGAATTAGACGTTATATTGCGCATGGAGCGTTGCGCATGCGCAAATAACGCATGGATACCTATGCGCAGTAACTCCAAACTAGATAAAATATCATAAAAGTAATGCGCAAAGCCAAGCAAGCATGCGCAAAATGTAAACACTTGGAAATTCTTATGCGAACCAGAGCATAAGAGAAAAATCAAGAAATTGATGAACACGAAATGAACTGTTCATGAACATGAAGGACATCAAGAACACCAAAATCAAAAGTTGTCCAAATCCAATAAAAAATACATCGAAATGACAGCATGAACAGGACGAAGTCAATCATGTAAACAATATAGACAACAACATTAAAACAAACCCAGAAATTCAGAATAACTGTTCATCTGCTATGGAGGTTTTTGGACAAAAAATTTGCAGAAATCACTTAAAAAGAGTATTGATCATGAAATAAATTACATGAAAGAGTAGATCAGAGAAAACGAACACAACACAACAATCGATTTCAAAATGATCAACAATCAAGCACACAATCACAAAGGGAAGCTTGTAAAGCTTCAAACCCTAACAATGGCGGAAATAAAAAAAACAGAGAAAGAAATCATACCATATCTTCGACGACGGGCTGGGGAGGTGGTTGTTCTTGTTCAGACCCAGAGCGAGAAGAGGAAGAAGTTTCCTCAGATGAAGAAGAGAGAATGATTTCGGGCATTTTCTTTGAGGTCTTCTTAGGAGCCATTGATATAGAAAGAGATGTAGATGAAAAAGGAAGTTTTGGGAAGATGAAATCTAGAGAAGATGAAGGTCAAAGAGAGAAGAAGAGAAAATCTTTGGAAGTTGGTAAGTAATAGAGAGAGAAAATGGAGGTTTGGTGAAAGAAAATGAGCAGTAAAGAGAGAGGAGAGAGGTCGCAGACGGTTTATACCAAAAGAGGAAAAAAATGGTGACGTCAGCGCAAGGACAGTTGGTGAAAAATCGGAGTGGGGCACGTGCTGCGATGACGTGGCCCAACCGGATGCGCGCGTGTGCAGGCCTAGCGCGCGCGTGGGTGTGAAGTCCTAAGCCGGTTACTGTCGAGTTAACTTCCTCATAAATGCTGAGTCAGTGAAAGGACGGGCGCACGTTAGTAGGGGGACGCGCGTGCGCAGTCTTTGCGCGCGCGTGTGTCAGCGAAAAGAAGCTGACGGCTGTCGCATCACCTTCCTCATTAAATGGTGAGCAGACATTCGCAGGTGCGCTGTCATTAATCGCAGTTTGCATTAAATGACAATGGGACATGCGCAGGGATAAAAAGGTAATTTCCCAAGAAAATTAAAAAAATAAAGGCGCGGGAAAATTTAAATTACACAAGTACCCTTGTGACTAAGCGTTGACTTTTCAGTCAAGGACCTATGTGCAAAATCTAATGAATAGAACACTTACCTGCGGTCCACTTAGAAATGCACATGTCGTTTTGCGCAGAGCGAATATTGTGCAGAGATTCTTCAAATCTCAACTTAGTTTTTCATGCGCATTAACTTACTGCGCAGTAGCTGCGCAGATGCATGAAATCTTAACCTTTAAGAACTTATCAAGCAAACACAAAACATTAGTATTAACAAATTATATGGACAAGTTAGCTGAGTTCAAGCATACCCATTTCTCCTCTCAAGAAGACAAATCTCTTTGCGTCAAGAGCCTTTGTGAGGATATCAGCAATTTGATTATCTGTGCCCACGTGCTCTAAGTGTATATTTCGTTTTTCCACGTGGTCCTTGAGAAAATGATATTTGATGTCGATGTGCTTTGTCTTTGAATGCATGATAGGATTGTTGGAGACTGCCATGGTGGACATATTGTCGCAGAAAATTGGGCAATTTCCTTCATTAATTCCATAATCCACTAGTTGTTGCTTCATCCATAAGATTTGGCAGCAGCAGCTTCCAGCAACAATGTATTCAGCTTCTGTAGTGGAGATGGTCACAGCAGCTTGTTTCTTGCTTGCCCACGCAACAAGTCGATTTCCAAGGAAATGACAAGTTCCACTTGTGCTCTTCCTGTCAATTGTGCATGCTGCGTAATCTGCATCTGAATAACCTAGCAAATCGAAATTCGAATCTTTGGTGTACCAAAGTCCAAGGTTAATAGTTCCAGAAAGATAACGAATAATGCGTTTAACAGCAGTTAAGTGCGCTTCTCTAGGGTCCGCTTGATAGCGCGCACAGACAAAAACACAAAACATAATATCTGGCCTACTTGCAGTAAGGTAGAGTAGAGAGCCAATCATACCTCGATATAAAGTTTGATCAACTTTCTTACCTTTTAGGTATTTATCAAGCTTATTGCCCGTAGCCATTGGAGTGTCGTATGCTTTAGCATTCTCAAGTCCAAATTTCTTGATTAAGTCCCTTGTGTACTTGGCTTGATTTATGAAGATGCCATCATTTAATTGTTTGATTTGAAGTCCGATGAAAAATGTGAGTTCTCCCATCATGCTCATCTCAAACTTGCTTTTCATGAGTTTCTCAAAGCGCTTACAAAGTAACTCATTAGTAGAACCAAATATAATATCATCGACATAAATTTGAACAAGTAAAGAATGATTATTATACTTAGCAATAAAAAGAGTTGTATCGATTTTACCGCGCTTGAAGCCCTTTTCTAGCAGAAATTTTGATAGAGTATCGTATCATGCTCTTGGAGCTTGCTTAAGTCCATACAAAGCTTTCTGAAGCTTGAAGACGTGATTTGGAAATCTGCTATCTTCAAATCCAGGAGGTTGAGCTACGTAGACCGTCTCTTGGAGAAATGCGCTTTTCACGTCCATTTGATAAAGCTTGAATTTCTTGTGAGAGGCATAAGCTAAGAAAATTCTGATAGCTTCTAGTCTTGCTACAGGCGCAAAAGTTTCATCATAATCGATTCCTTCCTCTTGCCTATAGCCTTGTCAACCAACCTTGCTTTGTTCCTGGTGATGCTTCGTTCTCATCCATCTTTTTTCTAAATACCCATTTTGTACAATAACGCCTTAATCATGAGGTCTAGGTACTAAAGTCCAAACTTTGCAGCGCTCAAATTGGTTAAGCTCTTCTTGCATAGCAGTAACCCATCTTGAATCTTGGAGCGCATCATCAATCTTCTTTGGTTCGATTTGGGAGATAAAAGAGTGATACTCATCATCAAAGTTTGATGCTCTCCTAGTACGAACCCCTACATTGAGATCACCAATGATATTTGTAGTTGGATGATCTCTAACTTCACGAACCTCAGGGGGTAAGTTAGGTTGAGTGGTAGGAATACGAAGATCTTCAATGGGTACTTCATTTGCTCCAGCATCGAGATCATCAAAAGTGATTTGCTGAAGTGGAGAAACATCATGCGCAGGAGGAGGTATTTGCGCATCAGGAGTCGTCACTTCTGGCTCAGCATCCGGAGTTGGCGCATGGGATGGACTTGCTTGATTCTGATTGTGATCAGCTTGATTATCATTCTGCGCAGGTGCAGTTTGTGGCTGCGTACCTGTCTCAATATTCTCAGCAGAATCATCAGAATCATTTGGAGCCAAATGTGGCTCAAGGAGAGAATGCTCATCAAAAGTAACATGTACCGATTCTACAATTACTAGAGTAGTTCTATTAAAAACACGAAAAGCTTTAGAGTGTTTGGCATACCCAACGAAAATACCTTCATCTGCTTTGGCGTCGAATTTACCTCTATGATCTTTGCCATTGTAGAGGATATAGCATTTGCAGCCAAAAATCTTGAAGAAAGCAATGTTGGGCGCTCTTCTTCTCCATACCTCATATGGAGTTTTGTTGTAGGCTTTGTTGATGAGGGATATATTTTGAGTAAAGCAAGCAGTGTTGACAGCTTCTCCCAGAAATACTTTGGCAGCTTTGCTTCTGCTATCATGGTTTTTCCAGCCTCAATCAACGTGCGATTCTTTCTTTCCACAACGCCATTTTGTTGAGTAACTCCAGCAACAGAGAAATTGTGATCAATTCCATGGTCATCGCAGTATTGAGCAACACCGTTATTCTTGAATTCAGTTCCATTGTCTGATCTAACGCTCACGATGTCGTCTTCCTTTTGAGTTTGGAGCTTTCGAAAGAGAGCAGTCAAGATATTATAGCAGTCATCTTTGGATATCATCATTTCGACCCATGTGTCTCTTGAGTAGTCATCCACCACAACTAAAGTATATTTGTTTCCTCCAATGCTCGCGGTGGTGACCGGTCCAAACAAGTCCATGAGAAGCAGTTGTAAACATTTGGAAGTTGAGGAGGCAATCTTGCTGGAGAAAGACTGCTTAGGTTGTTTACCGAGCTGGCATGCTGCGTATTTTCTATCATGATGGTCAGCTACTTTGGGAAGTCCTTTGACAATATTTTCCCTTCCTAGCTTAGCCAAATATTTGAAGTTCAAATGACTTAAGCGCTTATGCCATAGCCAGCTGCTTTCACTTACATTCATTGCTACTAACACTACAAGAAAACTGTCAAATACTGACGGAAATTAGCGACGGATGCTATTCCGTCGCTAAAAATGACGGAATAGCGACGGAATAGCGACAAATATGCAATAAGCTGTCAACGACCACATTACCGACCGTTTTAGTGACAGATTTAGCGACAAACAATTTTCCGACACCCGTCGTAATAAAGGCGCCAAAAAAGTGCGCGCATTTTTCCCAACAACCCACCGATGGATTAACGACGGATATAATAAATTATTTTTGGAACTTTAGCGACGGCTAATTTCTGTCGCTATATAAATAAAAAAATAATTTAATATATTTTGTTTAAAATTTAGCGACGGATGTGTGCAATTATTCATTTACTTCTTAACGACGGATATGTTCCGTCGCTATATGAATAAAAAAATAATTTGATATTTTTTTCTTTAAAATTTAGTGACGGAATAACGACGGATTTGTGCAATTTTTCATTTACTTCTTAACGACGGATATTTTCCGTGGCTATATGAATAAAAAAATAATTTGATATTTTTTCTTTAAAATGTAGCGACGGAATAGCGACGGATTTGTGCAATTTTTCATTTATTTCTTAACGACGGATGTTTTCCGTCGCTATATAAATAAAAAAATAATTTGATGTTTTTTCTTTAAAATGTAGCGACGGACGTTTTCCGTCGCTAGATTAAATTTTTTTTTTTTAATCTAGCGGCGGAATAACAATGGCTTAGCGACGGATGTTTTTTTTAATAAATAAACACAATTAAATGCATGATTATTAATAGCTCTAATGTTAAGTCTAACTCAAACGTAAATGAAGTAAGGCCAAACATGATAAAAATATGGGGCACATTTAAAATGTTAATTAATTATATTAATGGTCATAATTTAAATTTTTTAAGCAAATAGTACACTTTTTTTGATAGACGGATATCAAATATCAATTTTGTAAAGTATAAAGTTATTTGAATTCATATATTATTTGGAAAATTGAAATCCAAAAACCGCCAATTCGAAATGCCAGTTTTTCAAACTAACCATTTCTTTTCGTTAGAAATCTAACTGAGACCGAATTTTTTATATTATTTTTTTGACTATTTTACTAACTATAAATATCACCTCCCTCCTCCTATTTTATTTACACCTTATTTCTCTTTATTCTTTATCTTTTTAGTTTGTTAATATTATAAAAAGTGTTCCATTTGAAAAAAAAGAGTGTTACATTCTTTTATAAAAAGTGTGACATTAGTTTAGTTGTCAATATTTATGTTATCTTAATCTATTGCAGCAAAATTGTGGTACATTTAAAAAAATGTTACATTTGAAAAAAAAAGTGTTACATTTGAAAAAAGAGTGTTACATTCCTTTTATAAAAAGTGTGACATTGGTTTAGTTATCAATCTTTATGTTATCTTTAATCTATTGCAGCAAAATTGTGGTACTTTTTGGAAAAAAAAAGAGTTATATTTGGAAAAAAAAATTGTTACATTTCGTTATAATCAGTGTTACATTTGTTGGGAGGAAAAAAAGTTGGGGGTGTAAAAAAAATAATAATAATAAAATAAAAAATATGTGATGTAGGAACTATAGAATTTTATTAATCTAAATAGATATATATTACTCTAGTCAATTAAAATATAATTAGGGTTAATGACAATTTAGGGCCTGAATTCAAGGGGGGGGGGGGGTCGTCTATCAGGGGCCCAGAAGTTTTTTTTCGTTAGTTCAGGGCTTCAAATGTGAAATTTTCGCCAGTTAATGGCTTTTTGACATAAATCGTTAGAAAAGTCAGTTAAGTGCCATGTGCATGGCACGTGATCGACTATAAATGGATGGATTTGTAATGATATTAGTTAGTAAGGGCTTTACAGTATATGGATGGTATATGGTGTATTGGGTATGTATAAGGTAAGGGTACGTACATGGTGTATATAATGTAGGAATGTTCGCGGATCGTATCGACGAAGTTGCGGCAGGATTTTGCAGTTTGGTCGTCCGGGCTCAGAATGGCTATTATGAGTACTTTTCAGAATATCGTGAGAACCAATTATAACCATTAGATTAGAAAAAAATCAAGGGTCCATATGTTAGATACAATTGATACACTTAGACACATTACAAAAAATTCGATATTACACTTGGATACAATAGGTTAATAAGTATTGTATCTAAGTGTTGCACTTGGATACACTATGTTAAAAACTAATGTATCCAATTGTTTTTCGAAAATTAACTAATGTATCCAAGTGTATCCAATGTATCAAACATCTAGACCCTTGATTTTTTTTTTCCTAATCTAATGGTTATGATTGGTTCTCACGGTTCTCATATAAAATGGTTCTCACAGGAGCGCGACCCTATATATATATATATAAAGTATATGCTATTATCCGTCCCAATTTTTTTTTTATACTTTCATTTCTTTAAACTTATTAACTTTTTTTGAAAAATTTCACTAATAACCAACAACTCAACCATCCATTTCAATTAAAATCAATGGTAAAAAAAAAACATTCTCCACTTTCCTTAACCTAATTTTCTAACCCTAAAAAAAAAAAAAAAAAAAAAAAAACTAACAGCCCCTATCAGCCGCCCCCTCCCCTCCCCATAGATCACAATCCTAGCCATTTAAATTGAATCCAATGGTCCACATTTTAACTACACACTTCACTTGGATCACAATCTTATCCATCCATTTCAATTAAAATCAATAGTCAAAAAACCCTTTCCACTTCTCTTATCCAAATTTTCTAACCCTACCAGCCGCCCCCCTCCCCTCCCCCTTCCCCCATTTCATTTTCATCTACTCTTTCTCTCTCTTCTCCATTTCTCTCCTTCCCCAACACACACACACACACATGGCTTCTGCTCCGTTTCCCCGCCCTTCTCCACCGTCTCTCCTCCCCAATCACCGCCACCCAAAACCCACCTTCCGTTACAAATCGTCTACCGCAGCCGCTCCGGCGTGCTCGGATTAATCAATCCGGCTTCGGATTTTCTTGAAACGGGTTGCCTAGAATTCGCCGCCGGCGAATGCTTCGGCCTTTTGGGTTTCATTTTATTCGTCAACCGCCATTGATTTGCTCTGCAACGATTTTACCCACCCACTGGTCATTTTTCGGCAATTAACTCTCTCTCTCTCTCTCGCCATCGGAGACCTTCCCACTTCCTTTTTTTTTTCTTCGGTAGAAGATGCTCAGTAAGTTCATTTCCTTTTTTTTTCCCCCTGTTTATTACCGTTTCCCTTTAAGAATATTTGAGGCACCAATGCTTGATTATTTGGTTTATCAGTAGTTAATTAACTTGATGTTTTAATTTTTAAAGGTTGTCAATTGTTGCTATCACTGCTCTTTCAAGTACGAATATAGTCAAAATCATGGCTGTTGTGGTTTGTTGTAGTCATCATACTCGTAACTTGGGTCCCAATTACTGTTTTATGGTCCTTTACGATTTTAGTGGCTAGGCTTTAGTCACTTTGACTCGGTTTTATGTTGTTTTTTTTTGCTCAAGGTTGCAGCATTATCTTGTAAATGAGTGTGAAAGTGACTATGCTAAGTTCCCACTACTGGACTTACTAGTTCCGCTGTTCTTCACTTCACGGGTTTGATAAAGATACCCCTTCCTGTATCTTTTTTATGGACATTCTTTCGGGATCTTAGAAACATTCTCTGTTTGAAGTTTTGATAGTTAAATACTCCAGATAAGTATCTCAGTCTCTCTCATCATTCTCTGTTTGAAGTTTTGCCTCACTATATCGCAGTCGCCGCCCTTCAAAATCAGATAAGTATCTGTCTCTCTCTCTCTCTTTATCAGCCTCTTTAAAAAAAAATTCAGATTTTTCATTCGTAATCTGTTTCTAAACTCTATATCGTTGTAGATCTGGTGATTTCTTTTATGTGTGTGTTTGTGTATGTGGATCGATATACATCTGGCGTGCGACTGCGATATTTGTGTTCATTTGTGTGTGTTTAATTTGGGTGTGTGTTGATCTAATTTTTTCGTCTTTCCTTTTTGATTTTTTGTTGTTTGATGATGTTGGCAGGGATGATAGTTGTGGGAAAGGGTTATTCTGATGGAGGCAACTGTGTTCTCTGGTGCGGTTCTATGGCGGTCCGGTGGTGGCGGTGATGATGGTGGCTGATTATGGTGGTGGCCAGATTATGAAGGTGGTGGCTGAATGATGAAACATTTTGAATTTGGATAGAATTGTAAATTTTATTGTAATTTTTAGTTTGTAATTTATAATTTAATGGCTATCTCTGTGAAAAATGATTAGTGATTAATTGTAAAATATAAATTACAAATTAAGATATTTTATATTTTAGTAGCATTATTATTATTATAAGTTGAGTAATAGAGAATTTGAGGGGCGCAAAGTGCAACTATTTAATAATTTTGAAATATCAAGGACCGATTTGAGAATGTCTAAAATATTAAGGACTGATTTAAAAATAAGAGATATTAATAAACTGACATCATAATTTATTTTTGATAAAAATATTCAGCATATATGTATATTTAAAAATATATTTTATATATATTTTTAAATATATATATATGCTGTTTTTTTTCAAATTATGTTCAAATTTAGCGACAGATGTGTTTAAACAGGTCGTATATTAAAAAAAAAATCACAATATAGCGACGGAAATTCTGTCGTTAATATTGTCGCTAATTCAATCAATTGGTCGGCCATTTATCTACATTAGCGACGACATTTCTGAGCTAGCCGACGGAATTTTCTGTCGTTAACTTAACGACAGCACAATAAATCCGTCGCTATCATTTAGCGACAAGGATTTTAACGACGGATTTGGTCTGTCAGTAATCCGTCGGTAAATAAGTTTAGCGACGGATGTTTCCTTTTTAATGACGGATTTTCCGTCGCTAAAACGTGATTTTCTTGTAGTGAAAACATAGATTAGTGATAGAATCTATAGCAGTAAGATCAATAATGTAAACATTAGTCTTACGAGTCCCTGTGAGCAAAGTTAGTCCGGATATGCCATCTTTGATGTAGCAATGTGTTGCAGTGAAGTGGCATTCCAAACCTTTATCACAGAATTGTGATATGGAGAGTAGGTTGTGCTTGAGTCCTTCTACGAGCGCAACTTTCTCAATGCACACTTTATCTTTTCTGATTCTTCCATATCCAACTATGTGCCCTTTGTTGTTATCTCCAAAAGTTACTGAGGGACCTCTTCCTTCATGCACATCTTCAAGAGCGGTGACATCTCCAGTCATGTGTCTAGAACATCCACTGTCGAGGTACCATATATGCGTTTTAGCTTGTGAAGAGTGCGCAGTGAAGCAGGAGACCTGAAAAATAGACATTAAAAACGCAGGTCCCCTTTATTCTTGGGTCCTAGAGTTAGCAACTTTTGACAACCCACTCCTGTCTGACCTTAGGATTTTTACGTCCCTTGACATTAGGAGCAAATCGCAAAAGGCATTCTGCAGCCTTGTGACCTAAATCATCACACACAACACAATGATGAAAGCCACTTATAGATTGGGTTTTTACAAACTCTCTACTTTTCTTTGGCGCAACATTCTTTACTGGAGCAGATGAACTAGCTTTGACAAACACCATCTTTTGAAGTTTTGGTGCGCTTTTCTTAAGTATGCGCATCTGGCGTTGAGGCGCATGGCTTTCATGCGCATGACCCTTATGCACATATTTGACATTCGAAGGAGAAGCGCAACAAATATCAAAAGGTGCGTTGTCAAGCGCAGATTCAACTTTAGCCTTACCCTTGGCTTTTCCAGTTTGCTTCTTTGGGTAGACATAATGGAAATTCTGTCTCTGAACTTTCTCCTGCTCTTTACCCATTGAAGCAGAATGCTTTGCTTTAGGAATTTCAATAGTTTGCTGTGGTGTAAACTCCTTTTCCTTTTCAGAGCAAACTGCCCATTTAAAGTTATCACTAGTTGAGAACCCCAAGCCTTCCTTATCTCCACTGGCTTTTTGGGATTCTAGAATTTGATCCATAGTGACACGAGATTTGGTCCACTCATCAGTGATCTTTGTGAGATCAGCTACTTGAGCAGCCAATTCTTCGTTTCTTACTTTAAATAGCGCAATTTGATCTGTAAGAAAACGGTTCTTTCAGTAAGAGGAGTCATGCTCTTAATCTGCCCTTAAGGAGGGTGATCTCAGATTTTAAAGATTTTTCTCCGTCTTAAGATGTGAAATTTCTCCAATTGATAAGTCCACTGCTTCTTTCATAAAATTAAATTTCTTGATTACCTTTTCAGCTTGATTGAAAATAGACTCACGCTCAGCAGCAGAGTCATCCTTTTCTATTACAATTTCAGCAGGAATTTCAAGAGATTATTTTCGCGAAGGTGGAGCTACAAATTTCTTTGATAGGTCTGCTCTGGCAAATAAGTACTTGCCATTATGTCTACTTGGAGTCAGATGTCCCATTTCCACCAGTTCTGTGATAGTGGGACCTTTCTTCTGAATTTTCCTTGGCGCAGCCTTTGTGTCCGTATCGGGATCATTATCTGAATCGCTATCAGCATCAGCATTGGCCACCAAGCAGAGCAGTCCATCCCCAGAGTCATCATCATCACTGTCTTCAGTGTCAGTCTCTATCCAAGTCTTCAGTTCCTTTTCTGCGCAGTCTTCTTCAGCAATCATTCCGCACTGCTTTGATGATCTCTGCGCAGTATTCCTCTTCATGTACTCAAATTTTGGAGTAGGGCATTTTGAAGCAAAATGACCGGGCTTTCTGCAGTTGTAGCAAACCAAGTCATCATCTTTTTTTGAATCTCTGCCTCGAGAAAACTTAGCAGGTGGTTTGCTCGAGGATCCAGGTTTAGAGAATTTCCTGAATTTTTGGAATCGCTTAACGAACATAGCGAAATCATCATCATCCATTTCAAGTAAAGAGGAAGTAGAGACTTTGTCTGAGGTTTGAGCAGGCGCAGGTTCCTTTTGCGCAACATAGGAAACAAGTTTTCCTTTGCCTTCAGTTTCGTCGATTCGATCAAGCTTTAGCTCATACACTTTTAAGTTAGCGTATAAGCTGCGCAGAGGCCAAGTATCTAGAAATCCAGAATCTTCCAGATGACTTTCCTTGTGCACATATCTGGAACCTAGTGCATCTAAGAATTGAGAATTTACTTCTTTATTAGTGAAGGTAGTTCCAAGAGATTTACAAGAGTTTACAACAGCACAGAAGCGATCATAAGTTTGTCTCAAGGTTTCACCATCCTTTCTCATGAAGCAGCTGAATTTTCTTTGCACCACAAATCTTTTGTTTTCCTTGCTTACTTTGTCTCCATTCACATATCATTCAATAGCGTCCCATAGTTCCTTTGCAGTTCCACCGCTCACAATTTGATTGTACGTGGAGAGGTTTAGAGTGCTAAGAATGATGTTTCTTGCTCTTCCATCGTAGCCAACCCATTTCTTTTCTTCATCAGTCCATTCCTCTTTGCCTTCTTGATTGTGGATTGTCCTTGTTGGTAGCAGCATCAGGATTAGCCTTCATAGGGATGTAGGGTCCTTCAAGAATGATGTCATGGAGGATCTCGTCGATAGAAGAAAAATGAGTGAGCATGCAGTGCTTCCAGATTTCGAAGTGATCTTCATTCAGCACTGGAACATGTGAATAGTTAGCCATTGCCCAAGATTTTGAAGCCATCTTGAATCGGCACCCAAGCTGTTAAGTTTGAAAAACAGATACAAGTTTTATGAAGGTGTTTGCTCTGATACCACTTGTTGGTCCCAAAGGGGTAACAAGGGTATGAAAAATGCTAGAGGGGGGGGGGGGCGAATAGCGTTTTAAAATTCTTTTCAAACTCTTTTGCAAAACAATGGCTTATGTGCACAGTTCTCAAATAAGCTAAGTATAGCGCGCAGAGAGAGTGTGAAATGCACAGCGGAAGTTTAAGCAGCACCTGCGCAGGAAAAAGCTGCGCAAAGATAAAAACGCACGCGCTAAGTTTTGGCTTAAAGTGTTGGATAAAATGTTCTAAGGCAATAAGCAATAACAAGCACATCAGCAATAATAGCAATCTGATAAGATCAAACAAAACAGTTATTCAGAAATGATTAAGCAGGAAATAAATAGCGAGAATAAAGAACAAGCTATTTGGAGAGGTTCGATCGATCAAAGATCTACGTCCTCTACCAAGATGGTTAGTCTTGGATTTTCTAATGGAGAGATTTATATTGATGTGAGGAGCTTTTACAAGATTACAATGAATCAAAACTCAAATCAAAATCTATTCTATGAGAACAAATCATAGACTAAACCGGTGTATCTCAAGAAGTAGGATCTAAATGATCGAGGCTTCAAGAGGTGTGTGTGTGAGAAATTCTGGGCTCTATGAATCTATGAGATGAAGAACACGAAGAATTCTGGTGATATAAGGCTTAGGATCTGGGCAGGAGTTTGAAGGTATGAAGGTTTGAAGGTTGATCTTGAATTTGGGAATAGTAGCAGCAATCTTCTTAACTTCAAGGATACTTATGAAAGCACAAACTCTAGCAACTTGGAAATGAAGATGAGCAGGCTATTTATAGCAGAGAGCTTAAAAATAGCCGTTGGTGCTCTGAGCAAGGACGATGACCTGGCACAATATGATTGGTGCGCATGTGTCCTTTATAGCCGTTGGGGCTCTGATCAAAGTTGATGACCTGGCATAATATGATTGGTGCGCAGGGATTCTTTGAGCCGTTGGAGACTGAGCATGAAGACCAAATACAAAAGCTTCTTCTAGAAGGTTGACAGCTGTCTTTATTTGAATTGCTTCATCTGAGCGCATCTCCACCGTTGGATATGTTGAGTGTGAAAATTTGTCGTTTCTGCACACCTCAGCACTTTAATAAGCGTGCATCTTCTAAGCGTTTTCCAAGTTAGGTGATCTGAATGTATCGAAATCTGAGCAAGGTAGGATGCTGCGCAGGAGAGACCTGCGCAGTGGTGTCCTGCGCAGTGACCACAGTCTTGCTTAGATCTTCATTCATTTTCGCTCCAAGTCCTATATTCTAAGCTTATACTATAAAATAGACTAAGCTAAAAATTGAAGTTATAAAACTTCTTACATAAGGTCCTAAAGTCCATAAAATATTCTTAGGTGATGGTATCAATCAATTCTAACATAATTAGGAGGGTTAAGAGATAAGCATACCCAACACATATCATGGCATACATGACGGATCTAATTGCCGAAGCATATGGAATCTCACTCATTCTTTCATGCTCATCTTTTGTCTTAGGACATTGAGTCTTGCTTAGAGAAATTCCATGTAATACGAAATATTCTAATAACCTTGTCAATGCAAGTACTTTGACTTAAACTAATTAGCTTCCTTGATCTATCTTTGTAGATCTTAATGCCAAGTACATATGCGGCTTCACCCATATCTTTCATTGCGAAACACTTTCTTAACCAAGTCTTTATAGACTGAAGTGTGGGAATGTCGTTTCCAATGAGCAATGTGTCATCCACATATAAAATAAGCAATAACAATAGCACTATGCTCCCACTAATCTTCTTGTATACACAAGGTTCATCTCCGTCCTTGAAACCCATTTGCATCTTATGGTTTTTACACCTTCGGGTGCATCAACCAAGTTCCAAACTTTTATTATCATGCATGGATTGTAATTCGGATTCCATGGCTCCAAGCCATTTATCTGAATCAGGAGATGACATCGCCTCTTTGGTAGGTGGTCTGTTCATTATTCTCAATGATCTCCACCTCATTACTATCCGTTACGAGACACCCATATCTCTCGAGCTCGGATTGAACCTACCAGGTCTGCGAGTTACTTGTGTATCTTAAACAGGCTCCATAATTCACTGTGGGATTTGTTCTTGATCTACCATCGGTTCAATGTCATTTTCTGGGTCTCGAAGCTCTTCGAAATTTACTTTACTCCCACTGATTTCTTTGAAGAGAAACTCTTTAATGAAGTGTTATGTCTAAAATATTTGTGCTTATCGGAAGTGTTATGTCTAAAATATTTGTGTTTAAGCCCAAAACTCTTTCATTTTCTACTACACAACTACTACCTTTTCTTAATCTCCGTGTCCCAAAAGTTAATGTCACTTCTGTTGGGACGGAGTGAGTATATGTTTCTCAATGGATATTTATACCTGGCCAATTTTGCAGAAATGTTTTTTTAATCGATTTCAACTTCAAAATTCAAATGTAACATAACGACTACTCCAACAGTCTCAAAATCTCAAAATAGATGTCGCTTTGAGCATTTTCACAATTCTTAAGAAATATAATTAATGCATGTGAAAAGTCTCATATACCCCTACAGTTATCCAATTATTTAGACAATTACTCCCTCCGGTCCAAAATATCTGTCGCTTTTGAGTAATTTTTTTGGTCCAAAATAATTGTCACTTTTGAGTCAAATCGATTAAAATTCCTTATTTACCCTTGCATTGGAAGTTGTTTTACTTTACTAATTGACTTAGTGAGTGTAATAATGTAAGAAAGTTGAACAATAAATAAGGGTAAGCATGGAACTTTCACCATTAATATGCCTTAATAATTGCATTTCTTAATCTTTTGTGAAAAGTAAAAAAACGACAGTTATTTTGGACCGGATGGAGTAAATGCTTGTGCAAGAGATACTCCGCTATCATTAATAAGGGTATTATTGGTATACAACAACATAAAAGCCTTAAAAATAGTAAAACGGTAAATATTTGAGACAAAAATTAACTCTCAAAATGAAATCTATTTTGAGACCGAGGGAGTGTAGCATTTGACTGGCATTTATTGACTTTGCTGTCCGGACTCCAAGGAAACATCTAAGGCTTGTTAAAAGTTTGGGCTACAACCATTTGAATACTCCCTCCGTCCCCAAATATTTGTAGTTCTAGGATTTTCACACAAATTAAGAAAAGCAATCAATGCATGTCTAATGGACTAAATTGCCTTTGAAATATTTCAAGTACCAAGACAATTAAATGCTTTTACAATGACAACTACCATCATAAATAAAGGTATATTTGACAAAAAATGTCAAAGATGTTTAGATAAAAGCAAAACTACAAATATTTTGGGACAAATTTCAAGCCCTTAAGCTACATATATTTTGGGACGGAGGGAGTATTAAAATGGGCTGTGCTATATTATTGAGATATAATAGTCATTTTATTGGTATATGATGAAGAAGAAATTGGGTGTTAAAAAGTGGGTTCAACATTAACATAGTGGGTTAGATTTTGGAGGCCAAACAATTTTTAAGAGATCCAAAGTCATTGTCTTGGTAGCTTAGGCTCAGGGCCCGCCCGGCCTGAGTATATGCAAGCCAAATACAAAATAAATATCCATAACCAACACCTCTGACCGGCCTCCTCTATTCTTCATTGTCATCATAGTAATCTTTAATTTTTGATTTGGAAACCCAAATCTGGGTTTGTTTCATTGTTATTTTGATTTTGATTTTTTTTTTCTGATCTTTGATTTTGATTTCAATTCTGATTTTGATTTGGGTTTGATTTAAGTTTCGATCTTTGATTTTTGATTTAGGTTAAGAAACCCAGATTTGGGTTTGTTTCAATTTGTTTTGGATTTCGATTTTGGTTCCAATCTCTAAGTTTTATCTGAGTTTGTTCCTCTCTAGGTTTGTTCATGCTTTAGAAACCATCTGCACTTAGTTTCGATTTTGAATATTGGCAATGGTGGGTGGTCGTGGTGCTACTGCGGTGGTGCTGGTGATGGGCATGGTGGTGCTAGTGGTAGCTCTAGTGTGAAGAAGACAATATATAAAAGACATTTAAGCCCTCTTTTTCTCATATCAAAAGACTAAAATACCCATCATGTGACATGCACATGACATTGTCTGTTAGTTTTCTTAACAGGCATTTGACAGAGGGTGCAAAGTGGGAAAATTTGGAAACTTAGGTACCAAACATACCGACTTTTCAAACAGGGGTGTAAAGTGAGAATCAGTGGATACTTTAAGGGGTAAAATGTATTTTAACCCATAAATTAGGGGTCTCACTTGCAAAACTGTCATACTCATAATATTTTTTCTACACACAATATTTTTAAGTATATCTATTTAGAGTCAGACTTATAAAAAATGTTTTACACTAAGAGATGAAAATACCTTTTACAATAAAACCAGTGTAAAAAAAAGTTATTCACATTCATTTAGTCTTAATTTTATGTACGTGTCCAACATTAAGGCTCTATTTGTTTCGTGTAAAACAACTTCCGAAAAATAATTTTTCGGAAAATGAAAATGTATTTCGGAAAATGATATAGACATGTTTTTGGTTGTTTGGTAAATCTAAGGAGAACGTTTTCCGGAAAATATTTTCATATGAGAAAATTAATAATTTAATATGACAATAAAAAAAATGAGAAAAAAATTGAATGTGGGTAGGCCGGGGTTGGGGTGGATGGGTGGGGTGGGTGGTGGGGGTAGTGGGTGTAGGGAGCGCGAGTTTGTGAGTTGTTAGAAAATAATTTTAATAAGAGTAAAAAA